>OY757550.1:12183821-12189880 GCA_963584105.1 Alviniconcha strummeri
ACCTAAAAAACAAGTGAACAAAAAACGCAGTACATTGAGAGAGAGTGTGTATGGTGTGTGTGTGTGTGTGTGTGTGTGTGTTCTAGACAGGGAAGGGACTTGGGTGTACAGCTCTGTTAGTACAGCTCTAGTAGTTGTAAACAGGGACAGCTTTGTGTCTTACCGGTTACAGTGATTATGTGACCAGTTTCTGTGACCCATTTTTGCCACCTTATAGATGTCGCATTGGCTTGAAAAATGTCTACCTTGTAAACTTTACAAAGACAACACCTGTGTGTGTCTCGGCCTTTGGCAGTGATATTTCACTTGCAGGGCTCATTTCTCCTCTGAATCCTGATTCTTAAGGCTTTCTGTTAGAGCCCTCTCCCATCAGCTCTTCATAATAGTTTTTGTTTTTTAGACCAGAAATTGTTTTTTGATTGAATCGTTAGTCTCTAGTTGCTGGTATTGCAGAGATGGCTGCACAGCTACCTTTTTTATGTTTGTGCAAAGCGGTTGTAGAAAAAATAAAAAAAATAAAAAAAGTAATGAGATGGAGAGAGAGAGAGAGAGAGAGAGAGAGAGAGAGAGAGAGAGAGAGAGAGAGAGAGAGAGAGAGAGAGAGAGAGAACATGCACACAAAATGGAGAGGATAGAATAGTGAAGATACAAAAATTGGTGTATAATATTAGGCCCAGTCTAATAAGAAGTCAAGTAGGGTCCGTTTCAACGTTTGGTTGTATGCTTCAGTTTCGCGTCTTCTTTTTTTCTCCAACTTTTTCACGGTGTGTATTCAGTTCAGTGCAGGTAAAAAGTAAAACTGAACAATGCCAATGTGCATTCAAGTATCATAGTAGTGCACGAAAGAGAGTGCTATAATTATGTGTGTGTTCAGTTTAGTGTTGGCGTATGTCAGCGTCTACATATTTGTGTGCACATATATACATATGTATATTCTTGAATGTGTATGTGTTCACCAAGAGGTGCCTATTTGTGTCACTGTCAGTATGTGCAGGCAGGGAGTGGGGGTCAGATGTGTGCTTGTGTGTAGAAGGCCCTGGATGCTCTCCAGACTTCGGATGGGAACTGCAGTGGTCCATGTCCAGTGCAGAAAACAGCAGGAGTAAGCCACCTATAAGCTGAATGGCCATACACTGAAGACATCAACCTTCACCTTGGCCAGCAGCAGCATGAGCAGCAGGGCGATTAAACAGGCTATCGACACGCGCATCGTGCTTGGCTGTCAATCAAAACAGGAAGTACAAGGTATTTTTAGGTTCATCTGAATACTGACTTTTTCAGATGAATTGTTATACATATAAGATTGGTTTGATTCCAGTGTAAAGTAACTATTCACAGTATTAAAGTTAGCCCCAGCCCCCTCCCCCCCCCACCCCCCCTTACACGCACACAGAGGACAACTGCAGCAACAAAGTACAGCATGCACGTACTCACCCCCCTGCCCCCTCAAGGTATATGAAGTAAGGTAAGCAAAAACGTAAATGAACATCAGCAGAACCTGTAACACTGAACAACAAGAAGCTCAACAGAACACTCTGAAGATGTATCCTTTGTGCATGTTACCAATGGTTACCATGGGCGATTTCCCTCTTTTGTAGTAATGTCGCTTGCTAGGGTATGACGTTGATCATGGAGCCCTATCAAATCACTTTCTTTGTAGGTTCTGCATGAGCGCTCTTGGTCTTGTTCTCTTTAAACATAGACCTAACAAAAAGTACACATTATTTTATGCATATTGCAATACTTGGAAGTCAAACGGATTCCTCTTTTAACGATAGCCTGCTTGTGCCATAAAGGAATACATATGACAAGTTTGTGTGCTTCTTATGGAAATGTGTTGAGAAAAATACTTCCTAATAAAAGACGACGCAGCAGATGAGCACACTCAGAATCAGCGGTGAACACCCCACTTGTAAATGAACGAATGACCGAGTCAGTACATACCACCAGCTTGTGGCCATCTTGAAACGGTAAGTCTGGAAAATCACTTTTTATTCTTAAACTTGCACATGCATATATTCAGATGTGTCTGGAAAACCACTTTTTATTCATAAACTCATACACGCATATCCAGGTATATATATATCCTACACAAGTAGACAGGTGTACATACAAATGTAGTCACTCATCCAAGCATGACCAAAGGCCAGATTGACTCGCAGATAATTTGTTCTGCTTTATGCCACACTGATGTATCTGCAGATTTAACATTGACATAATTACTATAGTGCTCCTCCAACAGGCCTGTGCATTGATGCTCTGAGCATGACTCGTTTTTCTAAACAGGGCTCCCACAGTGGGATACTGTGGACTCCGAAGTTAAGATCCCCTGTTGAGAACCTAGAGCTGACAGGTAGGTTCCCCCGGTGAGTACCTACCGAAGATAAATCTGTACCAAAATGTGTCATTGTGCTTTGATAGATAAGTGGATTTTTAAATATATTTGTTTACATTATATTTTGTCCTCAGGTGACCTGTGGTTGATGGGATGTTAAAATTCAACAACTCCGTAGGGGCAGAGGACATTCGAAGTGTGTCTCTGAATATGACATGAACATGAAGGACTCTTGGTTACTGCCAATGCTTTGAACACTGCAGACACTGAAGAGTACAGACGGAGAATGACCCACTGAACAGGACACGCCCTGAACGCTACAGACACCGAACGCTATAGACTCTGAACCCCAGACAACTGAATAATAGACTGAACACTACCAACACCGAATAATAGTAGCCAGACCATGAACGCCGTAGACTGTAAACCAGCTAACACTGAACACCATTGACTATGTATGCTACAGACTCTACCCTATAGACTGAACGCGCTTAAGAAACTGAACTTATGCTATAGACTCTGAACACTGCTTGCATTGAACGCCGACATAGGATATGGACTAACACTGAACACTGTGTACACTGAATCCTACTGACACATAAACAACACTGAACTGACATTACACTGAACACTACATGATAAAGAAAGAACGAACTGCTCAGAACGCTACGCGCAACCTTATCCATACCACAAAACATTTAAAATCACACCATGACATTCTACACCACACGGCAACCACCATTTCACACCATACGCTCTTCTTCACCACACCATTCTGCACCATTTCACACTCTGTAGTCCATCCAGGCCACAGACATTCCACATCATACAATATACCATTTCACGTCACACCTTATAACAAATGTGTATCGTCCGTAGAATCATTTAATTCTGCCCTCAAGACCAACCTTTACTCCTCTGGACTCTGCTTACTTTACCTGTGTGCGTGAAGTTGAGTGCCATTGCTTTCGTGCGTGTGTGTTCCGGTCACATTCCACATCACAAGTGCTGTAGTGTTTATGTAATTAGTAGGGTTCAAATTGCATTTGACACTACTCCACACCACATTAAACGTTTTCACACCACACATCATTCCATCACATCACACCAAAAGATTTTACATCACACTTCCTTTCACGTCACACAATTCCACACCACACCATTCCACATCACACCACCATTGCACAACATTCCACATCACATTACTACGTACCACATGTTCCACGCTGCATCTCAGGCATTTAATGTTGCAACACATCTCACCTCGGACCACCATATTCTACAGCTGACATCACATTAATAATAATAATAATAATATGCAATTATCATGCGCTTGTCAACGCCCTGAGCACTCACATGATACATAGTAACCTAAATGTGATATTCTATACAGCACATTCTGCCCCCCACCACCATTTCACACCACCACATCTCAAAGCACAACATATTCCACATCTTGACATCACAGCCACAGTCCACATCTGACACCATTCCACACTCACCACTATTCCACACTACACCCACATTCAACATCATAGCACATTTCACACCACACCATATTCCACATCACATCACACCACCACATCTGACACCACAACACATTGCATCATTTTCCACATCTGTCATCACACAACAATCGCACAGCACATTGCATATGCCACATTCTTCACCACCACAATTCCACACAACCTCATTTCACATCCCGTCGTAACGTTCCACATCTTGCATTATGTCACATTCCACATACCACGACACCACAGTCCACACCACGCCATATTCCACATCACACAGTTTGCATTTCAATCGCATTCCACATCACACCATGTCTGAAATTGCAACATTCCACATTGCACTACATTTCACATACAGATAACGCCACAATTCACATCAAATCACTCCACCACATCTCAACGCACCATTCCACATCAAGCCCACATTCCACCGCGCCCCACACCACGCACATCACCACATTCAAATATAAATTACACATCCCACTATCCCACAGCACACATTCCACCATCATTCCGCATCACACAATATCTAATATGGCGTCAAACAATTGCACCCGGTATTCCACAAACACATTTCACATCTTGCATCTCGGCACACTACATTCCCCATGCACCACACCATCATTCCACATCGCATCACCACATTTCACACCTCGTCTGACATTGCATGACATCACATGTAGCATCACACCATGTCGCACATATTCTACATCGCACCTTATTCACAGCCCACACTCTACCTCATTCCACATCGCACAAAGTTCTACATTCCATGCCACAGCCCACACTCTACCTCATTCCACATCGCACAACGTTCTACATTCCATGCCACAGCCCACACTCTACCTCATACCACATCGCACAACGTTCCACATTCCATGCCACAGCCCACACTCTACCTCATTCCACATCACACAACGTTCCACATTCCATGCCACAGCACACACCTCAGTCCATATTACACCACCACTTTCCGCCATAACCCCATTTCAGTTTGAGAGACTCGAACAGTGTTTATTATGGGTCATTCTCAGTCCTGGAAACTAGACCAAAGAGGGTGCCGCTTTCCCGATGAAATAAAAACTGAACTAAAACCTGAAATTTTGAAACAACCGCTATAAGTTTATGATGTAATGTGTTTGGAGAAATGGGGGAAATGCCACAATGGGTGAATGCGTCGTTATTTCTTGTGAGTCTTTCAGTTTTGGAAAAAATCGCGACATTTTCATGGCCGCCATTTGTGACATGGCTAAGGGAAGGAAGTTGTTCGCTGATATTTCCCTGGGATCGTTCATGATTGAATAAAAACAGGTTTCTTGAGAAAGAAGTAGGCTTGTTCTTGCATACAAATGATATTTATTGCGTGTTGTTTGCTACTAACAGCTCCAAACAAAGGAAAGATAATCGGTGTTTCGCACGTTCCAATGCCGGATGTCTTCTGAGTGTGAATCACGCTATTGTGACTTGTTCACACACACACACACACACACACACACACACACACACACACACACACACACACACACACACACACACACGCACACACACACGTGTGCAACGATCCGCGGACACACACACTGTCACAAACACACACACTGACACACAGACACTGCGGTGACACACACACACTGACGCAACACTCGCACACAACAAACAAACTATAGCTAAAGGCGCAGCCGAGTTGTTTCACTGTACGCCTTGTATAGAAACTATTGAGTCACTGAGAATCGGTTATGCATCGATTTTATTTATTTTTAATTAAAAAGACTATAATGACCGGATTAAAAAAAAAAATGTGCTGCTACAATGGAACGGACGGTTCCCGAAAAAGAGTCAACACTGACAAATCTTGACTCCGGAGAAGAAAATTCTCCCGCCGCTCGTGCCGGGGATCGGCCGGCGAAGCCACGGGCTTGCGATCAGCACGGTCATGAGTTCGGCCGCGCACTAACATTAGCTAAGTCAGTCCGTCCCCCCCCCCCCCCCCCCCCCCCCCCCTCAGCTCGGCCTTCCAGGACGGCACACACTGAACACGCACTGCGGATCGTTGCACACGCATCCTATTTTCACCTTTTGGAGAAGGTCTAACGGCCAGTCCGAGCGCATGGACCACTGAGTTTCACACACCGATAACGCAACAAAGAGCAGCGGCAGAATAATCAAATAACGCAAGAAGAAGGAGAACTGAGAAGAAGAAAAGCAAACATTTCAGT
>OY757550.1:12190080-12200798 GCA_963584105.1 Alviniconcha strummeri
AAGCTGATTTTCCACTTTGTCGTCGCTTCAGTATTTGTCCGCCTCCGGCAGTTTGCAAACCTCGCAACAGAGTCTTGAAACGTCATGAATTTTGAGTGTCTGGGAGATTATGCACACACAACCTCTCACGGACCTTAGCGACACTCGGAGCCCACAGAATAACCGGGAGCATAAAAACCCAGCCACACCATTTCTCACTCCCGGCACGCAACAGTCTCAGTTTTCCAATTTCTTCTCTTTTGAAGTTTCATCGCGGCAGTGGCTTCCAAAGGGGAGGGTACGATCCCTTGGCGAGCCCGAACAATACCGGAAATGTATTTCTTGTAGTCTCGGCTGGCCCGTGTCGCCATGGAGTCACGTCCTGACGTGCTGAGGAATAAAAGCTGATCTATTACGACTTACCTTCATCCGATCTGGAGGTGTTGTATGTCGCAAAAACCAATTGCTTCAAAGGCTTTCAATTATACCCGTCTCACGCGGAAAGATGGATCCGAGAAGTGATAGTCTGGGTGGGAAATGAGAATTGGAAGCGGATGAGTTAGTCGTCTTTCCTCTTCATCTGTTTTGAACGAAATTTTGTGCGGTCACACTGAACTTCTGTTGATGTGTTTGTTGTGGATTAACCCCCTCAGTCTCCGACTTTCTTTTAGTTTCTTTTTTAGTTTAGACGGATTATGACCCTCATAAAAGTTCAGCATTCTGTGCTCTACAGGCAGCTTCAGCTGTTGCTTTTCACACAGAAACCGGCAGTGATCCTCGATGTAGCTTTTGTACGCTGGCTGTCATTAAAGGAACACCGAAGCGAACTCTCTTGCGGATCCACTCTAGTGTCACTCCATGAGTATTTTTGTTTTTGTTTGTGGAATTGAACGAGATGGTAGTCTGTCTTCATCTGGTGAGTTCAGCACACCAACAATACCGTCTCTCCATCTGGTGAGTTCCACGACACCAAGCGGGCTAATCAACCGTTAAAGCGACCAACTGCCAAACTATGATAGTGACAGTTTTAAGTGAAGAGCAGAATTAATGTCTATTACAACAGTATTATATTATGGGAGGCGCTTAGAATTTACTGTATGGATTTGCGCCATATAAATACCATTTGATATTAATTATTTGACTGTTGAATTCAGTAGCCAACGTGTCGCGGCCGCTTCTCCTCGCTACGTTCCTGACCGTTCGCTACGGCTGTGTCCGGCACCATGGAGACTGAAGCGTTGATACACCAGCCGTTGCGGCCGTATGGTTGGGGATGACCGTCCGCACCTGAAAAAGGGGGCGGGGATAGCTCACCGGACTCGTGATTGAAAGGTCGCGGCTTCGAATCCCTGCTGGAGCAGCGGGAGAATTTTCTTCTCCAGGGTCGAGTTTCTGTGCTGACTCTTATTTCGGTATCCGTTCCAGCCCTGTGTTACCACAGCAGCACGTAAAAGATCCCGGTCATTCTGCCAAAAGTGCAGGCGGCAGGTTACAGCTAAACACGCATGCACCTTACGTATGTGGCTTTGCATGAAGTGACATGGTGCATGGTCGTATGGTGTACACAGGACTTGCGCCGAGACGGCTGCAGTTTCATGTGGCACCAGCCATGCCAGCGCTGTAAGTACACCACTTCGGTGGATATTCAAAAAACAAACACAAACAATGAAAAAAAAAAAAAAAAAAAAAAAACGCACTATAAAGCTAGTCATGTAGAACCACATGCGAGCGCAGTGAGACTACTCAAGAGAGCGGAGAATAGCACTATATAAGCGATCATCAATAAACAAAATCTCAAACAGATGCTGTCTCACACTACAGGTTCTCCTGGTCTGCAGGAATCGTGTCTAATTTCTGCCTTCCTAGTTCATTCAACTTCATTTCCCCCTGATCATGTCTAAAGTGGCGAGCGTCGTGAAGAGGAAATCATACATTTGTGATTTGACAAGTTTTGCCGGTTTTGCCCCAGAAGCTCAGAAGATGCACACTTGGATTTTGTTGGTTAATTAGACTTCATTGGTGTGTGTGTGTGTGTGTGTGTGTGTGTGTGCGTGCGTGCGTGCGTGCGTGCGTGCGTGCGTGTGTGTGTGTGTGTGTGTGTGTGCGCGCGCGTGCGTGTATTTGTGTGTGTGTGCACGTGTGTATGTGTGCGTAGGCGTGTGTGCGTGCGTGTGCGTGGTAGCGTCTTTCAATTTTGGTATTTGATATTGAATGAAAACATTTCGATCCGTATTGTTCCCGTTTAAGCCTTGACCAGCAGAGTCGCCTTAGCCTCGTTTACATCTGTTTGCACCTGTTCAAACTGTCCAACAACAATCGCCTTGATCCGACTCTGCAACTCTACACCTGTTTAGACAGTTCAAAACCCAGACCAGCAACAGCCTCCTTGGCCGCATCTACACCTGTTTACACCTTCAAACAGTCTTAGCAATATACAGTCAATCTGCCATATGTAATTAGATATGTTCGTGATCTTTTACGTCGGTGACCACAACACTGAACCAAGCAGCAGACGAAATGATACCAGCAGCGCAAAAGAAGCCAGGGAGGGAAGGAACACAAGGGGAAGGGGGGAAGAAAAAGAGGAACCTGGAAGAGAAAGGGGAGAGGGGAAAGAGAAGGAGGAGTCTGGAAGAGAAAGGGGAGGGGGGGAAAGAGAAGGAGGAGTCTGGAAGAGAAAGGGGAGGGGGGAAAGAGAAGGAGGAGACTGGAAGAAAAAAACGGGAGGGGGGAAAGAGAAGGAGGAGACTGGAGGAGAAAGGGGAGGGGGGAAAGAGAAGGAGGAGACTGGAAGAGAAAGGAGAGGGGGGAAAGAGAAGGAGGAGTCTAGAAGAGAAGGAGGAGAGGGGAAAGAGAAGGAGGAGGAGAAGGAGAAAAAGAGAAGTGGCAGAGGCCACAGTGAAGGGGAGGAGGAGGACAAGATGAAGAAACAGAAGCTCTGAGGAGACCAGCAACTGTCAGAGTACTGTGTCCCTTCATGGTGCCATAAAGAAGAAGAAGAAGAAGAAGAAGAAGAAGAAGAAGAAGAAAGAGAAGAAGAAGAAAAGACGTTAGTCAGATCGCTTCAACAGCAGTAGCAAGAATAAGCTGGAAGAAGATACGACGAAAGTTGTTCAGCGCCTATTGGGCGATTCAGCGAAGCTGGTTTGCTAGAGTGAATGCGCTTTGTAATCTTTCGCGAAAGAAGTCGCGAGAGGTCGCAGCGCACTTCCGGGCCGATTTCTGAGTAGGCGTTGCTTCACGCTGTGTATAACAGTGGAAGTTGAAATTAGAATTGCGAAGCAGTACAAATGCCAATACTGTTGCAGTTGCAAAAATTACCGTGGAAAGGGGATGGAGGGTGAAAAAAAAGTGTCTTTGCGTCGTTTTGGGGCTGATCAGAAGATCGCGAGTTCATGGTAAAAATGCGTTTTTGGGCATCCTAAAGCACGAGCAACAAGTTATTGCTTATTTCCAGACACATTATGACTACGTGCCTCAAAAAATGCCTTTAACGTTGGCAGTGTAAAATTCGCAAATTCACTGTCACCGCCTTCCATTGTGAAGAAAGTACGCACCGGAAGTAAAAGCAGCCAAGGGACTTAAGCGATGCCGGGCAAAAGTCAACAACCCCGCCTGAATCGCCCAATAATGACAAAAGTTATGTTAGATACATGTATAATGACACTATCAAAACCTGCCCGCATCATAAGTGAGCCGCCAAGTCGGGTCAGTTCCGTTTTTTCTTTCAGTTTTGTAGTTTATGGGCAGTCTTGTGAGTTTGCCCCTCACAATGACTGGAGCATTAAAACAACTCTGGTCGCTGCCCATCTGAATGCAGAATCATTGTGGTGAAACAGTGCAGCGTTAGGCATGGTCCCCCTCCCAAAACCTCCTGGGATCTCGGTCCCCGCCAGTACCTCTCCGGAGACAAGTGGGCGTTAAACGAGTCCAACGAAGGAACCATAGCACAGGTGCGCTGTCGTTAGTGATTGTCCAAGTCTGGGGCAAACAATGCTTAGGAAGGGCACAAAAAATTCCAAACAGTTTAAATCCGTCCTATCATCTTGTCACCTTCCAATGCAATCAAGAGATCAGAGCAGATAGACGAGAACAAACAGTGTGTTGAATCACCGGATAAGCATGCTGAGCGCTGATACTGCGCCACAGTACGCGTTATCTCGCAAGTGCACAGGATATTGTGTCTCATTCCTGTCCCGCCCTAGCCGCCCTGTTATCAACACGAAGGAATGTTCGTATCGGTAAAAAAACAAGGAGACAGCCGTCAGCACCGCTGACACCCCTTTTGCCCACAATGCAATATACGCAATATACGCTGTGCGTATAGTCATCTTCTGGTTCAAACTCCAAGCATTGGTTTACGACATCCTTCCTCCAACGACTGCCATAATTCGTTACGCCATAGCTCTCCAAAACCTGTCAGCTTACTGACAGTCTTTCGTTGCTGCTCAAATGGCAGCAAGTGTGTAACAAATATCAGGCGTTTCTTTTATTTCATGGCAGCCCACGTTGCTTGCACCAGCACATGATAAAACTAAAATCGTTTGAATCAAAACGGAACGTCATCTTTTTTTAAAACCCGGTGCGGATGTGCCTCATGCGTGCTTCGATGTTGTGTTAACATCCACAGTTTTATTAATATCACTGAGGTGCCACACCCCAATCCTCGCTTTCCGGCACCCTTCCTCCAGAGCCGGAAGGATGTCGTAAATCGGTGCCTAGTACCCATACCTTTCGGAGGGCGCTGCCGGCGTCGCTGGGAAGTGGCGTAACGAATTATGGCAGAGCTGGGACGAAGAGTGCAAGAAAGCGAGGCTTGGAGTGTGCTGCTAGCTGTGCATACCGGAAACCTGAGGGCAACGGCGACACGTGTTTGTGTTTGTGTGTTGGATGGGCTAAACGACCCAGTTTTTTTCTCCTTCGTGGAAGCCCTTTCATCACGCCGTCCCGGGCAGGTGCGTTGCGTCGTCTGTCGGCTGGTCTGCAGGTCGTTGTTCACGGCTTGGGCTGGGCGGTGCCACCGCTCGCTTTTAATTCTCTCTCTCTGCCCGCCAAGAGGGAACCTGGGTGGGGTGGGGTGGGGGGGGGGGGGGGAGGAGGGATCGGGAGCAGGGGGGGGGGTGGGGTGGAGGGAGGGGCAGTGGCGTCTTTCTATGTACCATGACTCAGTTCTTGAGAGCGGTAAAAAAAAACAACAAAAAAACAACAACAACCGGCCACTGATGTCTTTGGCGTTTTCCTGTAGAGGTCCGGCCTGCACCGTAGACAAAGGCCGCACTCGTCAGCCGCCATTGCTGTGACGAGGGGGCAAACTGAGCCAGCTAATAAACTGGGAAAACGGCCGCCATCTTAGCAACCAAGCAACCGGCAGTTCATTCACAAAGGCCAGGCAACCAACCAGAGCGTAAGCTCTTCTGTTCCGGTTTGTCTTCTTCTTCTTCTTTTTCCTGTCGCATTTTGAGGACCGCACAGATGTCGGAAACATTAACTATTTGTTGCTTTGTTTTCTGGGCGCTCCCCCTTCCACCCCCATCCATTTTTTGTTTCGTTTTCCGCCCCCCCCCCCCCCACCCACACATTCCACCCCAGCCGCGGCCATTCTTTCTCTAGTTCGTCTTCTCCCGGATACTCTCTTTCTCTACAAGTCCTCCCTATCCCTCCGTCACCTCCCCTCCCCCCCGTCTTTGAGTCTCTCCCAATCAACACTCCAAGCCTCACTTTCCGGCACCTGCCTTTGTATACCTCTCTCCCTCTCTATCCTCTTGCCCCCCTCTCCATCTTCCTGCCCCCCCCCCCTTCTCTCCACCCCTCGAACTATCCCTCCCTTACCACTCTCTCTGCCTCCCTCCTTCTTCCCCGGCTTTCCCTCTCATTGTAACATTTTTAGGACAAAATGAATTCTATGAAAAATAATAATTTCTTTCAGGACTGAAGCGAGTTGGTGGGAGGGGTTGGGGGGGGGGGGGGGAGCTATTGTGTTCGGTTTAGTTGACCGTGGCCAGTGATCATGATAAATGGTCGCCAGTCTGTGTTTTACACCGTTGGGTGAAATTTGGCTATTTTTTGTTCACCATGGGGTCGCAAACCCGCATGCCTGTTCTCAAGCCCGGGTTGTAACCCTGCAGCCTGACGTCACCGGGAGCACGTCGTCATGGGAATTAATCTTCGCACATCGTGTGAGTGACACTTTAGGATAGATGGAGACCAAACAGTTTTACCCGCTGTGTGCGCTAGTCCCCTTTGAAGCAAAGCAGTGAGTGCATGTTGCTGACCAAACTGACTCCCAACGATCGGCCGGAGATAGGAGACCAATTTGAGACCAAGACAGCAGGGTATTCCTGGCCCTCTGTCAGTCAGACGACTAAGCCTGGTGCAAGCACATGAGGGTCAGACGACTAAGCCTGGTGCAAGCACGTGAGGGTCAGACAATTAAGCCAGGTGCAAGCACATGAGGGTCAGACGACTAAGCCTACTGCAAGCACATGAGGGTCAGACGACTAAGCCTACTGCAAGCACATGAGGGTCAGATTACCAAGCCAGGTGCAAGCACATGAGGGTCAGACGACCTAGCGAGGTGCAAGCACACGTCAGACAACCTAGCCAGGTGCAAGCACACGTCAGACGACCTAGCCAGGTGCAAACACATGTCAGACGACCTAGCCAGGTGCAAACACATGTCAGACGACCTAGCCAGGTGCAAGCACACGTCAGACGACCTAGCCAGGTGCAAGCACATATCAGACGACCTAGCCAGGTGAAAACTCATGTCAGACGACCTAGCCAGGTGCAGACACATGTCAGACGACCTAGCCAGGTGCAGACACATGTCAGACGACCTAGCTAGGTGCAAACACATGAGGGTTATCTGAGAGTGAGCGGTGTGGGTGTTGTACAGATCGGGTTATATATCACATCATGTGTACTTTTCCTATCGTACAAACTGTTTTAACCGGGTAGAACTGTAATAATAATAATAATAATAATAATGATGATAATAATAATAATAATAGAGCGCGGTGTTTCACCGATAAGGATAAGCACGCCACGCTTTACGCGATCAACAAAAACGTACGCATAAAACCTAAAATATATAAACATAATATTGTATTTTTCGCGTTTCACACACACACACACACACACACACACACACACACACACACACACACACACACACACACACACACACACACACACACACACACACACACTGTATATATATATATCACGCTAAAAATACAATAATAGAACCGTACTTCAAAACTGGTTTCCGATACGACAAGGGACTTATACAAACTAATTTACGGAACAATTCACTGGGATCTAGCTTTATCGGTTACTTCAGCGTAAAGTACTGACTGTCTCACATTCATACTGTAAATAAGGTCATTGTCACGACTAACCATGGAGGTGGCGTGGCCATGTTGAAAGGTTGAACTCAGTGGGTTGAGAGCTTAAGGGTTCGAAACTTGCAGCAGTGCCTTTATTGCCCCTTCCTTCCTCCTCAGGGGGTTGGACTCAGTGCCTAGTGCTTCGGATGAGACGACAAACCGAAGTCCCATGTGCTGCAGGCTCGCACAGGTAAAAGACTCCATGGCACTGGGACGTTACAATATACAAAATGCCAAAAAGTAAAAACCTCACCACTCCCCACACACGCATGCACACACACACGTAGGCACGCACACGCCGCTCGCACACGCACGTACACATACAGGCGCGCGCGCGCGCGCGCACACACACGCACACATGCACACACACGAACACACGCATAGACACACACGCGCACGCAGGCTCGCACGCACATACAGTGACACCCACCCACACACACAACCAAACCAAGCCGCAAGCATGCAGGCTAACAAACAAACGATTCGTCGGGTCATTGGAGAAGGGGCGGGAGCGGGAGAGAGGGGTTGGAGGAGGAGGGTGGGGGGAGTTTCCTCACCCGGTATCTCGATCCACAACTGTATCCACAAAGTGGGCACTTACTGCACTGGTTTCTTGAGTTACTTCCCTTGCATCGCGATCCTCGCGCGTTGGCAGCTACCTCCTTACTCCTGTCTACAGCTTCCCACTCTCTCTCTCGTTCTCTCTCTCTCCGTCATCGTCTACATCAACGTCAACAGACTCTTTACTGGCACACTGCATATATGCATTTATTCACAAGGATGCCCAGTGGACGGAGTCGGTGTGACCATTCAGCCTGGGCTAAGTATACAAGTTACAACGCGGCGGCCCGGACGAAGCGGCCGTGGAGACATGGTGTTAGGGAAGCAGCAACAAAATGTGCAAAGAAAGGAAGGTGACAAAGGAAGATGACAAAGAGGGCCTAGCGAGGCTGACAGAGCTGGACGGCAGGAAAGGTAAGACTGACGCGGCCCCGCCAAGCGCCATATTGTCCAGGTGTAGGCTATTACTGACTAGTGTCGTCAGTAAGTAAGCATGGTGCTTAAAGTAAAAGTCCAAGGTTTTTAAGTATGCAAAATGACCATCGAAATGATTGACAAATGAGTCACTAGTTTCAGATTTAATTAAATAAAAAATATATAAAAATGTTTAATTGGGTTTTTAATCGATTTTATTTTCTGTAGGCTTCCCCGGAAGTGACGTCAGTCTGGGGAGTCAGTGCGGTTGCCATGTTAGATTCTTCAGTAAACTGTGTATGCGTGTGGTCGACAAAAAGTTACCTATGCCGGCCTACTATGTTGCCGCGAACTGTAACAATTCGCAGACAACCCCAGGTATAACAATGCACGAGCTCCCGCGCAATCGACCCGCACTGAGGCGAAAGTGGATTAAGTTTATACAGTTCAAACGAGCTGACTTTCTTGCTGCGCCGCATCACGCCCATTTGTGTAGCGAGCACTTCAGTGAGTGCGATTTCGCAAACCCCATGGAATACCGCATGTCGAAGCTGACACGATATTCCGGTACTCTTTCAAAATCGTGCCTGACAGGCTCAAACTGATACGGCTGTATCCTTGTGGGTCTCTTGGGCAAAGTATCAGTTTCGTCTTCGGAGCTCGCCGAGTTGGCCATTTTGCAGCGACTCCCCAAGTGACGTAGTAGGTATATGGTCACGTGATTTGGGCGTCATGGCGACGCCTTCGGTACGACAGAAAATGCTTTTTTTTGTCGTGCATTTATAGCCCTCAGATCACAGTTTCACCTACATCGTCGTTCTCAGCGAGCTTTAACGGAAATCGTGTCAAAAATCACACCTAACCTTGGACTTGTCCTTTAACGTCCATACCGGTCAGTCACTGTTGTCAGAAAGTAAGCATGGTCCATACCAGTCAGTGTAGTCGTCAGTAAGTAAGCATGGTGCTTAACGTCCATACCGGTCAGTGTCGTCAGTAAGTAAGCATGGTGCTTAACGTCCATACCGGTCAGTGTCGTCAGTAAGTAAGCATGGTGCTTAACGTCCATACCGGTCAGTGTCGTCAGTAAGTAAGCATGGTGCTTAACGTCCATACCGGTCAGTGTCGTCAGTAAGTAAGCATGGTGCTTAACGTCCATACCGGTCAGTGTCGTCAGTAAGTAAGCATGGTGCACATTTTTAATATGTGTGTGTGTGTGTGTGTGTGTGTGTGTGTGTGTGTGTGTGTGTGTGTGTGTGTGTGTGTGTGTGTGTGTGTGTGTGTGTGTGTGTCTGTGTGTGATACAAAGACGGCAGTTGTCGGGGGCTGGCCAGACGTCTAGACACACACACACACACACACACACACACACACACACACACACACACACACACACACACACACACACACACACACACATACACACACACACACACACACACACACACACACACACACACACACACACACCGCGCACACACACACACACACACATACACACACACACACACCACGCACGCACACACACACACACATACACACACACACACACACACACACACACACACACACACACACACCACGCACACACACACACACACATACACACACACACACACACACACACCACGCACACACACACACCACGCACACACACACATACACACACACACACACACACACACACACACACACACACACACACACACACACACACACACACACACACACACACACAGGTGTTGTAGTGTAATCTGACCACCTGCAGTGCATTTACGGCCTGACCCCTGCGGCCACCAGCAGCCTACACCTGTTGGAGAGGGCTTGACGTTACAGTCACCAGATAAACTACACACCGAATCAGCGCTTGCTGTCAAAAGAAACCAAGCCAACGCTACGGTGAAATTCGTCTACGTTCCGCGTCGGATAACAAAACACTGAATCAAAGCTTATAAATGCAAAATGAGCTTTCTCTGTTTTCAGAAGTCATTCTGGTGATGACAGTGTAGCGATAGGTATATATAATCTCCCTCTTCCCCCACCTCCATACCCCCTTCCCCCCGTTCCTAATAAGCCATGTTTACTTACTGTTTTCTTATTCCGTTGTAGTTCGGCTTTGAAGCTTGACGCTAGAAGTGCCTCGTGATCCATCAGCTGCAAAAAGCAAGACTGAATCAACTGTTGGTGCAGTTCAACAGCTATGAAATACAGATATTTCTCAATAAGCCCTGTTTATTCTTTTCATAAATATGGAACGCAAAGAAAGCCTGAGAAGAAGAACGTCGAGAGCATGGATGCTGGGCGCTCTACAAGTTTACAGTCACCACCACCACCACCACCACCACCATCGTCATCAGTTCCACCCACGTCGGTCGATGT
>OY757550.1:12203498-12217973 GCA_963584105.1 Alviniconcha strummeri
TACTTTTGCACAGACTTTGACTGAACGCAAAGCCTAGCACGTAATGGTCAGCCGTCCATGTGGTGACCACGCCCAGTGGTGCTCAGCCTTTAGATTTGGACAGCGAATGACTTTGCTGTTCGCTAGCAAACTTGCTCATGTCAGCCCTCCACCACGTCAGTGCCCTATGCCGTCATCGTCACTGATCGGAAAGACCCACGACGGCGGACATTTCGGCCACATTTTCTGCATAAACAACTTAGTACGTGGGACGAAGAAAATTATTTCAAAAAAAAAAAAAAAAAATCAACAACAAAAAAATCAACGACTGAGCAGTGACCCGGGCCCATAATTATGCACGATGAGCACATAGCCCCTCTGATCGCATTTATCTTCTAAACGGTGACGACACTTAAAAATCGGCATGCGCCAAGTGTCACTAGAGCTACCCGATCGGCCTAACCGCGTTCAAAGTTACAGACTCATTTTTCTACGTAGTGTAAAAATGGCATTTCTGATGCTGCCGTTACAGACAAAAGCTACTACTGAGGACAAAACGAACACTTGTACGGACCATCGCCATCCATGTAATGCTATTGAAGACCCTAAATTATTCTGAAAGATCTGGATGCACGTATCAAGACATATTATTATCAACACAGACGGCAAAGAGAAGACATGAAAATGTCTAATTGCCAGGGTCAGTGAGTCACTGACAACTGCTACAGTTGCCTCGAACTTTGAACTCAGTGATCTATTGTCACGCAGTGTCTAATAAGTTTCTAATTTTTGACGTCACGCGCGTTGCATTGTTGGTAAAACAAGGGTCTTTCCCGCTCTAAAAATAAACACAAGCCAGCAGCTATTTCTGTGGCTGTTGACGACTCGTGGAAGGAGAGCGGGACTCTTTATAAATCGGGGATTAGGGGCTATCCGTCTTGACTTTATTTGCTTCTCATGCATATGGGCCCAGAATGTTGCTAGCTACACATAGCGTGGACTATCGTATCACAACATCGGGCGGAACAGATGCGATATTTCGCCTCTTATTTGCAAGTACTGGCGTTCAGAAAAGGGAAAGCCTCGAGTCCCCAGGTGGCCATAGACACTTCCGTTGACGCCACAGCTTGTTAATTTGTCAGAAACATATCTGCCCAGCTAATGGCCACATTTGCATGCTATTGCTTTCAAGTTTTACCAATCCCAGAAGGGATCGGTGCTGGTCGTTTTGAGGATCCGCCCCAGTGACACACGCAACTGTTCAAAGTAGAGAGTAGAGGCAAGGTTGATGTGTGTGTGTGTGTGTGTGTGTGTGTGTGTGTGTGTGTGTGTGTGTGTGTGTGTGTGTGTGTGTGTGTGTGTGTGTGTGTGTGTGTAGGTGTGTGTGCGTGTGTGTGTGTGTGTGTAGGGTGTGTGTGTGTGTGTGTAGGGTGTGTGTGTGTGTGTGGAGGGTGTGTGTGTGTGTGTGTGTTGGTGGGGATGGGGGGGAGGGGGGGGGGGGGTGAAGAGATGTAGAGATGTTGGTCACCGGTCGATGAAGGCAAAGGAGCGATGTGTCGTAGCGTGAAGCATGAACGGCAGAAGATCAAAGGGCAGGAGGGTCCTGATTTAGCGACACCTGTGTTGCCGGGGGGTTAGGTGTGAAAGGCGACAGCCATCACTGAGCTTCCTGTCACGCGCTGCCAGCCAGCCGTGTCACTAACGCAGGCCCGCGTCTTCATCGCCACAGCCACACGTTGCAACAACCTCAACGACTTGGCTGTTGTAAACGCCAGCCGACTTGGCCTAGTTGCAAGGCGTTGTTAAGCTACCGGCAGAAAGACCTCGGTTCGATTCCGCTTCGGCTCTCCTCTCTCTTCAAGAGTTGTAGTCCGCGGACACGATCTTGCGACTTTGTCCCTCTCAATTAATGAAACATTAAAATGGCTCTCATCGCTGCCCATCTTAATGTAGGAGTCATTCTGGTGGTGACAGTGTAGCGTTAGGTATGCCCCCGCCCCCCATCTCCTGTGATATCGATCCCCGCCAATACTTCTTCGGAGACAACTCGGCGTTAACTAAGTGTAACCAACTTGCTGTCAATGCACGTGCAGCCCAAGTGAGCCTCAGTGGCGTTGGTGATACTAGTACTGGGTCTGAAATGTACTGTTGAGACCAGAGTCTGAAATGTGTTGTTGACACCAAGGTCTGAAACGTGTTGTTGAGACCAGGGTCTGAAACGTGTTGTTGAGACCAGGGTCTGAAACGTGTTGTTGAGACCATTGTGTTGTTGAGACCAGGGTCTGAAATGTGTTGTTGAGACCAGGGTCTGAAACGTGTTGTTGAGACCAGGGTCTGAAACGTGTTGTTGAGACCAGGGTCTGAAACGTGTTGTTGAGACCAGGGTCGGAAACGTGTTGTTGAGACAACTACAGCTTTCCTGGCTTTTCCAGCTCCTCTTCGTTCCTCCCCCAGTTCTCCCCCTTCCTCTTCATTTGCTCTTTCCAGTTTCTTCACGTTTGGGATGAAGTGAATTTCCGACTATACTTTGATGTTCGTGAACATGTGTGACAAGGAAAATGTCAGTACTGACCCAGAGAAGACGGGACACAGATCATACATAAACACTTCAACAGTTTTGACAAAGTTGTCTTCATTAGGAACGAACACTAATTCGGGGGGGGGGGGGGGGGGGGGGGGGGCTAAAAAAAGAGAGGCTTTTTATAAGTTTCCTTATTAGACGATCTCACGAGGAGGGAAGAAAATCAAGGTCTGCTTGAGAGCGCAAAATAGCGTTATGATATATTAAAGCGATCAATGATGATGATAATGATAATAACAATAGCTCTGTCTTTCAGCTTTTTCGAGTTATTCAATTTGATTTTCTCCCAGCCTTCTTCCGACATGAAATGGTGTGTGTCAAGGACAGTAAATCGTAGATTTGCATCGCCTTCATATGAAACCTTCGCGTTTGACGGTCGGGTTTGTAATATTTAAAAAGCAGCTAACCAACTTATTAGACCAGCTGCTGCGAGAGAGATAATAATCATGTCTAGGTGTCCAATCCGTCGGAACTGACGATCCCCCTCCCCCCTCCAATTATTGTGACAAAGCGTACAGCTGTGACATTTCGGTTTACATACAACTCCACGATAAACAACTCCCACGAGAGCATTCAGTTACCGTTCTTGACTCCCCAAACCCGTTACCATGACACTGGCTTCTGTTTTATGATGACGCCCCACCATCCACGCGCAGGGGTCACCGCGCAGGGTCACAAGCATTGCCCAAAGAGAGGTCGTTGAGCCGTTCCGATCTCGCCGAAGACGGAAGATAGTGGGCGATAACTCCGTACCCACTTTTGATTTCGGCGTGTTGGGAGGGGCCGGGAGGGAGATCTGTTTTGCTGGCGGCTATCGGTGCGAGGCGATGCCCCCTCTGGCAGATAGCGATTCCAGAGTGGTGCCTATCTGATGAATGCTGGTCCGTGTGACAGTAACTGCCGCCATGTGGTGTCGCTCACTGATAGAACGCAGCGCACAATCATTGTCTTGATTCCATAAATCACAGCCCGCTTGGCCCTTTTTCTGCCCGCGTTCTCCTCTCGCCTGGTTATGGGCATGTGTTCTTTGGATTAGTTGCATTGCATTGTGTTGTATTGCAGTTGTGCAGGCGGCATGTGTTCTGTGTTAATCGGAGAGATTTGCAAATACACAGTCACGGCTGCAGCACACACTGACACGTACGCACTGACACTGAAGCACACAGACGGTCAGTTATTCCACAACAAACAAATAGAAGGACGCTCGCCGACAGACTGTGACTGAGACAGACTCAGTGCTAAAAGGGACGGACACTCGCCAGCAGACAGACGCTGAGACAGACGGACACATACATAGGCCTGCTACAATAAATGGCGGTGTTGTTTACACGTGACTCCATCATGTGTCTGAACAAACTCGAGTCATTCCAAAAAGGCGTCAACCGCACACGTTCTGAAAGTCTGCGTACGTTGTGTGTACCAGTGTGTGTGTGTGTGTGTGTGTGGGGGGGGGGGGGGGTGCGTGCGTGCGTACCGCGTGCGTGCGTGCGTGTGTGTTGTGTGTGTGTGTATGTGTGTGTGTGTGTGTGTGTGTGTGTGTGTGTGTGAGAGAGAGAGAGAGAGAGAGAGAGAGAGAGAGAGAGAGAGAGAGAGAGAGAGAGAGAGAGAGAGAGAGAGAGAGAGAGAGAGAGAGAGAGAGAGAGAGAGAGAGAGAGAGGTGTTGTCAGTGTACGCGTTGTCCCACTACCGGCACCAATGGGGGAAACCCAGCGTCGCCTCTTTGACCCAACACTAAACCTCAACGTAAACCTGGCGCCTCGCTATCTATATTACACTGGCAAAGCAAGTGACAATAAAATCCCTCACCTAGAGGTGAAATTGCAAATTAAAACCCGTGTCGTCAGTTCACTCACATAGGCTGCAGTTTCAGTGGAGAAGATTGACAACACGTGATAACAGACGATGGCAGCCATATTTCTTGTGTACCTATAGACTCGTTTCGTTGCCACCGTTTCTGTTGAAAACTGACCGACACTTTGATCCACAGCACTCGTTCTCCCTGGTAACGGTTAGGTAGTTCTGGCCATGTTGAGAATGGCCTTCGCCTCTCCCTTCCATGTTCTTTCTTTGGAAAGGATTGGTTCTTTCCATGTTCGAGACAGTGATATTCAGTTTGTCTTGAGTGGTTCCTTTGATGGGAATAACAGTCGGGTTTCCTTCTTTCTTCTTCTTAATTTTTTTGTTTTGTTTTGAAAATGATGGATACGTGGCTCTTTTGACGAGATCCGCACTCAGTCTTTTCCCACTCCGCAGCATTTTCGGCCTTTGAGGCGATCCTCTTACATTCAGATTCTCCCTCTTCCAACACAGACAGGGTGTAATACTGGCCCCATAATGTCCTGATTCAGCTTAACCCACACTTCGGCTCTTTTTTCAGCGCAAGGTACAAATCAGCTTTTCATTTGGTTATTTTTATTATTATTTTTATTATTCAGACATTCAGAGAGAAGACAAAACTCCCAAAGCACACTCCGGTTCCAGTCGGCGCTTGACACCAGGCAGGCCCTCTGATGAAGAAGGATGGGAGTGGAAGACCCATTAAGCTAAACTGGCAAACAACCGACGACTGGGCTGAAACAGTGAGATCAATCGCGATTCGAGCGGCGCACGCACACCACCCACAATAATCCTGGCTTGCAAGCCGTAGCGGTATAACTCCGGTCGTGTCATGAATAAACATCCGCGGCTCTGGCTCTCACGGGGTCAACTGTAAACGCCCAAAACACGCACCACAACACGCCCTCCCAATTCTCCACCGCAGAACAAACGTTATTAAAATTCGATCGAGATAAACGGATTGGCGTAGCAAGGGAGATCACTCTAAAGCGGAGGAATTAGACGGCGCTGGCTACCACAATGGTGGCGGGCAAGGGGACAAATGGCTCAATTCTAGCGCGGTTTTATCGCCACGCCGAACAGCTTAGGGGCTGCTAGATAACGAGGTTATTAATTATATTACGTCTCGCTCAGTGTCGAGGAACCGCGAGGGAAGAATCCCACTGCTATGCGATCTGTGAGCGTTTCAACGGCATCAGAGCTGTTTTGACTTTGAAGTCCGTGTTTCTACTGATGGCGGCAGAGACCTCGGACACAGCGAGGTCAATGCCACACAGACAGGGCCAGAGAAATTCGACTGACGAGGCGTAACCAGAAGCCAGTGGCTGAAAGCCCCGGAGTTTCAGGTCTAACAGCGCTTGGAACTGACTTGGGAGACTGCGGCAAATGCACCGATCAAACCAGTTCCTATCATCATCAAACTGAGAAGAAATGGAAGTGTTTTTTTTATCATGTTCACCATTGCACTTCCTCCAAAGATTAACACGTTTACACATCCTCAAGAGAACATTCCAGTAAAAAGAAAAAGCGTAAAAGCATGTTAGATCTTTTATTTGTTAAAGGACCCCCCCCCTCCCCCGCTGTCCCTCCATTCGCTCGACCTTCACAAGAGGCCAATGGAACAGACAATCTGGACTGTTCTGTCTACCTTCTTTAATACAGATAGTTCTGTTTCTGATCCCTCCCCCTCCCCCACCCCTTCTTTAATACATGTAGTTCTGTTTCTGATCCCCTCCCCAGACCCCCCTTTTCTTTAATACATGTAGTTCTGTTTCTGATCCCCACCCGCCTTCTTTAATACATGTAGTTCTGTTTCTGATTCCCCCCTCCCGCTTCCCCCATTAAGACTGAAGAAGCCAGCTAAACCAGATTTGGGGTGCATGCTGACGTCTAATGGACACTTACGTTTCTATGTGACCACAACACAGCAATCCAGCATGACTGACAGAGGTCAATGCAATCGATGGCATGCAGACACATCATTGCGACACTAAGTTAAAAGGCGGGACGATAGACCCGAATCGTCAGAGCTGTGTGAAGGTCGAGGTGGCCGTCCTGGGCTACCGTCCCTAATAAGCCTACGGTTTCTGTGGACGTAAAGCAACACTCATCCAACCAACCCTAAATGTCCAGACTTAAATCAGCCGCAGCCTTTGCAGTCGCAGCCAATACTCGTCCACGCGTCGGATAAAAAATATTTGCGTGCCGAAATAAATCCATAGCCCAGAACAGGCCGCCATTTATTTGCAGTTGTCTCATTTTTGTGCGTCCCTGCGGACTTGCTGCAAACAGGCCCACGCGGAAGACGGACAAAAGCAGAGTAGGAAGAAAGATGGCAGCAAATTGAAGCTGTCACGCGGCTGTCCCAAACCACAGGAAATGGGAACGAGGCCCCGAAGAGCGGTTCCCGTTTTGAAGGAAACCGGAAGCGGGTGGTGCGGGCTAGATGCGGCTGGCTGCACGTTGACGGCACAGCCTGACCTCCTCGCAACGCCCTTATGGGACCCGAGGGGCTCGTTAGATTACAATACTCAACCCGCGGATAGCGTCTGACATACGCTGCACATCTCCATTCATTTCTTTCTTCGCTTTCGTAGAAAAAAAAATTCGTTTTGAAATAATTGTTATTGTGCTTCTGGTCCAGTCCAACGAGAAATCGAAAGAAGAAGAAGAAGAAGAAGAAGAAGAAGAAGAAGAAGAAGAAGAAGAAGAAGAAGAAGAAGAAGAAGAAAAAGTGAAAATAAGCTGGTTTTGTTTGAAATCTTCGGTGGCAGATGTCATCATGACGGCTGGGTGATTAGCGCTAGAGTCGGACAGGGGTTGGTTAGTTCCTGGATCTTGGTTTTGTGGATGCGGCAAAAGCATGACAACGCCATGACGAGTGGTGGACGCGGCCAAGGACCCGGTCTCGTGCCGCACCATCACGGCTCCTTCATGGCGTCATCACAGCTTCATCACGGCATCATCAGTGCACCATCACAGCATCATCAGGGCACCATCACAGCTTCGTCACAGCTTCATCACAGCACCATCACGGCTTCGTCACGGCCCCATCAGGGCACCATCACGGCTTTGTCACGGCACCATCAGGGCACCATCACGGCTTCGTCACGGCACCATCAGGGTACCATCACGGCTTCGTCACGGTACCATCAGGGGCCCATCAAAGCTTCATCATGACACCATCAGGGCACCATCACGGCACCATCAGGGCACCATCACAGCACCATCAGGGCATCATCACGGCTTCGTCACAGCTTCATCAGGGCACCATCAGGGCACCATCACAGCTTCGTCACGGCACCATCACGGCACCATCACGGCACCATCAGGGCACCATCACAGAACCATCAGGGTACCATCACGGCTTCGTCACAGCTTCATCACGGCACCATCAGGGCTTCGTCACGGCACCATCAGGGCACCATCACCTGTTGCCTGAGTAAAGCCAGCGAGGTCCACCCTTTCCCGCTTTGCGGAAAGCCGCAGGGCGGCGTGACGGTGGTGGGGAGCGAGCTGAGCTGAGCTCAGTGAAGGCGCGCCGTGTTACCGACAGCGGGACAGCAGCGGTGAGCAAAGCTTTCGGAGGCGGAAGGCTGCTCGACACCTACACAATGGGAGCCGGCCGCCACTTGCAGTCCTACGGCGACAGTGTCAGTGTGGCAAGGTGTGGGCCGGTGCTTGGTTGATTCAGTGATGCTTTACGTCCACAGAAACCGTATAGTTTGTTTATTAGTGAAGATGGGAAGGTGGGGCGCGAAAAGGGGTAGGGGGGTGGGGATGAGAGTCCGAGTCTACCTCCCTGCGACAGTGATGGACCTTTCCGCGTCGCGTTCATTTGCAATCCACACCCGTGCTATCGGAGAATAACCACCCCATTGTGATCCACTGGCCACGCCATTCTGACACCACTGTGACCTACTGGCCACGTCACTGTGACACCACTGTGACCTACTGGCCACGTCACTGACACCACTGTGACCTACTGGCCATGTCACTGTGACACCATTGTGACCTACTGGCCACGTCATTGTGACACTATTATGTCTGAGCTTTGAATGGTGTTTGTAGCCATTGCAAAAGTTTTATGCAGAAGTCTATCCATCACTAGTTGTGTTTGAATTGTCTCTACGACTTCTCACATTGTTGCAAGCTGGGACCATCTGGATAGAGCAATAATTATTTTGTCGTAATCGCCAAAGCACCGACTGGAAGATGACCGTTTTGTTGAGTGGGACCCGTCATCGAAACGACAGTGTGTGTTTGGTGGGAATTTGTTCGACCAGTTTGTCTTTTGACAATTTCTCACGGTATATCCTGTCGACAAACGGACGATTCGGCAAAAAGTAACCTTTGGATTAGTTCCATTTCGACGATATTGTTTATTTGACAAAACAAGCCGTTTTACTACGGCCTTTAATAAACGGGATTTAAACGTACGGAATGAAGTTGCCTAGATGAAGTGTTCATTTACTGCGACAATGATGCGACAATGATGGACCTTTCTGCGGTGACCGCCAAACCAACAACAGTCGCGTTCATTTGCAATCCGTACCTGTGCTATTGGAAAATAACCACCCCATTGTGACCTACTGGCCGCGCCATTATGACACCACTATGACTTACTGGCCACGCCATTATGACACCATTGTGGTCCACTGGCCACGCCATTATGACACCATTGTGATCCACTGGCCACGTCATTGTGACACCATTCTGATCCACTGGCCACGTCATTGTGGCACCATTCTGATCTGATGGCCACGTCATTGTGGCACCATTCTGATCTGATGGCCACATCATTGTGGCACCATTCTGATCCGATGGCCACGTCATTGTGGCACCATTCTGATCTGATGGCCACGTCATTGTGGCACCATTCTGATCTGATGGCCATGTCATTGTGACACCATTGTGACCTACTGGCCATGCCATCACACTGTTGTGATCTGCTGGTAATGCTACCAAAGAATATCCGACAGGGACGCCTTTCCGACAGTCTTTGCTACTGCAGTGATCGGATACATTTTCTGACTATTTGCTTCTCCCTGATAAGGGAGATGAGATCAGCCTGGGCCACAAGCCTCATTTGGTTCACTGCTGAATCCCCCGTAACAAAAACGCCTTCCAAACGCAGATTGGCCGCCATGACAAAGACGACGACGACGACGATGTTGTAATCGTTTTGCTTGAGGTCGTCTCTTTTGGTCTCTATAGTGTTCTTCGGAGTGGGAACACAAATTCACAGTTGCCTCGGATCGCACGCGATAGGAGCTTGGGGAGCGGGGGAGGGGAGGGGGTATTGTTAAGGAGAGGGAGGAGGAGAGACTCCTGCTTAATAACTTTTTTTGCGTTTTCAAGTTTTGAAGAGCCAATCTGTTCAGAAAATTGTCAATAACTGCAAACACTTCAGCGTAACACTACCCCCGCCTCACAGAGTGAAACCCATTGCGCTGCGCGACATGCTCCCATTGTGGCAGAAGCAACTTTACCAGGCAACGCCACACACAAACCCGCAACACCGGAAACGGAAACAGATGTGTTTTGAAATGGATAAAAAGGGCCCATAATAAGGTTGTTCGGCTGTCTTTGGTCAGTGTAGGTGTAAGCAAAGAAAGTTGTTCGGCTGTCTTTGGTGAGTGGGTGTAGGCAGAGTTGCTGCTGTCTTTGGTGAGTGGGTGTAGGCAAAGAAAGTTGCTGCTGTCTTTGGTCAATGTAGGTGTAGGCAAAGAAAGTTGTCCGGCTGTCTTTGGTCAGTGGGTGTAAGCAAAGAAAGTTGTCCGGCTGTCTTTGGTCAGTGGGTGTAAGCAAAGAAAGTTGTCCGGCTGTTTTTGGTCAGTGGGTGTAGGCAAAGAAAGTTGCTGCTGTGTTTGGTCAATGTGTTGCTGTCTTTGGTGTAGATGTAGGCAAAACACAACAACACGTTGTTGCTGTCGGCGGTGCAGGTGTTGGTTAAGGAGGTGTGGCCGCATAGTAACTTGTGGGTTCTAATCCCGGCTAGACGGCAGAGCCCAGCCCCCCACCCCCCCCTCCCCGCTTAGTCTCAGTATGGGTGCTAGATTCTGGTTTTTCCTTCGGATGAAGCGAAACCCTGAGCCCCTGTGTACTGCAGGCTTACCCACGCTAAACATCTCACAGCAATGGAACACACACACACACACACACACACACACACACACACACACACACACACACACACACACACACACACACACACACACACACACACACATACAAAAAAAAACCCGCTCTTCTGGCAATGTTGTATGAACATTTCACTATTGCCAGGAATGACTTCGTCAGCTTCATGTAGCGGCAGGCTTTCTGGAGAACATGACTGGAATTTACATTCGTGAAATTCCTGTACTGGGACAAAAGATATAACAACGATGACACTACTTCTACTACTACTGAATGCATTTCTAACTATGGTCCCAATCCCTCTATGATACATGTGTGAGGCCCAAAGCGCTATTCATCAGGTACACCATTAAACTACCTAACTAAAAATGTATGCATTACATAGCTACTGCTGCTGCTACTGCTACTACTACTACTATTACTACTACTTCTTCTTCTTCTGCTGCTGCTACTACAAATTGGGAACCAGTTCCTTTCTTTTTACACCGTGACATTAAACACACACACACACACACACACACACACACACACACACACACACACACACACACACACACACACACACACACACGCATACACACACACACACACACACACACACACACACACACACACACACACACGCATACACACACACACACACACACACACACACACACACACACACACACACACACACACACACACACACACACACACACACACACACACACACGGAAAATGCACCCTTATCAATTACCTAAACAACAAAGCGAAGGTAAAAGCAGCAATAAAGAACCCAGTTGCGGACCTGCATTATCAGTCGGGCCGGCCGGTTATCCAGCCACATTAACTTAAAAAGGCCTCCAACAGAACTAAACTCCTCGTCCGAAATACTGGCTTCTTCCAACACCGGGGCGGCAGGGTCTGGGTGGAAACGTACACCGGGTCTTGCACGTTGTTTTCCTTAATTTACGAGCGTCACCAGTGCGTAAGCATCCATTAAAGCAAGGCCCGGTCCTTTGTGCGGCCAGGGCAGACAGGCGAGGAGGACTGGTTACCCAGGAGGGCCGAGTTAAACAGGCACGGCTCCCAATAAACAGTCACTGGAGTCCGGGGTCGGAAACAGGCTAGGGTTACCATGTCTGCGCCGTATTTTACTTCTAGGCCTTACAGTTTTGGGTGGGACTGTTTGGGGTGGGGTGGGGGGCATATGTGTCGACGGCTGTTGCAGTACGAACTGATGAAGCTCTATCTTCTAGAGATACCCACTGTTTGTTATTGTTGTGTGTGTGTGTGTGTGTGTGTGTGTGTGTGTGTGTGTGTGTGTGTGTGTGTGTGTGTGTGTGAGAGAGAGTGCGTGCGTGCGTGCGTGCGTGCGTGTGTGTGTGTGTGTGTGTGCTCAGATGTTGCTGTCTTTGGTGGAGAAGTAAGCAAAAAAGGTTGTTGCTGTCTTTGCTGTTGAAGTAGGCAAATAAGGATGCTCCTGTCTTTGGTACAGGAGTAGGCGAAAAGGTTGATGGTGTCAGTCTTTGCTGTAGAAGTAGGGGGAAAAGAGTTGCTGCTGTCTTCTTTGGTGTAGGTGTAGGTAAACGCGTTGTTGCTGTCGTTGGTGTCGGTGTAGGTTACGGAGGTGTGGCCAAATGGTGAAGACACTGTCCTAGTTGAATGGGCGTAAAAAAACAAAGTTATTTACTTACGCTTTTAATGAACTTAGCTTAAGGCGAAACATGATAATGTAGTCAGTTTGATGGGACCCTCAAGAACAATCGACATGGCTGAGAGGACAAGAGAACGGAGCAGGTAAGAGATGTTCACCCAGGCTCTTCTCTGAGGCCTCAAAGTGAATGGAAACCATTAGAAGTTTGGGAAAACCAGTTTTGAATTATAAACCCCTGGGTTGGGGTGGGTGGTTGGGGGTGGGAGGGGGGGGTGTCAGTGAGAACGATGCTAACCGCCGCTCAGTCGTCGCCCTTGAACCTTCGCTTTCCAAGTGTTGATCGGTCAGAACTGTCAGTCAGCTTGAACCTTCGCTTTCAGTGTGCATGCTGATTGGTCAGAACTATCGGTCATCTTGAACCTTCCGCTATCAGTGTTCTGTGTGAAAGTGGAGGTGGCCGTCCTGGGCTCCCCGTCCCTAGCAGTCCGTACCGCGGTCTCTGTGGACGTAAAGCGACATCAGCTGAACCTGTGCTGCGGATCATCACCGGCTTTCAGGCCGGCATTCATGATGTGCACCACACGCACTAAGATGCCGCGTTACGCACGCTCAGGCGGCATGGAAACACACAGACAGCCTAACAGGTGACACACAGTAACAGTGGCAGAATAATCACAGATAGCCTAACAGGTGACACATAGTAACAGTGGCAGAATAATCACAGATAACCTGACAGGTGACACACAATAACAGTGGCAGAATAATCACTGATGTGGCCACTCTCTGAGGAAGAAGAGGGACCCACACTCTAGTCTTGGCCATTCCGGGCCTTTTATCTATAAGCAACTGAGTAGTGAACTGTATTTAAGGATCCATGTCGTTTTATTCAAAGCCCAGCGAAACTTACAAAAACAAACCAACAAACAAAAAACTCATAATACAACCCCCTTCCACCCACCCACCACCCACCTCAAAAGGGGTGTGTGGGCTGGGGGGAGGGGGGTGTGGAGAGAAGAAGAACAAAACAAAAAACAAAACAAACAAACAAACAAAAAAGTAACCAAACCGTTTAAAGCTGCGATGAGCGTGAATAAAATTGCCGGATCCTCAAAGGACCCTTTTCGTCTATCTTTGATAGAAAAGCATGGCTTTCTGGCCGACACAGTATATATCGGGGGCTTGAGTGAAACAGAGTGCGACACTCCGAGACATAAATCTTGCACCCCGGGTCCTTTTAATGCTTCTTTACATCGCACTGCTGCTCATGTCAAAGATGGCGGACCGGGCGCGCCCCCGGGGCAGTAAAAAAAGCGCCCAGCCAGTGACGGCGAACAAACTGCGGCCTCGGAGATAGCGCCTCCCTCAAGGAATGAGCAGCGGTGTGGGAACAGGGGAAGGTCAACAATGGACGGAAACCCCGTCAACGAATAAAATCGGACTACAGACAGCGTGGAAACATGGCGCAAAGGTCAGCACTAAACAGCAGGCAGCCGCTGTCGAGGAATGGTACAAGAAAGATTGGGAAATAAAGTTAGAAACAGTAGGAAACCCTCATCAAGGAATCGTACGGAATTATTGCTGAAAATGTCAACAAAAACAGATACGGCATGGAAATATTGCTGGAAAACGTCAGCAAAAACAGACTGACATGGTATGGAAATATTGCGGGAAAATGTCAGCAAAAAGAGACATGGTATGGACTAAAGCAGCACGCCGGGAAGAATCAGTGTCAGCAACAACAGACATGGGACGGAACAAACAACACTAACAACAACAACAACATCAACAACAACAACAACAACAACAACAACAACAACAACAACAACAACAACAACAACAACAACAAAACAGGAGATGGGGAGAGAAGGAACTTAAACTTTTTTAAATTCACCATTTAACTGTTGTTTAAGTGTTGTTTTGTAACTTGAAAAAGGGGCTTACCCCGAAAATTGGCATCTTGTGTTTTGCCATAATGACCTTTTACGTGTTTCAATCTTAACCCTAATGCAACACTGTCACCGCCAGCAACAACAGACATGATAAGGCAACAGTGAGGGAAATGCCAGCAACAACAGACATGGTATGGGAATATTGCCGGAAAATGCCAGCAACAACAGACAGACATGATAAGGCAACAGTGAGGGAAAATGTCAGCAACAACAGACATGGTATGGGAATATTGCCGGAAAATGCCAGCAACAACAGACAGACATGATAAGGCAACAGTGAGGGAAAATGTCAGCAACAACAGACATGGTATGGGAATATTGCCGGAAAATGCCAGCAACAACAGACAGAC
>OY757550.1:12218173-12223173 GCA_963584105.1 Alviniconcha strummeri
AACCTATTATTTGAAGACCTGATGAGCACTATGTGTGTAAACTACAATTTGAACAACATTTAAACAGTTTAATTCATTTTACATTTTACTGTTGCGTGCTGCTTTCTATATTTATATATATTTTTTTTTTTTATCTTCACATTTTTGGTCAAGACTGTCACCAGATAGGACTATTCTGTGGCCTGCATTATTGGCACTCACCACCCCACATGGAAAAGAATAATGAATGAATGAATGAAAATTTATATATAGCGCATAAAAACCTTCCACACAAAACCTTGCGTGTTCACAGCGCCAGATACACACAGTGCATACATGTAAGCTCTCGCAAGCTAAAACTACCAAAGGACATGCACTCATACCCACCTACCCCTTTCCAAAAGTGGAACTATACATAACAGTTAAATATAAAAATATATACAGAGTTATAAATAATGATAACAGAAAAAAGAATCACACACACACACGCACACACACACACACACACACACACACACACACACACACACACACACACACACACACACACACACGCCGAGTAATTACGGCAACATCAACTTCACTTAACACACACACCATCGCCGGCGCACGTACACAATCGCATTGACTATCATCCCTGGGTAAAGAAATGGGTTTTCAGCGAAGGTCTGAAAGACTGAATGGAGTCCTTCTCCTTGATGTTCTCGGGGAGGACATTCCAGAGGGAGGGAGCGACATATCTGAAGGCTCGCTGGCCGTACCGCTTTGTCTTGGAATCCCTGGGCCCGGGAACATCAAGGAGAGATCTAGATGCTGATCTGAGAAGGCGAGAAGGGTTGTGTTTTTGGAGAAGATCAGAGAGGTAGAGGGGGGTGTTATCATGAACTGACCGGTAAGTGGCAGAGAGAATTTTGTGGCGGATCCGTTTCTGGATAGGAAGCCAATGAAGCTGCCTAAGAATGGGAGTGATGTGATCTGTTTTTTTGCATTTCATGACAGTTCTTGCAGCAGCATTTTGCACTGCCTGTAGACGTTTAATCTGTTTCTGGGGCAGTCCCGACAGAAGGCTATTGCAGTAGTCAAGCTTTGACAAAATCAGACAGACAGCAATGCTGCTTGCAGCTTTGTAGGTGATGTATGGACGGACTTTACTCAGAGATCTGATGTGGAAAAAGCAAGATCTGACAACTGCTGAGACATGTTGTTCCATGGAAAGCTCCGCGTCCAAAGTTACTCCAAGTGTTTTCACCACGTTGGAGAACGGAATGGACGCTTCGCCAACTGAAAGGCAGTCAACAGGGACAGTTTCTCTTCTAGATGATGGCCCACAGAGGAGTACTTCAGTTTTTTGCTCATTGAGTTTCAGTTTGTTTTTTGTCGTCCATATTTTTATCTGTCGACAGCACGACTCAACATTTCTCAACGCACTCAGCGCAGACTCAGGTTCAGTTGGTACGCACGAGTACAGTTCGGAATCGTCGGCAAAAAAGTGATAGTCTATGCAGAACTTATCAATAAGGTCTGCCAACTGTCTAGTGTAAAGAGAAAAGAGAAGAGGACCGAGCACCGATCCCTGCGGAACGCCACAAAGAAGGGGCGTTTCTGCTGAAAGGGCATGTCCTACAAGGACTTGCTGTGACCTGCACGACAAGTATGATGAGAACCAATCAAGAGCGGAACCATCCAGGCCGATTTCTGCATGAAGTCTCTGGAGGAGCAACGTGTGATCAAGAGTGTCAAAGGCAGCACTCAGATCCAGCAACACAAGAACAGCATTGTTTCCTCCATCAACCATTACCAACAAATCGTTAAGTATGCGAAGGAGGGCTGTCTCAGTGCTATGACCACGTCTGTACGCCGACTGAAACTTGACATGCAAACCGTTTGTGTCGAGGTGTGCCTGCAGCTGGTCGGCAACCGCTCTCTCAAGGATCTTGGACAAATAGGGTAGGTTGGACACCGGACGGTAGTTACCGAGGACCTCGGGGTCAAGATTTGGCTTTTTTATCAATGGTTTAACCACTGCTTTTTTGAAAGCAATTGGCACAGTTCCAGATGTGAGACTCAGATTGACTATTTTCTGAAACACAGGCAGAAGAACGTCAGTGAATTCAAGAACGAGTTTGGTTGGAGCCGGGTCTACGGTCGCTGTGGTTGACTTTGACTCGCGAATGAGTTTCAGGATTTGGTCTTCGGAGAGAGCGTCAAAACTAGAGAGCAAGTCACTGGAATGAACACTGGAAGCGAAGTTTTCTGTCGTGCCTAATGGATCGTTATTAAATTCTTGCCTAATCGTCTCGATTTTTTCTTGAAAGAATCGGGAAAACGATTTAGCAGCTTCTTGGGGTATCATGTCTGGCAGAGAATCGGACCTGTTTTCTCTGTTTAGCAGCGTGCTGAGAAGAGAAAACATTTTCTTCGAATCTGTTTCGGCGTCCTCTAATTTTGCATGGAAATGGGAGGCTTTGGCCTGCTTAATGAGCTTTGTTACGTTGTTCCTTGCCTGTTTGTATATCTCAATGTGAACTACAAGGCCGGTTTTCCGTTTCTTTCGTTCCGCGCACCTCCTGGCCTGCTTCGCCTTGATGACAGCCTCGTTTATCCAAGGGGAGCTGGGACGGTCGGGAACGACTTTCTCTTTTTCTGGTGCATGCTTGTTTAGGAGACCCAGAAGGGTCGCATTGTACAGATCAAGAAGGTCATCAACACCATCGGGAGAGCCTATCACAAGGGGGGACTGAGCGATATCAGCTCGGAACAGTGATCTGTCAATGCCTTTAACATTTCTGCATTTCACCACCTTGCGGGGAACCCGGGGCCTCGAGAGGTCGGTTCCGATCGTAAGCAAGAAGTGATCCGACATGTACAGGTTATCAACATTGACAGAAGTTACAAGCGTTCTCGCTCTACACAAAACAATGTCTAAAATGTGACCTTTTACATGCGTCGGCTCAGTGACAAACTGATCAAAGCCTAGCGGGTTGTACAATTGAACAAAACGCCGTGTATCCGGGTCGTTGGGCTTATCCATGTGGAAGTTAAAGTCACCAACAACAAGCACGTTCTCGGCAGGAATGCTGTCATCAGAAAGAAACATGCCAAATTCATCGATGAAATCACAAGTTGTAAGTTTGTTTCCGGCTGATGGAGGTGGGCGATACACACAACCAAGTCGTATAGTTTGTTTGCCTCTTGTTATGCACACTTCAATATTCTCAAACGAGCTAAAAGAACGATGCTTGCATAATCGTACATTGAGATGTTGTCGGAAGATGAGAGCAACACCACCACCTCTTCCCGACACCCGCGGTCTGTGGAGGAAGGAGAATCCTGGTGGAGTCATCTCACCAATGCTGACGTCATCCCCCTCCTCCCTAAGCCAAGTCTCGGTGAGACACAGTACATCCAGGTCTCTCTCCACAATCATGTCGTTCACCTCCAGGGCCTTGTTGACAGCCGACCTGGCGTTCCACACACCCACGATGACGTGCGTTGCTTTCCTTGGGCGGGGTGCTGAGCTGCAGGTCGGTGAGAGCGGTGGAGACGAGGGGCTGCTGACGACAGGAGGCGAGCCGACAGTGAACGGGAGACAGGGACTGCAACCAGCGGAGACGTCACCAAGATGGTTCACTAGATGGTCGTCTGGTTGGTCACTGGGGAGGGGTGACACAGCGGTGGAGGGGTGGTCGCCTGGTTGACCACAGGGGAGTGGTGAGGTGGAGGGGTGGTCGCCTGGTTGACCACAGGGGAGTGGTGAGGTGGAGGGGTGGTCGCCTGGTTGACCACAGTGGAGGGGTGACACAGAGGTGGAGGGGTGGTCGCCTGGTTGACCACAGGGGAGCTGTGAGGTGGAGGGGTGGTCGCCTGGTTGACCACAGGGGAGGGGTGACACAGAGGTGGAGGGGTGGTAGCCTGGTTGACCACAGGGGAGCGGTGAGATGGAGGGGTGGTCGCCTGGTTGACCGCAGGGGAGGGGTGACACAGAGGTGGAGGGGTGGTAGCCTGGTTGACCACAGGGGAGCGGTGAGGTGGAGGGGTGGTCGCCTGGTTGACCACAGGGGAGGGGTGACACAGAGGTGGAGGGGTGGTAGCCTGGTTGACCACAGGGGAGCGGTGAGATGGAGGGGTGGTCGCCTGGTTGACCGCAGGGGAGGGGTGACACAGAGGTGGAGGGGTGGTCGCCTGGTTGACCGCAGGGGAGGGGTGACACAGAGGTGGAGGGGAGATCGCCTGGTTGACTATTGGGGAAGGTTGACACAGAGATGGAGGGGTGGTCGCCTGGTTGACCACAGGGGAGCGGTGAGGTGGAGGGGTGGTCGCCTGGTTGACCACAGGAGAGCGGTGCTGTGGAGGGGTGGTCGCCTGGTTGACCACAGGGGAGGGATGACACAGTGAAGGAGGGGTGGTCGCCTGGTTGACCACAAGGGAGGGGTGACACAGTGGTGGAGGGGTGGTCGCCTGGTTGACCACTGGGGACCGATGACACAAAGGTGATAGGGTGGTCGCCTGGTTGACCACAGGGGAAAGGTGACACAGTGGTGGAGGGGTGGTCGCCTGGTTGACCACTGGGGAGGGTTGACACATTGGTGGAGGGGTGGTCGCCTGGTTGACCATAGGGGAGAGGTAACACAGTGGTGGAGGGGTGGTCGCCTGGTTGACCACAGGGGAGGGGTGACACAGTGGTGGAGGGGTGGTCGCCTGGTTGACCACAGGGGAAGGGTGACACAGTGGTGGATGGGTGGTCGCCTGGTTGACCACATAGGAGGTTTGACACAATGTTGGAGGGATGGTCGCCTGGTTGACCACAGGGGAGCGTTGAGGTGGAGGGGTGGTCGCCTATTTGATGACTGGGGAGGGTTGACACAATGTTGGAGGGGTGGTCGCCTGGTTGACCACGGGGGAGCGGTGAGGTGGAGGAGTGGTCGCCTGGTTGACCACTGGAGAGGGTTGACACAATGGTGGAGGGGTAGTCGCCTGGTTGACCACAGGGGAGGGGTGATACAGTGATGGACGGGTGGTCG
>OY757550.1:12228173-12252546 GCA_963584105.1 Alviniconcha strummeri
GCTGACGACCCATGGATCTATGACGTAACGACCCGTGCAGCCATGGCGCTATTAAGGTAGCTATGGCACCGGTGACGTGACGAGGTGGCTGACGACCCATGGACCTATGACATAACTACCCGTGCAGCCTTGGCGCTATGAAGGTAGCTGTGGTACCTGTGACGTGACGAGGTTGCTGACGACCCATGGACCTATGACGTAACGACCCGTGCAGCTTTGGCGCTATGAAGGTAGCTGTGGTACCGGTGACGTGACGAGGTTGCTGACGACCCATGGACCTATGACGTAACGACCCGTGCAGCCTTGGCGCTATGAAGGTAGCTGTGGTACCGGTGACGTGACGAGGTTGCTGACGACCCATGGACCTATGACGTAACGACCCGTGCAGCCTTGGCGCTATGAAGGTAGCTGTGGTACCGGTGACGTGACGAGGTTGCTGACGACCCATGTCGCACGGTCAGCGAGGGACAAAGGAGATGGACGAGGTTGTCATAGAGAGGAACGTAAAGTGACACCTTGTCAAAAGCAGCTTGACTGTGTGTGGAAGACCTCTTTTTCTTTTTCTCTGTTCTTTCATTCGTGCTTGACTACGGACATTCTGGACTGTTTTGGAGTGAAGAACGATGAAATATGAACGTTATGGAATCAGCATTCCATAACTTCGGTATTGCATATTTGACTCTGTGTGCTTTTTTTAGGCAAACAACGAGAACAGTAATTTGTAGCTGGGTGCTAGCTTGCCTGCATGACTGAATTATTGATTTAAACAGTTTATTCACGTTCCTGTAAATATGAACAAAATGACTGTTTCATTGAACTTTGATTTTTTTTGTTCCCGAAAATTTATCAATTTCACTCTCTCCCTCTGTTCTGTCCTAACATTCTGGGCTTTTGGTTTGTTTTGAATCTCTCCCCCCCCCTTCTCCTTTCAAGTTGTGTGTTTGTCGTGATAGTCTTGGCCATTTGCTGCATGTGTAAACAGTAAGGTTTTAAACATCAGGGTGGTTGTGTGCAATGAGCGCTGCTGTTTGTGTTTATGGGCAGTGTGTGGTGACTTTGTCAGTGAAACGGCAACTCTGGTGGCACGAGGTAGGAGAATGCCTTCGGGGCTGGGATCTCCGTCCCTGCCACTATCTAATCGGAGACAACTGGGCCTGGCGTTAACCAGACGTAACAGTAAAGCACGTTGCTTCAATAGATTTATACTTGATATTATGCAGCTGATGCAGGTTCTTTACTGATGCGCTGCAAACAACAGATTTTTTATCAACGTTTTTCTTCTTCTGTACATGCTGCACCTGGTCCGTCATCATTCTCCATAACCATTACCCCCGCATCTGTCTTTCCACCACCATTCTAGATCAATAGCGTGTTTGTTTGTTCAGTGTGTGTGTGTGTGTGTGTGTGTGTGTGTGTGTGTGTGTGTGTGTGTGTGTGTGTGTGTGATGACTTTGAATCTGTATTTCATTCCATTCTTTGGATGCCACAGAGGTCCTGAGAACACACGCGCAGGACACACACAGACACACATGCACCACCAAAACTAACAATACACACACACATGCACCACCAAAACCTAACAGTACACAGACACACATGCACCACCAAAACCTAACAATACACAGACACACATGCACCACCAAAACCTAACAACAATCAATGACAAGGCAGGGTTAAATTTGTTTTGTTTTTATTTTCATGTTTGTTCATGAAAACATAACAGCACTTCACCATACCGGATTCGCTCAAGTCTGAATATTTCACCTGTACAGCAAGACTACGCTCTCTCTCTCTCTCTCTCACACACACACACACACACAGAGTCATTCACCCGCTTTCTCTCCTGGTACACGCATGCGTTCACAGAAACATACATGTAGCCTACTGTACTCGAACTGAATACAGGCACAGACACACACACGCACTACTCGCCATTGCTCTCTCTCCACACACACCCCTCTCTCTCTCTTTGCCTGACTCGCTCACAGAAACAAACATTCGAACTGAAAACCCGAACACACTCACTTCATAAAATACAACAACGCACAAATGGCGGTGGTAAGTACAATGTACATAAAATTATTACTTAATCCTCAACAAACGTTTGGCAAACATCAGTGAGGAGAAACTGCTGTGAACAAAAAACAAAACAAAAGTGATGCAACTGCAAGTGTTCCACATATTATTGCTTTTAACTGGCAAGACGGTCAGTTCTTTCTACAAATTGAACTGATTCTGCAATTTAGTTTGTTAAAAATCAAGCGTCAATTGGGTGTGAAAAATCTAATTTCATTTTTCAGTAAGCTCAACTGTCACTTTTAGTAAAAGGAAAAATAAAGTATTTTTTACCTACAGCCATCAATTTAATTATCATCAGAAGGAAGACCGGGGGTGGGGGGAGGGGAAAAAAAGTGTTCACTGAAATAAAACAACTCATTGAATCAAAACAATTTTATGTTTTATACAGTTCATGAAACAAACAAAAAATGATCACCTCACCAATCACATAGAGGCGCTGTAAAACAACAACAACAGTGATTGTTCAAAAATATAATGCAAATAAAAATATGAACCCGTTTAGAAATTAACTTACTGCTCTAATTGTCGTTCTAATACAAGAACAGCACAGTGTCAGGTACTTGTGAACTACTAGGGTACACATACACCCACTGTCGTCCCCCAAGGACTGGCTAAACGAACACAGACAAGCTCTACCAGTACATGTGTAGTATAGCACACACGCTTTGTCAACACCGCATAATAACATCAGACACAATCAGGCAAGGACAGTTAATTACAAATAACATTTACAGAAAATAATCTGGCGGGTTGATGCCAATTTTTGAGGTATTTGCGAGTAGGTTCATAAAAAGTTCGATGACATTGTTACATAATTATCAAGACTTGTCTGACGGCGAAGAGAGAAGTTCAATCTTCCATCACTAGCATGAAATGACTAACCAAAACGATGGACATAGCAGTAACTCAGTAGTCACATTCGTCCAAGCTCGTTCTACAGTACATTCATGATTCAAAATTAAAAACCTCCGAGATTTTGTTTAGTTGCAATGTTTTAATAATTTTTAATCCCTTTGCAAACCCCGTTCCTGCTCCTTAGATTACTTCAATCTCCCCCTTGGTTGTTTACCAACATACGCCAAATTTTCAACTTTCAATATTTCTCTTTGCTGGTTAATGTCTACTAATGTGGACATTAGTCCATTCTGGACATCTTTCCATTGCATGATAGTTTACTAAAGAACGCACATACCCTCCCGTCCAACTCCCCAAGCTGGGGTGATCTCGATTTAATTTTCAATGTACTCCACCCAATTTCATCTTGGCTTCTCAGCCATTACTAGTATAATCTACTGCATTGTAAGCGAGGAGTCCAAGATGAAACCGTGTAAAACAAGTAACTTGCTCTAAAAACATGCAACTTTTCCAATAACACTTTAAATACAATTATAAACTAAGTGACCACCTCAGTTCCTTTTTTGTTAGCTTCAGGTGAAGAATAGATTGCGTTGCACGACTGCCATTTTTTTTTCACGTCACGCAAAGCGTGTCCATAAAATAGCATTCTCGTCCTTTTTGACAGCAGTTAATCAGACATCCAAGAGCTCTGAACTCGGTGTCTGAAGCATATGACAACGTCACAAAATAAATGTTCCGAAGCACTGTCAATGCTGTCACATGGTAGACTTCAAATTTGCTCTGAATGCTGAATAATCTTATGAGGAAAAGGACTCCTGAACACTATCCGTTAAGAAAATAGATCACTGGCTGCATGTATCCCAGAATGCCCTCTACAACCTCTGTAATGGGGCAAGTTCGTCACGTCACTGAGTTCCACACTCTAGCATGCACGTCAACGTGACGTTAAGAAATGCGTGTCACATACTCCTTCTGTCATAGAATATGTATTGTGTGTACACTCGTCCGTTCAACGGGGGTCAAAGGTTTTATCAGAGTATTCTCTCTCTCTCTCTCATCTCCCTCTCTCTCACATTTTCTCTCTCGCTCGCTCACTTTCTCTCCCACACGTATCCCACACTTAGGCAGTTTCCAACCCCTACTGATTGCAACTGGTGAGTACTCCTTGACTCCACTGGCCAAGTTCACTGCCAGCCTTGGCTGCACGCATCAGGTCTTTTTTTGGATGGATAAAGGAAACGCGATACAAGTCGGGTAAAATACTGGCAACCTCTTCATGTCATAGATAATGTCTTCCTTGTATATCACTGCACACCACCAAGTTCGCACTATCACAAACAATGCACACCCATTTCCTCCTGCCTTCCTGTAGCGTGGATCACCTACACACTGTTAGCTGTTGCTTTACACCATTTGTGTCAGTGCTGTCTGTGACATAGACATCCAATGTCCGCCAATGATATCACTCCATGTCCATCTCACCATTTGCAACTCGCAATGGTTGCGTCCGTTGCAGATGAACAACGAACCGTCGGACATGCTACAGACCATCATCAGTGGTTCTAACCGACAGGGTTCCACTCTCCCTTCGAGGAACTCTGGTCACTACAGCTCTCTTTCCGTGTTAGCACCACGACTGTGTCTGTGCCCATGGTGGCCGGGTCGAGGCCTCGTGAATCAGGCCGAGTTGATTCCTGAATAATATCTAGGGGTTGGTACCGCGTCTCACCTGACCTCCAACACACCGCGTTTCCACAACGTCAACAAGACCGACATCGCGCACACCACGTGCCACCACCACGACACTGTTCGCGAGAGGGCGGAGGCGGCCCCGAAGAGGTCGTCGTAGGGGTGGAGCGAAGTCCTGTTGGCCAGCACGGCCATGGCGGGGTCAAGCCTCAGCACGTCCTTCAGCGCGCTCAGCGCCGCCAGCGTGAAGTTCCGGTCCCCGGTCGCCATCAGGTCGAAGACGCACGAGTCGAAGTAGAAGTCGACGAGTCCGGAATTGCGGCAGACGTCCTCGGCCTCGTTGCGGGTCATGGTCAGCTCGGTGCCCTCCGCCGCGCTCTGGATGCGGGTGACCCTGTCCCTGCGCTGGGCCAGGTAGTGCTTGTAGTCGATCTGCTCGCCCGGCGGGCAGCCCTTGGAGCACAGCTCGGGCTCGTTGCGGTTGGTGCTCGTGTTGAGCACCTGCTGGGGCATGTGGATGGCGAAGGTGAAGTAGCGGCCGATCTGGCGTACGATGATGGTGGTGGCGATGTAGTGCACGTGGATCTCCACGTGGCGGTTGGCCTCCACCTCCACCAGCTGCACGCCGCCGTGGGGGCCGTAAGACGTGTTGCCGTCCTCGAAGGCTCCGGGCAGCGAGTCCGTCTGTGCCTGGTACGTGTGGTAGTGGTCCGACCCGCACTCCGCGTGGCTCTTCACGATCACCGTCAGCTGCAACACACCACCAACACACACACTTAGGTCTGCCATCGTGCACCAACACACACAATTAGGTCTGCCATCGTGCACCAACACATACACTTAGGTCTGCCATCGTGCACCAACACACACACTTAGATCTGCCATCGTGCACCAACACACACACTTAGATCTGCCATCGTACACCAACACACACACTTAGGTCTGCCATCGTGCACCAACACACACACTTAGGTCTGCCATCGGGCACCAACACACACACTTAGGTCTGCCATCGTGCACCAACACACACACTTAGATCTGCCATCGTGCACCAACACAAACACGTTAGTACGACGATTAGTGTCAGCAGCAACATACCACCACCACACACACGTTAGTACGACGATTAGTGTCAGTAGCAACACACCACCAACACACACACGTTTGTTCTGCCGTCGTGCTACCGACGATCAGTGTCACCAGCAACACACACGCCATTACAGGACTCGTACACATGTGAACAAAAACTGACCATGAACACAACGGGAGGACATGTGTTGTCGTTACCAACACAGAGCAGATCTTATCCAAATCAGTGAGGCCTATCAACTGTTTGGGTGCAACTGTCAGGACGATCTGCTAGAGGATAAGTAAGAAATCAACCAGTAACTCACCGAACAAAGTTAAGCTAGTTAAGAATATGTCTGTACTCCCTCTCCCTCTATCAACCCCCCCCCCCCCACCCACCCACTCACACACACCCCAACCCTTTTCAACTTCCCGGCTGAAGTTCACTTGATTCTGCATCGTTAGTTTCGTCTTTAGTTTTGTTCTTCCTTAGATTCCGTGCTGCGTTTTTCACGACTCTAAACCATGAGTATAACCTGTGCGGAGGAAGCTGATTTATGTCTGACCGGGTATGCGGCAGAAAGAGCGGGCAGCGTAAGAGACGGCAAGGCAGAATGAAAAGCAAAGAAGAAGAAGAAGCAGAAGAAACCTCTGTGTTTTGCGGTCTACGCTGGCATTCCGGCGCGCAGGCGGGAGAAGCGGGTGTAGCAGAGGAAATACATAAAAGTGGCAGTGGGGGAAGTGGCAAGACAAAGGGCAATGGCAACAAACTATCTCAAGTGTTGTTTGGAAAGACAAGAAGGCCTACAGTGCCCCGAGAGCAGGAATTACACCCGCGCAAGCCAATCGCAGATAGTATCGCCTTTTCTCGCCTGATGAACGCAACCTCTTTTCCAACCAGCACGAACTTTGAAGGAGGCGGGGGGAGGGAGGGGGCAGGCAGGCGAGGAGGTGAGAGCATCAGATATAGATGCAACTTGAACATGTATACTTGTGGTTCTTCAGTTTGCCGTCTGGGGCCGTCTGCTTCGTTTAGACCGACCGGTTCTACGTTCTGTCACAGACCTGGCACAGAATGAGTAACGTATTCTTACTTCTCTCCACACAGTCAGTAAGGCCAAAGAGGGTGGTCATTCCCCAACACGCTGGCCGTGCAGTACAGCTGCCGTTGTGCAGAAGCACTGGCGAGTCTAGAAGAAATGCAGACAAACACAACGAGAAAGCTAAAACGGTTCAATTATAACCGGCATTTGGCGCCAGTGCTTCCAATCGACATAAACTGTACCCAATACGAGCTTGTTAAAGGGGAGAAGACGACAATGGTTCCGTTGTTCACCAAACCTCTTTCATTACACCCACAAACTGGTCAGAAACCCACCCCTGCACCCCCGTCCCACATAAAGTCGACTGCAGGATTGACTCTGGAGTTCCCAGTCTACACCTCGTAAATGTCCGTGGTAAGCCGAAGGAGAAACCACGGCCACTGCGCCACCTCTGCGCCCGGCTCGTGACGAAGACCTCCAGGAGCTGGGTGCCGAGGTGTCTGCCGTCGATAGTGATGCCGTCTTCTGACCCGCTGCCTCTCCCCCTCTTAACCTTTCTCTGCAATTTCTATCACCCCACCCCACCCACCACCCCTCCTCTCACTTCGTCTTCCCATCATTCTAAAATAATATTTTTAATTTTATATATTAACAGTGCATCAACGGTTATGCCCCTTTGGTGACCCGGATGTGACGGATGTAAACCAGGAGACGCTGCTGCTGCATGATGTCTGATCAAGCTGGAGCTTCAATGTCAGCAAGTCATCGCTCCATTCTCGGTGATTTTTTTTTTTACTGTGTTAATGGGTCATCGCCCCTCTCTCGGTTTTTTTTTTTTTTTTTTTTTAACTGTGTTACTGGCTTCCCGAATGCAATGAACAAATCAGGACCGAAGTAAACTCACCCTCTCTCGTAAAATATTGTTTCTGGGACAGTCTGGTGTGTGTCTGTGTGTGTGTGTGTGTGTGTGTCTGTGTGTGTGTGTGTGTGTGTGTGTGTGCGTGCGTGCGTGCGTGCGTGCGTGCGTGCGTGCGTGCGCGCGCGATGAAGGGAATCAAAAATGAAACTGAAACAGGCCATTCTGGAAGTAGGTGACAGCAAGCGCCCTGCAACGACACGTCTAACGTTAACCCATACGAAGAACCCATTCCCGCTTCACTGCGTCCCCAGCAATCTTTAACTCATCACGGTCACAGTAAAACTCCTCACCGACTCGGCAGCCCGGAGAAGACCGAGAAGACAACTCCCAACTACACTAGCTGGCGTTATCGCCCGAGAAAAGGAAGGTACGCAGCAAGGAAGACGTGACACCAATTGCTAACGAAGACCATCGTTACCAACACGGCAACTAAGCCCATCACGCCTGATAAGAATGCACCAGGGCAAAAACACACGATGGGGTGGAACACTGGTTCAGCACTTTAACACGAGACTAAATCATACCGGAATCAGCGGAACACTGGTTCAACACTTTAACACAAAACTAAAACATACCGGAGGCAATGGCAAACTGGTTCAACACTTTAACACAAGACGGAAATATACCGGAAGCAGTGTAACACTGGTTCAACACTTTAGTACACCGGAACTAGCGGATCCTAGTTTAATACACTGACACCGGGGGCCAAAAAACAAAAACACAACAACCACACACACACACGTACTCGAAGTAACTAATGGAACACTGGTTTAAGATATCCACATCCTAATTATGGCCCAAAACACACTGGTGTAACAAGTGGAACACCGGTTCAACACGCCCAAACAAGATAGCCAAAACTCAGTGGAAGTAACCAGTAGCAGACTGGTTCAACGCCCTCACACAAGGGGCCAGAACACAGTTGAAGTAGCGGAACACTGATTCACCATGTCAACACATGGCGATCAAAACACAGCCAACGTTACCATGCAGTTTAACATCACGTAAACTTGCCAAGGGCAAAACTAACCGCTGTGGTGGAGAATGGGCACATTCTCTTGAAAAGACGCTACCCAATCTGTACAGTAACCCGGAACTGACCAAAGTCCAATACTGATACAGAGATAATGGACGGAATGAAAATGTCCCCAGTGCTGATACCTGGCAACTAGCGACCTCGCTACTTCTAGTTCCTTCGACTAAACTTGAGTATTTAAGATTTCAAGTTCCTTCAGAAACGGACCCGAATGACTACTGCCCGGTTCATATGCAACACTCAGCGCTGTCTCGAGTCTACTTCTTGCTGTTGTGCTGTTATTTTTATGGCTGGCTGATCAAGGAATGGCACCGACCAAAACAAGCCGACAAAGACCTTAAACTTGCGTTTCATCTGGGACTGCCCACTCGGGGTGGGGACTGAAAAGTGACAAAAGAGATCTTCCAGCAGCTGACTCACGTAACCAGTAATTTGTAAACCAACACCGTGCGGATTGTTACGCGCTCTCGCCAAGGTCTGAGTCAAATACACTGAAATTTACCAAAACGACCAACTTAATTCCCAGGCTGTTACCTAAACGACCAGCGTAAATACCCTATCCCGAGCCTTAGAAACTGGAGACCGTTCTAGCAGTCTATCTGCGGCAGACATCGAACAAGGAGTTTTTGTGTGCAACAAGCAGAGCGGAGATGGCCCAAGGAGGGGGCAAAACACAAGCTGGCCAGCACGGATCGCGGCTTGACGAGGGCCGAAAGGACGGCGAAACACCTTGCCGGCAAAATAAATGCCGATTTACGTGCAATGCGATAGCTTCTATGACATCGCTGGCATCTCAATGACTGGCAAGTGCTGTGTTTTACGGTTACATCTCTCTCCCTCTCTCAGATATTGCCAGTTGTTTTTGCCTACGGCAAGAAGGGCTGTTGTTGAAGGTGTAAAACAACGATCAGTGGGTCAAAGTTTGACCTACTTCCCGAAGCGGCTTACTAGGCCATTGTTTGCTCGCGTGCTGGCAGGTAATAGTGCAATAAGCCGCTTAAACTTCTCCCATGTGGATGTCAATCTCGAGGCAGCGGTTTCAGTTACATCTTAGTCTGGTTGGCGACATGAACGGATTAGCCAGCGAGTGGCTTTGTGCGAGCTGCACGTGTGGGTGAAAATGGAAACCGTGAAAACATGTTAATATAGAGCGGCCTGTCACTGCCAGCACACACCGTGCATCTTAATACCGTGGGCGAGTGGTAGACGACATTGGACATGGACAAACTGACGACCACTTCGCACAGCGCACTTCGTCTTCGTGTCTGGCACTCGAGTGGAAGACGGACGCACAAAGAACAAGATCCGTTACCGACCTCATATTGAGCACCCAGTCAATCACGTAGGTCATATCAAGGCTATACACAACTCAGAAAATTATGAACTGTAGAAGAACGACCTACTAGTGTGTGTGTGTGTGTGTGAAAGAGAGAGAGTGAGGACGCCGCAGCTCCCCATACCCATCTTGTTTCATGCTTTATTGTTCTCCGGTCTGTTCGCAATGCAGCCCCTTGCAATTTGTCACTGGTACGCCTGAACTTTGTTGTTGGCACTGCGTGTTCATTCATAACTCATGTAGCTGCCAAGCGCTGTCAGCCGCGACTCGTCTCGGTGCGTTGCACATTCCTCCGCCCCCCAGAACGAGGTTAGCAGCCACAATTACCACAGGGAGGGGGGCTGTGTTCCTTGCGGGGTACAATACTCCAGTCGGCACAAATCCGCTGCTTTGAAGACAAAAGGCTACAGTGTAGGTGTGAGCAGCGTCAAAGGCGGTGTGGCACAAGTTTAATTGGGTTGTGGCACACTTTCTCTGTGGCGTATGTATGCTGTTGGGCGTTGGTTGCCGGGGAGCTTTCCACGAGGCTTCCAACAAGTGTGTCGGTGTTTCAACAGGGAGAGGACGGGTACACGCTTCGTGGTTTGGGTCACATTCTAAAGAAACTATTTACTCGCGTGGTAGTTGTGTGCGTGTGCGCGCGCGTGCGTGCGTGCGTGTAACAGTATGTGAATGTGTCAAGTTGTCCGACAAATCCCAGTGTGTGTGTATGTGTGTGTATGTGTGTGTGTGTGTGTGTGTGTGTGTGTGTGTGTGTGTGTGTAACAGTATGTGAATGTGTCAAGCTGTCCGACAAATACCAGTTCACCAGTTACCACCCCCAACCCCTCCTCCCCGGCTCGTGCCAGTGACTGTGTGAGTGGCACTATCAGGGCAGCATCGCTGATGTACACCGAAAGATATACCCCTCTCTGACTGATATACCCCCGCTATCTCCACCCGGTGTGCATTCCCCTTGCCTACACCTAATTACGTCTCTATCTGCACGGCCGCAAATAGCCCACGAGAGCCACTGAGCACTTACTTTCACCTTGGCCAAAGCGCAGACGTGTCCAGAGCTGTGGCCAAGGTACTGTAGAGCTGGCGAGATTGCTGGGAGTTTTCTGTGAGCGGTTCATGCTGTTGTGAAAGCGAGGTGTGTGAGCTAGACGTCAGTACATCAGGAGCACTTGGGCTTTACGCAGACGTGTGTGTGTGTGTGTGTGTGTGTGTGTGTGTGTGTGTGTGTGTGTGTGTATACACGCTGTATACAGAGAGAGAGAGAGAGAGAGAGAGAGAGAGAGAGAGAGAGAGAGAGAGAGAGAGAGAGAGAGAGAGAGAGAGAGAGAGAGAGAGAGTGCACATTGCCGAGATCTACGATTGCAGCACATCTGTATGAGATAGTGGGGGAGGGTTTGGGGAAAACGAGCACAATCCGAATTCAATTAGAGAAGAAAATCGAGTCTTTTTAAAACATTATTTATATATTCCGTTTAAAGGAAAGGTGGGAAGAAACACAACGAAAAAAGAAAGCAGGACAACGACAGAAAGAATCTGGTATCAACAGCCTTCTCACAACCTCCCCTCTGAATGACTGTTTATGAGCGGCAACGGTACTGACACACGGCAACCGTCGTAAACCAACATGGGGCGAAGGTTTTACGTGTGGGAGGCTGACGTTATCGCAGCCTCATAAAGTGCGTGCGATGCGTTCATTCACGGTATTGATCCCGGGCCGTTAGCGGCGACCTCGCCCATCCCTTTCCGCTTCCACTGCCGCGCCGGTCTGACCACCGACCCTGTGCAGTCCAGTGCATGAGGTCCATGTGCCAGACTCTATGCAGTCCATTGCAGGAGGTCCATGTGCCAGACCACTGACTCCGTGCAGTCTAGTGCACGAGGTCCACGTGCCGGACCACTGACTGTGCAGTCTAGTGCATGAGGTCCACGTGCCCGACCAATGACTATAATACAGTGCATGAGGAGTCTACGGACCAGACCACCGACTGTTTAATACAGACTAGTGTATAGAGATTCCATTGGTCAAACCACGAACGCTGTATTACTAATGTATGGATAGTCTATGGGTCGGACTTAGTACATGTGGAGTCCGTGGGTGATACAACGAACTAATTAACTGGTCTATGCAGAATCCATGGGTCACTTGATAAAGTGTGTGTGCGTGTGTGTGTGTGTGTGTGTGTGTGTGTGTGTGTGTGTGTGTGTGTGTGTGTGTTGGAGGTTACTGAATAACAATTAGACAATGCATGTTTATGAAATACAAGGCAAAGTTGGTAGTCTATGTTTTACACACACACACACACACACACACACACACACACACACACACACACACACCACGCTCTCGGTGTGCTTTTTTTGTTTGCTTGTTGTTTTGAGAACCGGTCAAACAAAATCAGTCCATCAGTCTGACCGATTGCCGATTTTCCCCCGGTATATGCTGACCGTAACCGGTAAGGTACCGAAAATTACCGGTTAACGCTCACCAACACATTCCTAGGACTGACCGTGCACCGATGTACATGCATGCATTACATAGTTTCTCCGATTCTGGTTGAACCTGATTAACAACCATGACTTGTTCAAACGTATGCGGGATGGCGGTGGCCACACACGATCAGGACAAGTCCAGTGAGGATTAGCACAAGTGGGAAAGAAAGCACAGAGGAGTGAAGGCCGTAACTGGATTAGGGATTACTACAGCGCCACAGGTCTGTTTTTCCCACAATTTGTCCCGCTCCGTAATGCACAAGGGAAGCCAGCATGAACTGATAACATCTGTCAGCCCAACGACAGAAATCGGGTCTCAATTACTGTTAAGTCAAATGGGCAACTTGGCGACTCATTTTACGACCTCTGTCCTCTGTGTCACTTGCAGTTATTCAAACGTCAATGTGACTGTATGCATGAACTCTGTACGGTGTCCGTGACCGACTGATGAAACGGCTGAAAGCCGCGTATGTGTGGAGATACCAGGATTGACACTGTCATCTTCACTATCTGTCAACCATCTCACACCTGCACACTAGCCTCAAGATAACCCTCGGGCCAGCTCGCCTCTCGTGATCTGATAGTAGGCTAGGTCCCCCTCCTTCCCTTCCCAATGAAAATACTTTATACTCGGTAACAACCGATAGCTATTGGTTTAGAACAGTTTGCTAACACTGCATTTGTTCAGTTTTGTTCTTCATGCCGTCCGTACGCACGGTTCTCGGGACCGAGGACATTCGCGATCATTTTGACACGTCCCACGATACAGGTGGACTGGATGCAATAGTTCGTGGGGCCCGTCTTAGTGCTGATGAGCGGCAGGCTTGAATAACCGTGCTGTAATCTGAATCACCGTGTTGTACTCTTACCACTCACGAGGACACGCTGACCGTCAGCAGATCTACAATACACACGCTTCACAAGACACAACACAAATTAGAGGACTGAACATGTAACCTACAGCACAGTAACAGTCTGTTCCCAATGATCTGTAATAGTTTGATGATGACCCTGAATCCAGTCTCACTCTAAATAGATCAGAAGCCCATTCATCCAAAATTTATGAACAATGGCCTATAACTATTATCCGCAGTTAACGTCCTTTTCCTGCCTCAGGAAGATCAAAGTGTGGCGGCTGAAAGGGGAAGAAACGACGGCAATTGGGACAGAAAGCCCTTGACACATCTATCCGATTATCACGCGCATGTGGCTACCACGCATCGTTACTCGCTGTACTTTTGCGTCCAAGTTAACTTCGGACTTTAAGGGCTCATTCCGTTTTTTTTCTCTGAAAACAAATTAAACTACGAATAACAGTAACTTGACAAACAAAAACGTCAATTCTGACAATCGGGAAACTTGCAATATGACCTCCCCCCTTCCACCACCCAACCCCTGTAATCAGCTGTAGTGGCTGCTGTACCCTCGAAACACACCAAACTGAGACTACACGGGTGGTGGTCATAACGACCAGTCCCACAAACGTGCCTAACTTTCGTTTACAGACCAGTCCCACAAACATGTGTTATTTCCATTTACAGACAGTCCCACAAACATGCATAACGTCCATTTACAGACGAGCATGGTATGACGTGCGCGATGAACAGAAGATAAGTTTTAGCTCTGTTCAAAGACAGAAGGGAGCGTCTTCGTTTGTGTCTTCTGTGATTGGAGGAACTTTCTTTGATAAAGTTATGGGGTCAGCTGTAACAGAATTTCGATCGAATTTACACGTTAAGTTGTTCGTTTTGACGTTTGCTCCTGTAAGTCGTATTTGACTTTAAGGGTGTAACGCAGTGCATCGTCCTGAAACAACCTACACAGCTGACTGGGCTCCAACTATCAAGCAACTGGCTGATGGAGACAACCTGGCTCTGAACAAGTGAAAGAACACCCCCAGTTGCCGTTAGCGTTGGACCGACTGCTGGAACTGCAATCGCTGCCCTGTTGCTGTCCACAATGGACACCTACTGATCGGTGACGTCATGGATCCCACACAGCCACTGACGACGGGCACCGATTAGATATGACGAAAGAATCTGCCACAGTCACAGTCACCACTGACATCTTCTTGCCAACGGCGTTGGTAGAGTATGGTCAAAATTCAGACAGTAACATCGAAACTTAACAGACGGTAGGTTTAATTAAAAACTAAAAACAAAAACGTGTTCAGCTGTGGTCTTTGGTAGTTGTCATGACTAGATGAAAGTCGTCACTGGTTTCTGTGAACAGCAATGCGTCTTACGGCACAGTTTTGCTTTGACTCCTGTTTACGTAGGCTTCTGAGCACTTTGATAGTGCTACAATGTGTAGTTCTGTTACTTTTTCAAAAGGAAGCAAGCAGGTTTGTGGGAAGGGCACCGTGACCATCAACAAAAACACTCCAACAGAAAAAGGTCAATTTATTTTATATATTATATATAGTACAGCATGCGTGAGAGAACACACACATACAGGGACAGTGAATTCCTTCTGCGTTGAAAGGGAAGAAAAGGAAGGGGATCTTTACAAAGAGTGGGGTGACGGAATGAACACGCCACCAACAACAGACCCAAAACAAACTTAGAAACTCTTCTTCTTCCTTTTTTTGAAGTTCGGCACCAAACACACCAAAGAACTGTACAGCCTGCAGGAGACAAGAGGTCGGTGAAGAACATGAAGGAAGGAAGGCTGACGCGTCAGGGATTGAGAGAAGAGTGCAGCAGCAAGAGGTAGGAAAGGAGGGAGGAGGTGGAGGTTGGTTATCAAGAGTACGAATACCACATGACGGTGGCTGCAGGATGCGGAAGTTGGTTATCAAGAGCACGAATGCCACATGACGGTGGCTGCCACATAACGGTGGCTGCAGGAAGCGGAGGTTGGTTATCAAGAGTACGAATGCCACATGACGGTGGCTGCAGGAAGCGGTTTGGTTATCACTAGTACGAATGCCACATAACGGTGGCTGCAGGAAGCGGAGGTTGGTTATCAAGACTACGAATGCCACATAACGGTGGCTGCAGGAAGCGGAGGTTGGTTATCAAGACTACGAATGCCACATGACGGTGGCTGCAGGAAGCGGAGGTTGGTTATCAAGAGTACGAACGCCAACATGACGGTGGCTGCAGGAATGCCGGCTGTCGGGGCAGGCCTCACACTTCTCCCCCTGCCAGCCTGGCCCGCCACTGCACACGTCTGAACTTTCACACACCACGGAAGCCCTCGCACTGCAACTCTGGCAGGGGGAAAGACAGACAGACACAAAGACAGAAGGGCAGAGTTCAAGGAAACGTGTCTGACACGATATGAAGTTCCTTGCCAAAGCGGCAGCCTTCGCTCAACGTACTGATGTGTACTGATAGATGTGTGTGTGTGTGTGTGTGTGTGTGTGTGTGTGTGTGTGTGTGTGTAAGAGCGAGTGAGTGAGGGGAGGGGGGGGGGAGGGGGATTCATTAGCACATAATCCATCCGTGCGTAAATTTTCACTATTCCTGAAATGTTTTCTTTCAAGTAAATGCGTCTATAATGGACCCGACGTGAATTCTTGAGCGACAAAAAACCCTGTGACATTAACAGTATCGCACTTGACACAGCTGCCAAAATGTCTTCTTAACCATATAAACTTCGCCATAAGCTTTTAAAATTGAGATGCACGCCTTTGAATACAATTTATTGGCCTCCCCTGGCGACCCGGAATAATAATGGGTACGGCCAGTGCAACGGCTTTCCTCTTGCTCCCGCTCTTTCTTCTTGCACCAAGTTTCACTTCAACAGGTTGAACGGGTCGTGCGTCAAATCAGTCACGTCGCTGACGAAGACAAGACAGACAGACAGACAGACAGAAAGACAGACCACGGATAGAGAAATTGAGACTTCTGTTTATTAATGTACCTGACGATATCATTCGCCGTAGATGCAGCAATGTTTCCACAGGGCTATTGACTGATAATGATACTGTAGATTATGATAGGCGATCGCAACGGATAACATCGGTTTGCGCCTGTAGCAGATTACCAAACAATGTGGATACTATGTCATCCATGTGTGTGTGTGTGTGTGTGTGTGTGTGTGTGTGTGTGTGTGTGTGTGTGTGTGTGAGAGAGAGAGAGAGAGAGAGAGAGAGAGAGAGAGAGAGAGAGAGAGAGAGAGAGAGAGAGAGAGAGAGAGAGAGAGAGAGAGGTATCTCTGGTGGAGTTTATGTACCTTGTATTTACACGCATGCAACACGAGAGTTACCGTAGGCGATTCAGGTCTTTGTTGGTGTATTTCTGCTACGTATTTTGAGCGCTAATTAACTCCCTTGCGCGTTGATTGAGCAATTCGGGGTTCGCTCCAAACCTCACGTACACACACATACTGCACTGCACTTTGCACAACACTTCAGTTAACTGTACCAGACGAGAGACACTAGTGCACTCTGACCCCGTGACGACAGCGACTTGGGGGCGACCCAGAGCCGTCAGGGGCTATATAGCACGGTGTGGAGGAGAGGGAGCGCAGAGGGTACGGTGTCTGTTTCAGGCGAGAGAAAACAGACAAAAGGAGCTGACAGGCCGATGAAGCGATCAGCTCGGCAGCCAACAGCCAGCAGACGCAATGCACTCGCCCAGACCTCGCCGACATGAGTCTGTACTCGCTCCCAAGGCTACTCAGTAAACTTGTTACACCACGGGGGAATAGACGTGAATAGACGTGGATGTATGACATCACTGGGCAGTACACGTGGATGTATAACATCACAGGGGGAGTAGACGTGGATATATGATATCACAGGGGGATGTATGCCAGACGTGGATGTATGACATCACAGGGGAATTGACGTGGATGTATGACATCACAGGGGAACAGACGTGGATATATGACACCACAGGGGGATAGACGTGGATGTATGACATCACAGGGGGATAGACGTGGATGTATGACATCACAGGGGAGTAGGCGTGAAGGTATGACAACACAGGGGAGTAGATATGGATGTATGACATCACAGGGGAGTACGACACCATATGGGAGTAGAGTAGAGGTGGATCACGAAGAAACAGATGTCGGTGTACTGTTGCTCTCATCCCCCTACCCCCACCTCTGCTGAGTACTTTACCACGGACAGAACTTTCCTAAAAAGAAAGTCTTTTATTTGTCGATAGCAACTCACTTGCGACAATAATTATGGTTATGGAGTGTGGTGTCCTACACACCTTTTAGACTAGCCAGTGGTTTTATTTTACTGTTGAAGCGAAAAACGAAACGTTAACACGTTAGGGAAGTTCTGCCTCTATAAACTGCTTGCCTCGTAACCCTAACCGTCAAGACCATATATCTGACAATACTTCTTGTTTTGTTAATAGTGAATCAAGAATGCCCTCAACATCTCAGAGAGAGAGAGAGAGAGAGAGAGAGAGAGAGAGAGAGAGAGAGAGAGAGAGAGAGAGAGAGAGAGAGAGCGCTAGCTCTCTATAGAGGTGTCGCCTGGCCAGACAGGCCACCGAACAAACACTGCAGGCGACAAGGGATCAAGTCGTCTCATTCTCCCTCAGTTCCTCTGCTCCCACCGTCACACAGCGAGCACAAGGCACTCATTCCCTGCCTGGCCTCTGCCAGCACGGGGAATGCGTTTACCCTGTTGTCGGACACGACGCCTCAACAACACCTCCCTGGCAGCCCGAAGGAAAAGTACAGGGTTTAGGTTTCAATACACTTACACGTGTACACAGCTTTTAGAACGCTCTTCATAACATCAAACTGTCTCAAGTCCCGGGCCAGGCAGCAACGATGGAGTTGAAAGAGCAGAAAGGAAAGCGGTCAAACTGAAGGCACGTTCACATTTATATTCCTACACTGGCAGGTCAAAACAAATTTAATTGAGAGCTTTGCTTCAGCTGGGGTCCCTTTCCCCAACAGAGTCGATAGACAGGTAAATCATTTGTGTTTAGAGCCCAGTTAACTGTACAGATTATATCAGCGCGGAAAGAGGCATCAACTTGAAAAGCTGTCATTCGCTAACAGTGAAACGATTCAACTTCTATCAAAATTATATGAATTTGTTTCTGTTGTTTTTAACCGGAGAGGGTTGTGATATATATTACATCGGAAGCCACAAGGCACTCGTTTCCTGCCTTCCCTCACTGTATTGGACTCGACACTCGGGTTTATGTCACAACGTCCACACTCTTTGCGTTCTCTAAAGAACACGATTTTCTTTCTCTCTCCCCCCGCCAAAACAAAATCGATCATAATTATATTTAATTAACGGTTGGCCTAGTGTCATGCCCTACTAATCCGGCCGCTTCAGTTCACGGTGGCGGGCTCCTGCTCAGTGTACCCATGCAGCTAGCTGTGTGTGCGGGCAGAGAGACGGGCTGCCACAGGAAAGGGATACGCACTCTCCACATGGGACGCATCCCAACACGCAGTGCACTACGGAGGGGGTGAACCGGTTTCAACACAACTTGCGGCCTACCTGAAAGAATGTACTGTGCTCCGAGGTCGTGGGGTAACTAACTGCTCGTACTAGCCCCCCCCCCCCCCCCCCTGCCCTCTCTCTGTTCCACACACACACATTAGACCGGAGCGCACACGGGAGTTTTCAGTTCCTGTATGGAATCTGTTAAAACCAAACGTCTGCCGTGAGAACTGTGTGTCACACGTCACATAACGTATCATGTTCAGTGGATTTATTAGAAATTCATCAACTGCCCCCCCCCCCCTCCCCCCATGAAAGTACACCCGAACAGCAAGCTAACAAACCACAAATAACTGTAAGTTACAGCAGTGTGAGCTGATTGTGTTTATGACGCTCATACGCGCAAATGAGTGAAACAAGTTTTCACATCATTTGCCTTCGTCGAGTTATTTTGTTGGTAAATAATTACACGTAGAGCTGCTGCCCTTTCACTCGTTTGCTGGCAGTTGGAAGGCAGCTGCAGCGGCATACGTCGTAGACTACAGTCTACAAACTCATCATTGTTCAACTATGAATGTTCAATGTAACATATATATGCAACCGAGTCAGTGCACGTGGTCTTTTATTCTGGTCGTGGGGGCTTAAATTCATCAGCTCCCGTGACCTGTACCCAATAACTCGACTTTTCTGGAATACTAGTCTCTCCCCCCCTCCCTCCCCCCCTGTGATGTGTTTAGACACGTGAAGGAAGGTGCTATCGGAAGGTGAGGAGGCAGGATAAAGCACCTGCCCAAACAGACACGGCCTGTCCTCAACACTACAGGTACAGCCAGGTGCCCAGCCAAACTAATGAATGTTGCCTGTTGCTTGGATCGGCCCCCTATCACCCCTGTGTGTGTGTGTGTGTGTGTGTGTGTGTGTGTGTGTGTGTGTGTGTGTGTGTGTGTGTGTGTGTGTGTGTGTGACCATGAGTGTAACTGCAGCCTTAACAGTGATCTCAAGCAAGCAAGCAAGCACGCGCGCACACACACACATCTTCAAGCTCCTCCTACTGTTAAAGACATTGCAATCTACCCTTCGGACAAACAAACAAAACTACAGTCATCAACAAATTCCCCACAACAGAATGGCAACACAACAGGGATGTAGAACACGCTACCAGATGACAATAAAACAAGGTTCCCCTTCCATCAAACTCCATTCTGATTCGCGGCGCTGGGGGCGGCGATCACCGGTGAAAAGAGTACTCCTCCAACGGGCTCCAACTCCTGCAGTGGGCTCAAGTAGAAGGAGTGGGTCTTCAGTCTTTTTGATATTGCTTTACGTCATCAGAGGTCATACGGCCTACAACTGTTGTTATTAGTTCTGTTTTTTAGTAACTGGCGCTGTCCCTTTGCTTAATTCGGGTCGCCTTACGGGCACAGCAGCCGCAAGAGCAGCGCTACCCATTCCTACCAGTGTGTACAGTATTTGAGTGTGTCCAAACAATAGAATGGCGCACAGCTGATGCATGCGATTGCACATGGGGGTTGTACGGACACCGTAACACAGTCTGCACTGAAAGCTGGCTCTAGAAGAAAAATCCCCTGCCTCACCGGGGACTCGAAACCGTATTAGTATTGTGCCTTGGCTTTTTCGGTGGGACGCTGTGCCAACCGCACTATTCCCGCCCCCTACTCAGGGACTGGGAGCCCAGGATGGCCAGTGGGTAAGGCAGCGGGTTTCCAACACAACGCGACAGGCAGCAAGCACAAGGACCAGCGTACATCCCACTGTGCGTCATGGCTGGATATGTCTGTATCGCCTGACGATCCCATCCATCGCCTGACGATTCCATACCTCCCTTGACGATCCCATAGCACGCGCCGGATGACTGAATCCACTGCCTGAAGACCGCACATGTCGCCCGAAGATCCCATATATCGCCTGGTTATTTCATAACTCCTTTCATGATGCCACGCCTCACCTAACGCTCACATACTTCGCCTGGTGATCCCATCCACCACCTGACGACCGTATATATCGCCTGACGACCACATATATCTCCGCCGACGATTTCGTATGTACCTCAACTGGCGATATCAGACCTCGCCAAACAATCTCATACCTCGGCTGACAAGCTTATGCAGTTCAATGTGGTGCCCTCGTCCCCGGCGACAGTGGGCCCGGGTGTATTTCTCACGATCTCCATAAAGTCAGTGAAACGTTTTTAGGGGGTTGACCAGTAGATTTCAATGAACTTTCGAGGTTGGACACTTAAAATAAAAAATAAAGCACCAAATGCGCCCACCTTCTATTTCTATTCACATGGCAGAAACCGATCGAAACTTTTACGGACTTAAAAAGTAGTACGGTTTCAAATAGGGTATGGTCCTTTACAGTTACAGGAACTAACTAACCCTCTGAACACGGTGTTTCGCCCAAGAGATCAAAACAGAAGCTTACAATCGGTCATTTCATTTTGAATGCTCCTTTAATTTCAGTGTGAATTTCTACATGGTTTTATTAGTGGCCTTGGTCAGACTGCAATACAACAGACAAAGTCCAAGCTTGCCCGCCTCGGCTTTCGGCCACAGAAGTTGAGCGCTCGCGTCTCCCGAGCAACATGAGTAAAGAGGCCACGGGCCCCGCTAGGCCAGCTGTGACACTTGTAGGTTGGCGTTTTTAGACGGTTCTGTCCCACTAATCGTCACTGGTCGCAAGAGAATTGTACCATTGGAAACAAAAATACCGAACATTTTAAAACAAAATCATGAATTTCAAGAAGGGCAGCCTTCTTGGACGTTTTGGGAAGGCTCGCTCACTTAATGAACAGTTTCCCTCCATGGACCATTAATTAACACAGTTCCACCAAAAACACCTGAGCTTCCGTCCTTGTGCCACCACAGACTGTCAGGTGGCCCCCCTGCCCCACACTATACGACAAGGGCACAAGTAGGTTTCATTGGGTCCAGTTCTGGGGGCCTGGCGATACATTATACATACCAGCGCGCGTTAATGTATGCTGAAGTGACAGTTAACCGAGTGCCTGTGATGTGGAGATTCATGGCCGTATAAATCATAGTAATGGAAGCTTCGCCACAGCCTCTGTCCTACAGCTTCGTTTCAATATAAATTCCGCCCAAAGTTATAATGCTAAACTGAAGAATAGTAAACACCCCTGTGCTAAAACAAGATCCAAACACATAAAAGGTTCAAAAGAACGCTTATTTATTAGGACACAAACACACAATCTGCACATTTTTTTGGGTAATCCTCTTTGTCAAGCTACAAAACGTCACTTAAACGGTTAAAAACAACGAAATATGAGATGAGAAACGAATTATCTTTTCGTTTTTTTGTGTGTCCAGTGCTTGGAAGAATGACAATGACCATATCAATGTCATACCAACATTCTTCTGTATTATTTCGCTTCAAATTTCTTTTTATTTTCCCTCATTGATTTTAACCATTTAACTGTTGTTTTGTAGCTTGACAAAGGGGTTTACCCCCCCCCCCCCTCCGAATTTGCAGATCGTCCTAATAAATAAGCGTTCTTTTCAACCGTTTATGTGTTTGGATCATTCCAAAGAATGGTTCTTGTGGAAAATGGCATGCAATATTTAAATGTGATTCAAAAGCCTACTCTTTTCCATACTGAAGTTGACCACTACTGTACAAATTTCTGGCAGGCATCCATGTTAAAAAAATTATTAAAAAAAAAGTGTCAACACACTGGGACATATTATAAGCGACCAAAACAGAGCTACACACAGACGCAGACATTGACACAGTGCTACCAGCGAAGAAACTCCTGTCCACATAAACCAGCACAACCATGCGTGTACAAACCGTACACTGTATGTCTACATGTATACGCGTACACCTGAGTAGTTGCGTGCGGGGTGAAGCACCCGGTGCGGCACAGTACGTGGGGACGGGTGAGTGGGGGGACGGAAAGCTGCTAAAAGCCAGCAACAGAGGTGCCTGCCACAGCCTGAACGAGGGGAGTTTTTATGCGGAGTGAACAAAAGATGGCGAGGTGTTTACTTTCGGGGGCCAGGCGGCAGCGAGCCCTACAAAAACAGCGCGCCACACCACCGCTTCCTTCCTTGCCTTCCAGCTGCCCCGGGCCGCCACAGGCACTCCACTCCACCACTTACAACACACCGCCACAAGTACAGCACCGCTCGGCCCCGCTACTGCAGGCTTGCAGTGCGTGTCTGTGAGGGAGGGAGTGTAGATTTGTATGTACGTACGTGCGTGTATGTGTGCGAGCACGTGAGTGTGTGTTCCATGTGGCGTGCGTGTGTGTGTGTATGTTTAGCTACTGGTTACGTTTATTTGTGTTACTTCGTCTCTGAAAAGAAAGTGTGTGTGTGTGTGTGTGTGTGTGTGTGTGTGTGTGTGTGTGTGTGTGTGTGTGATTTCCTTTTTTTTAAACTCCGTTTTTTGCACCTTTACTATATATCATTATTACATACAACCACTAACTGCAACACTACTGTACTACAACATGACCAATTAAAAGCACTAAAGAGGTGCCATAATTCGTGTCAGTGGGCACCCCGTGACGGGATGTCCTACCTCTTCCTGTCGCCGAAAAGACAAGATATTTCTCCCTTTATCTGTTATTCGCTGTTTCGTTTGCCCTGTATTGATGCCTGTTCTCTTTCTCCTCGATTTTAGAAGGAACAGCCTTGATCCAGTTCAATCCTACGGTCAGGTCGCAGAGCTTAGCCTTTGAAAGCAACCCTTTCAAAGTGATCGTCAACCTCAACCCTGACCACCCGAGGCATAAATCTGGACCACTCACGCTCCCTTTGGAACTGGCTACGCTGGGACGAGAAGATCCAACGAACGCTAAGAAGGGTAAGCAAGTTGGTGTTTTACGCCCAGTCAACCCGCTAGGAAGGGGCGAGAAAACCACTCACACAGTATGACTTTGTGTAAATCACAGTATACATTGCGTTGAAGTTGTCTGACCTCGCAGGCAAGTTGCAGCGTACCCTGTGCCTGTGTGGAAGCTGAGTGGAGAAAAACATTTGCCGAGGAGCGGAGGGACCGGCGGGTGGGGAGTATTTATTGGGAGAGGGAGGATGAGGGGGATTTGTGAGTTTGCCTCACTGGACGTGAAGGTGTGTTGCCTGGCATGTGTCACTCCGCTCAGACGTGTGTCCATGGAAAAAGTGCGTTCACGCACGTGTCCCTGAGCGGACTGAGTGTGTGTGTGTGTGTGTGGGGGGGGGGGGGGGGGGGGGGGACAGAGAGAAGAGGGACTGGGTGCGAGGAAGAGTGTGTGTGCGTTTTCCTAACGAAAGTGACAGTCACTCCACACTGTCATCTGACATACCAATATCCCATATGCTGAAGCAAGTGCTGTCAGTTTTCAAACACCTAAGTACATTGTGTGTGTGTGTGTGTGTGTGTGTGTGTGAGAGAGAGAGAGAGAGAGAGAGAGAGAGAGAGAGTATGCGCGCGCACGCACGTTTCTCAT
>OY757550.1:12252746-12267797 GCA_963584105.1 Alviniconcha strummeri
CGTGTACTGGTCCCAGCACTGATCCAACTGACACTGAGAGTTCTTCTGCAGGGAGAACCCCGACACTGAAACATCCAAATACCCGTTCAATGTGACTGTAACATGCACAGCAATATTATTATTTTGTTGTTGTTGAAGATATATGACGACTCTGCAACATACAGCACATGCTGATAATGCGCAGAGAGAGAGAGAGAGAGAGAGAGAGAGAGAGAGAGAGAGAGAGAGAGAGAGAGAGAGAGAGAGAGAGAGAGAGAGAGAGTGAGTCTGATATTACTGTAACAACTTGTATCTTCCCGGGCTGCAAGTTTGTATAGAGGCTGAACACATAATTAATTTGCTGTTTCTTTACACTGTTTTCCAGTGCACGTAATTATTTCCCGCTTACGGGACTGTTGTACGCAAGAGCGGTGTTTGCATCAACTTAGCCCGTTCGATGTTCGCTGCCTCCGCATTATAAGTCTCCGCATTATTACTGTCCTGAATAAAGCACGTCACGTCAACGACAGTGCCGACGGACGCAATGCAAAGACCAATCCACCCTAGTTCTACAACGCAGCGTCACCACGATCAGTGCGCTGCAATGTAAACTGTCACCGCGGCTCCTCACAACTGCCACGGTTGACAATCCGGCCTGGTTGACAAAGAAGGACCTAAAACGGGAATAAACAAAACGGAAGTGTTGTTCAAGTCGTACATTTCTGCCAGACAGTAATGCGGGCCTTTCCTTTGATCTTGCGCGTTCAGGCGTGACCCCATCTGCCTGCTGGATTCCCAACCAGTCTGCCGGAACGCACTCGATGTGTCAAAAGCGGCGTGAGTGTTTTCTTTGTGACAGCTCCCCTTGGCAAAGCTCGGTCTGAATACATGTGTACGGGGTCCTCAATAGAAGCACGACCGAGAAAGGATGGGGGGTTGCTCTGTGAGTAGGGGGAGCTTGCGGCCCCTAGGCTCCAGACGAAACTGGCGTTTGAATTTGATTCTGAATGGTCGTTTACGTGACAGATTATACTTACACTGTTGCGTGACACGATAATTGGCCCCTGCCGATGAACACTATAATAACGAGTTCGTTCAATTAGTGCATTCTGTAAGGATACAGCTGTGTCGAGTTCGTTCAATTAGTGCATTCTGTAAGGATACAGCTGTTTCATGTACTAGACTACTAGTACTACACAAGTTCGTAGACGATTGTTACTGTTTGCAGATAGATATCGCTTGACGGTAAGCAGATTGTCTGAGACTAGAGGTGGGTGTGATAGTTACCTGGGTTTCATCATGGTAACTGCCCCAAAACGTGAACTCGATCTATTTCCATGCATCAGTGAATCTCCTTTCTTCTTTAAAAAAAAAAAGAAGGAAAAAAAGAAAGAAAAAAAGAAGAAGAAGTCCGCTCCTACCGATAGCCAATGATATACTTCGTTCTCATTTGCCTTTAAACTTGCTGTCAAGCTTGACTTTCAACAGATTTGTTCCAGGACGTTGCAGCTACCTTTTCTGTACATCAACATTAACTCATAGCCTGTCGACCTGGCCATCAGAAACTGGATCACGCATCATCAGTATCACCCCCCTCCACCCCCCACTATCATCAGTAAGGTTTTCGGATCCTCCTCCGCCCCCCCCCCCCCCCCCCCCCCTCCGGGCCCCACCGTGGTGCAGGCTATTCCATGGTTTCTTGACTTATTTTCTTTTTTTTTGCTGCGTTTGTGGACTAAAGTCAAAAATTATTCAGCATAAATCAAATTACAGTTATGGGATTATTCAACACAGACTCGACGATCCATTGACGAAAGTAACTCTGTGTGTGTGTGTGTGTTGTTTTTGGATTTGAGCGTTTTTTCAGTTTCATATTTTATTGAATTTTGGAACGTTTTCTGGTAAAATGTATTGGATGTTTTATGTAAATGACGAGCCAGCAGGCAGATTTGTCTACACAATCAAGTTGTAATGCAGACTATTGTGCCAAAAACAAAAAATGGTATTATTAATAATTCATTTTGAAACCGGGTTAAACTGTGCGGACATATTTCCGACTATTTCACACCCAAGTTAGCTAAGAGGGCAAGTTAGCTAGTAGACCGAATTTTTCGGTTGACTACCCCTGATACTGCCCAACGAATCGGAGGACTGTGCAACATCTACGCACGATCGTCTTTCAAGTCAAATGCCGAACAATCCCAACTGGGCGACAGGCTGGGAAATGGTAATCCAATTCATGGAAATTTCCCGTCTCTCCAGCCGACTCGGCAGTCCCCTAATTTTCACTTCCATCAGCCAGCCCCGGGCCCTCCATCCCGCTTCTTCCTCCTCCGCCGCGGCGGCGTGTGGAGAGTGTGGAGAGCCGGGCGAGAGGTGTGAAGTGAATCATGGCGCACGACGGTCACACATGATTCATCTCCGATTCACAATCTTGCCCCCCACGCTCCGCTCCTGCCTGCAATCAATACGGTCTGGATTGGGCGCTCGTCAGCACTTTCTTTCCGCCACGACAGTTATTGATCGATACCCGTCCTCAATGTCGCGGAAGACATGTAGATGTGGACATAAAGTTCATGTATTCCCCCAACTTTTATCACTTCAAGTGACGTCAGTTTCAAGCTCTGCGGACATCAAAAGGGCTGACCGACTCGCTCAGACATGGGTTTGAAATCAATAACATAGTAAGTAACTTGGTGTTTTTCGCCCAGTCAGCGTGCCCATACATAGTAAGTAACTTGGTGTTTTACGCCCAGTCAACGGGTCCATACATAGCATACATTCGCCGAAAGCCAGGGAAAGCAGCAAATGGCCTCTTTTCACGTTTCGGAGCGTTCAGAAAAAAACTTCATCTTTCATGTCCGATAAATCGCTCAGCGGGCACACAGGCCCCTTCTCACGCACATCACTACGAAGTACTTCCCACTTCCTAACACTGTTATCACCGCCATTGTTGCTCAACGAAAAGTCATTATTTCATCAATATACTAAATAATGTAAAAATAAAACAGTGACAAATTGGATCGAGCTGGTGGTGTCGGTGGTGATATATACTACTTATCCTGTATACTTTCACCTGAGTATCGGGCTTGTGAATAATGGGTCTGAAAACAAGGACGGGCTCTGTCAAACATCGTCTGCCAAGTATCAAATCAATTGGGCGAGGGGCTGGCGAACTTGACAAGTTCTTTCATTGTTTGTTACTTTGTACAGTTGTTTGATAATGGTGTCTACCCTTAAAAAGTACACCCTATTTTGTATTGTCACATTAAAACGTTAAAATATACAGGGTGTATATTCACTGGCAGTGAACTCTCATTTCAGATTTTTTTTTTAAATACACAACAGCTTTTATTGAAAAGTACCACCTACAGAACTGATAAAACAATGTACTACAAACTATATTTAAAACTACAAGTACCACCTGCACAAATTATGAAAATGTAAAGGTACCGTACTAGTTATTATGTGCACCACATGCAGAAATGAGTAAACTCTGTAAGTATTTGAGACTAGTTACTGAGTTAGGTGTACCACCTGCAGAACTGATGAAACACCACAAGTGCTATAAACTGGTTCACAGGTGACCTGTCATTCTTTTTTTTATATTAAAATCTGAAGAGTTTTTCATTATCAACCTATCACTATGATACTGACTATGTGACAGTCTCTGAAAAATCACCCGTAATGTTGACTAGACGTAAAACACCAAATTACTTACTCTCTGAAAATGAACCCAATGCAAAGGGCAGTTGTTTAAAATATAAATATGACACTATCATTTGATGTGCCTGGCTGCTTCAGACCCATACTGCACAAGCTGCACTGACACTGTGACAGTGAGACTTTTACAAGTGCCATTGTGACAGTGAGACCTTTACAAGTGGCATTGATATTGTGACAGTGAGACCTTTACAAGTGGCACTGACACTGTGACAGTGAGACCTTTAGTGCTTTACAAGTGACAGTGAGACCATTACAAGTTGCACTGATACTGCGACAGTGAGACCTTCACAAGTGGCACTGACACTGTGGCAGTGAAACACAGTGAGACGTTTAAAGCTGCCACACAAAAGGTTTGCATTTAATCAGAAGAATGCATCCCCAAATAGATGGCATCAACGGCCATTCATGTTTGATTACCCTGCCAAAACGTGCGTCAACTGTGGTGATACACAGAAAGAATACAGTGGTATATATGCCTGCAGGACAGGATTACAATGGAATATCAAACCACATTTTATAGTCCATTTAACACTTTGGGTGTGACACTAACTTTTTAATGGGATCATGTTTATGTGAACCTGAATATATAATAGACATTACCTGTGCAGCAACAATGAAGACACACTGGCATTAAATTTAAAGTAACCACTGGTTTAAACAAGGTCTGTCACCCTGCATAGCAAAATATCTCTTTACATATGCCTAGATACTGTAAGTCACTATTACTGTAGGCATGCTTATATATATATATATTAATGCCCCCTTTTGTGGGCACTACGTCTGGTTATTAGTAACAATTATAGTTGTTCAGTCATTACATCAACACACCTAGTTTGGTTGCAAAGATATTAGTGGTACAGAAACGAAAGGACTGACATTTGACAAAGTTCAGAACCATCCCAGGTAATCAAATCTTTTCAAAAGATACCCCAGTTTATTAAGATGTGCCGTGAGTTTGGCTGACTGTCCACTAAAGATTTTTTGACATAACCTGCACGCCTCTAGGCTTACTACAGCTTGCATGCTCTGACTTTCAAATAAAAGTACTGATGCTATTCAAGGAACATTCTCTGAGCTGCTTTGGCAGTTCAGTATCTTTTCAAGCCCATGTGTGCCTGTGTACCAACACTTTTTACAGCAAACATGACCAATGTCTAGAACAATATCTCTACTGTCAATTCCATAAATGGCTGATCATGACAGTTACTGCATTTTGTGCATGTGCAGCTGAGAAGTCCATTCCCAGACAACTGCCTTCAGCAAGGCTATGTCCGCACTTACCCAGGTGAACTGAGACTAGAAACCCCCTACATTTCTTGATACTAACACTAACACTACAGTTGAACACACTGATCCTGATTCATTCTTCATTTGTACTTCTAAGCCTTGGGGTGTACTGGAAACATCACTGGGTGCACTGTGAACAGAACAGGGGTGTACAGTATACGCCAGTGGCTGTGCAATTCCCATGCCAGAGTCCCCCTGCCTGCTTGTGTTAGATTATTACTGACTGCTGAACAATTAATCATATTAACTTTTTTCCCCTCTTTTTTTTTTTTTTTTTGCATGACTATGGTTCATGCATCACCATACCAAGTTTGGTTACAAAAGGTTAAGCAGTTCAGAAAACACCTTCTGGACAAACCCACACATGAACAAATGGACAGTGATTAGAATATCATGATATACACATGTACTTTGTCATGGGGGATATAAAACAATCTGATAAAATACTTTGGAACTTCAATTACTCTGGTGAACAAAAACGATCCCTGATCTTTGGATGCATCAGGTCACCATCTATTTTATGGGGTTTCTGAGAATCACAAAATCTCAGAAAAATTGCTATATATACTTCTTGTGAGTTAAACTATGAAAGTAACTTTAAACTTGGTACCACATGGCCATGGCTTTGCTACAGTTTACTGCAATAAAAAAAAAAAATGTGTGTGTGTGTGTGTGGGGGGGGGGGGGGGGGGGGGGGGGGAGGTTTGAACGCACCAGACGTACTTCTCTCGGACTGCATGCAGCCTGCTACTTTCACATATTTATCACGTGGAATCCAACAAAGATCACCGCCCTCGGTCTGACCCTGCCAGGACCCCTCTAACTGATCCCTCCCCTCCTGTGACCGGCAGGACGGTTACTACAGCAACGGTTTAGTGGCGTGAAGATTCACGGGCTTTATCAGGGGGCCCAGATCCAAACCAAACACACCCCGATAGATAGGCAACCTGAATGCTTCCCCCCCCCCCCCTCCCCCCCAGCGGTGCCGCAGGTGTGTGCAGGCCAAAGCTCGTCACGTAAACACGTCACTACACAGAGGTCTGTCAGTGTTACACACGTTTTCAATCCGTGTGTGTGTTCTGTGCCAAAGGTGCCTGTGTAGTCGACCCGGCAGACCTACTACGCTTAGCGGTGCACTGAAGCATAAGGAACGCGGGGATGTGTACAGGACGGAAAGGAAACAATCGCTTCGTCTTTCAGGTGTTTTCCTTCCCCGTGCCACAACACCGCCACGCGGTGCGAGGGGTCCCGAGCAGCCAAGGCCGGACAGCCGCACGATCCAGTCGGACTTTATGGTTCGACATAGCAGTCAGTATCGGGAGGGACCAACGGCCACCATTTTGGGCCTGCGCACAACCCCCCCCCTTTTCGCGGCCATGACAGACAAGCCCCCGCTTCGCATGGGAGGCAAACAACACACTCTCCTGCCGAAATCCTCACACCTCTTGCCATTTGCGTTTCGAGGACGGCGGTGTGAAGCGGGGAAATTGTCTACGAGGATGACCCCAACGCTGCCACCCACAAGTGCTATGTCTGAGCCGTCTGCTAGACTGGATCGAAGTGTCTGAAGCTGAACGAGGCGAGCGCAGTGCGTTACTATGGGTTGGGAGGCGAGAGTGACGCATGTTTGGCGCGTGTTTGCGGTGTGAATGGGGGGAAAGCAGCTGGGATGATCTAAGTGGTGCGAGATTACAGATACATACCCGAGGCCCAGGCGAAGCTGTAGAGGGCGAGCAGCAGCAGCAGCCGAAGCGGTAGCGGGTGGCTGATGGTGGCAAAGCGCTGAGGGGGGTAGCTAGTCCGGCAGTGGCAGCGGCGCGGCCCCATGCCCTTCCATTCAGGGTGATGGATCAGGGGGCCGGGGGGTGGCCTCGCCTCACTGACAGCACCACTGTAGAGCAGAGACAGACCAGTCAGGGAACCATCAGCCATGTAGCACAACGGCTACACAAGGCATGGTGTAGCAGCAGCTACCAACAGTTCCGCCACCTTCGCGTCTTTACGGCAGCCGTAGCCAAGACCCGTCCCAGCTACGGCTGACCACTCATCTTCAGAGTACGCACACACATACACACACCTTGCTGTTCCGAATCACATGGCGAGATGTTCCGGTATCCCACATCACACCATCGTGACAGCGATCAACACTTCATGGCAGCACAACACAGGTAACAACTCCTCGGTACAGTAAGCGCAGGAAAACTGTGGTGCACACCGAGAAAGAGAGAGACACACACACTGGCACACAAAAGCTGAGGGAGCACTATCGCCCCACACACACACCGCAACACGGTACACGCTCACTCTCCCTCCCCGCTACGTCGACTACCTCGCACTTCCAGCGCATAAAGAACCGCGGGTCGGGGGCCGCGAGAAAGCCGCTCGAGCAAGAAATGGGTCAGAGGGCGGGGCCTTGGCCCGTCAGTTGTCAGCAAAGGTGCTAACTCCGCCCTTTCAAGGCGATCCCTCGGGGGGTTTGGGGAGCTGTCAAATCTATCTCACCGCGCAGGTAAGGAGGGGGGTAAGCAAAGAGGAAGTGTCAGGGGAGGGGAGGGGGGGGTCGTGAATCGAGCACTTCACACCTCCAAAAGTGAACCCAGTGTGCTAGGGTCTTGTCGCTGTCTCACCCTATTTTCCTCAGCTCTTTCATCTCGCAGCGCCCACCTCCAGCCTTGGAAAAGGCGGGACTAAACGAGAAAAGCGCGCGTGTCGTGTACGTGTGCGTGCCGTATCAGCAGCAGCAGGACCGGACTGCACGGCGATATCACACGCTGCACTTCATACCGCTCGCTGCACCATTAGCGAGGTGTGAAGTGAACGCTGGCTAACTCTCTGCACTGGCTTTCTGTTTAGCTGTTCACTGTACCATTCAAACTGCCATGTTTGCTTAACTGGGTTCCCGCTACAGCAACCCAAATTCATGTATAAAACAAACTCGAAAAAGTTCAAGCCAACCAAATTTTGAGCAATACAACAAACGCGGCTGGTTCAGCACAATATTAATAATGTTCCTTATTACAGCGTCAGTTCAGTCTTAATAAAAGAAAGAACGATCTTTGAGTGCTTTACAAAGATGGCACCATGAAGGGGCACCAGGTACCAAATGCATATAAAATAAAGTTGCACCAGGTACCAAATGCGTATAAAATAAAGCATGCATGGGCAAAAACAAAAATATTTTAAACCTTCCCCCACTCGTTCTCTCATCCAGATGTCATCAGCACGCACTAGATCGTTAGTTACCTTCTTTTTTTTAACCCCCTTCTTTTTTGTTGTGCGTTTTTTGTTTTGTTGCTTTTGACTTGTTTTGACAGTGATATGAAACTCCATCCTTCCATCGTAAATGTGTGACTATTTCCAGTTATTGGTAACACACAAGCATAATTATTGTCTTTGTGTTTCCTGTACTTGTCTGTAAAATTTATTATTTTTATGTGTCAATAAACTTCGTTTAAACAAAACATCGTCTACAATCGACTAACAGCACTTGTTACACAGCACTAAGCATCAACAATTAATCAGTGTTTTATTCTGTCTTCCATAGCCAGATGATATCTGACAATGGCGACAACTAGTACCAAAGGCCACACAGCTGTTACAACACAATGTTGTGACCTATGGCTAGTGCCGAAGCTCCAACTTTTCAAGTTAGTACTTTCTTCGTCAAAAAACAAAACAACGAACAACCAAACAAAAACAACAACAACAAAATAAAACAATGAACTGAGTCGCTGCTTTCAATAACTTTACTAGCAAGTTAGTCTTCACCCTCGTCAATTTGATAAGGTGACATAATTATACAGCTGATATTGGCATTGGCAGATATGTGTGTGCGTGTGTGTGTGTGTGTGTGTGTGTGTGTGTGTGTGTGTGTGTGTGTGTGTGTGTGTGTGTGTTCGGGAGCTTTTACCTCTCTCTCTCTCTCTCTCTCTCTCTCTCTCTCTCTCTCTCTCTCTCTCACACACACACACACACACACACACACACACACACATACACACACAGACGTATGTGGCTTCGAATAATGACACTGTGAACTGGTGGGGTGGGGCTTTGCTGACATAACTCGATTTCTCACCTACCCCGGTCCCTGCTTGCACCGCCACTGCTTTCTCAGGGCCCGCTCGTTTCACTTAATCGAGCCCGACGCGTTGGACTAATCGGCAATCTAAGCTGCCTGCTTGGGGCGAAAAAGGAACCCCCACCTGATCGTGAAGGCTCGGAAATTGCTTTTGAAGCCCCCCTTTGCCGCTGATGGGACAAAACGGTCAAGCTGACCGATTAGTCAGAGGGGTACGGAGTGGAACAGAGCGAGTGGTTACGAAACAACCCGGGGGCTGACCGGTTTCCTTGTTCAACGGCCAAGGGGATCGACTGATCGAACAGTCAGCTTCGCTTGAACGCTTCCTGGCAGTGAGCGACCCAGACAGATGGTTAATGCTGCCTGCGTCGTCACTGACCAGGTTCGGCCACCGCGATAACCGGGGAAACTGGATGTACCATCAAGTCTCACTGACATCTTAGGCATATCATTATGCTAATGGACTAAATGTGTGTGTGTGTGTGTGTGTGTGTGTGTGTGTGTGTGTGTGTGTGTGTGTGTGTGTAAAAGTAAGTAAACATGGTGCTCAACGTCCACAGAAACCGTAAGGCTTATTAGGGACGGGGAGAAGGTGGGGTCGGGGTACGGCGATGGGGGAAGAGGTAGTGTGAGTGTGTGTGTATGTGTGTGTGTGTTCGTGTGTGTGTTCAGGAGCTTTTACGTCTTCTGCGGCAACACGGGGGTGGAGCGGACATCGAAATGAGAGTCAGCAAGGAAAGTTGACCGTGGAGAAAAAAATTCTTCTGTCGCTCCTTCGGGGACTCGAGCCCGCGCGACCTTTCGATCACGAGACCGGCGCTCTACCGCTGAGCTATCGCCGCTCCCCGAAATAATGCCTAGGCCCCGATTTGGTCAAAAAGCAGACGAAGCAGTCCTCGAATCTAACTAAAATAGGTATAACGTAAAGCTACCTCTCTTCTATTCTCATCATGTTCACGCTATTTTTCAGTGTTTTTTATTTGTTGTATCATGATATAAACGTGACGGTACGGTAATTATATGCTGTGTTGGATCAATTCCCAAAATATATCCCGATATGCTAAACCGGACCATCTTTACAATCAGATTTGTATATAGATAGCAAAGTTCAATATGTTCGGTGCAAATTACTGATAATGATAACAATACTAACAATTAACCGCTTACTTTTTAAACTTATCAACATTACCACATTAAAACTACACCGACATAATTTGCAAGTCAGGAAAAAATATTCAACTGAATCATTCAAATGCATAAATCACAGGCTTCATGGACTTTGTACTGCCGACTTTTCGACACCAAAACGGACGTGCGAAAGAAGCCAGAAACAAAAAGATGAAAATTGCAAAGGGGTGTTCTGTATCACGGTCTCTAGCTGGGTGTGTGAAAAAAAAAAAAAAAGCGAAGAAAACAGAAAACAGAAAAGAACAAAAAAGATTGTTATCTGCGTCACGTTCCAAGGGGCACAACTCCGATTTTCTTATCGCGCAGCACAGACGAGGTAGTCCAGGTGGCTCACCGGTACTGTAAAGCGGAAGAGCTACTCGTCTCGCCCTCTCTCTCGCTTTCACAACACAGACACCTGCAACCGCGCGTTTCTGCGTTCTCGTCAAGTCTCTCTCTAACAGGGACTAGTCCAGATGATTACTTCTACTGACTACTACTTTGTACATTTTTCGTTCCAGTACAGTTGTGGGGATCTCGATTGTACTCTTTGCTGGCCTGCACGGCAGCGCTTGGTTTACAACTTGTCAATCGATCATTTCGTATCACACATTTTTGTCTTGTTTTCCTTCTGTACCGTCATTAAACGTATCAGTCGTAGCCTTTCAAAAACAAAACGTAACTGATCTCCAGCAGCAGTCCGCTTATTGCTGCTTCTCATACGCACATGTACTATTTTTATATAACTTTCGTGAACATGTTACCTTCGAAAAATTTTTCTCTCACTTTGCTTAGAAAATGTTGGAGACTGTTGTAAAGCGCTTCATAGTTCAGGAGCTGTGTGAGAGTCGAGGTGGCCGTCCTGGGCTGTCCGTCCTAACGAGCCTTCTGGTTTCCGTGGACGTAAAGCTATACTGAACCATGCTTCGGCATTGGTCACAGTTTGTCCCTAATATGTCAACTGACATCTGAGGACATTAAGCAACACTACCTACCTACCTGTAAAGTGCAGTGAGTTTTTGTACACAAGAGAGTAGCGCCATACAAAAGTTATATATTATTAATAACAACGACAACAAAAGTCACTTCAGTGGAGGCGTCTAAGTCAATGTCGCATGCAACTGGGTGCTGCACTAGTAAAACTCCGTTTACTTCAACATAGGCTGGAACTGCACATCTTGGACAATTCATTTACCAACATCGAGTCGACTGCGTTCTCAGATCGACTGCTGAAGAGAGAGAGCGGGAGAGAGGGTTGAGAGCAGAAAAAAGAAAGGGAACGGTAGGCGTAGAGAAGCAAGAAAAGGCCCGGAAAGGTGAGATGGGGGGAGGGGGGGGGACGAAGAGAAAACCAACCAGAGAGAGCGAGAGCGAGCGAGCGAGAGAGAGAGAGAGAGAGAGAGAGAGAGAGAGAGAGAGAGAGAGAGAGAGAGGAAGGCAGGGAGAGGGAGAGGAACATGGAGAGAATTTGCGCTGGTAGCGGCCTTGTTTTATACATGCTGCTCAAGTTGCGGAACCTTGATGCTTATTTGACAGGTTCAGATAACTTACTGTTGTGCGGCACTGCATACTACAACACTCAATCGGCAATGGACCGCATTCTGTGGTAACATGAAACAGTTCCCCAGGGTGATTATTGGTAAGCTGTGCGTTCTTACCGCAAAGCCGGTTACAGCCGCGACAGTGCGTGTTTGTGTATGTGTGTGTGTGTGCGCATGTGTGTGTGTATGCGCGTGATTATTGGTAAGCTGTGCGTTCTTACCGCAAAGCGGGTTAAAGCTGTGAGTGTGTGAGTGCGTGCGTGAGTGTGTGTTCCAACCCCCTCCTCCACTCCCCCCCCCCCACCCCCGGCCAACCCAACAAGAGAAAGTTTGACAAGGGCCCGAGGTGGTGGGTTTGACGCCCGAGTGTGGCAGCGCGGCGTGTCAACATGCCCCTGGAGCAGAGCGCGGACATGTCAACCTGGCCACTGTCCGCCAAACCCGCGCTTCGCTCCCTTCACATCTCACACTCCTGGCCCAGAAAATTGTTCGAGAGTTGACAAGAGGTGTGAACCCCCCCCCCCCCCCTCCAAAAAAACAAAAATTAAACTGAGACTATTTGAACCGGTGACGCGAGATCATGTCTCAAAACAGAAAGGACATTGTGTGCATCAAGAGATGCTATTTTAAAGAAACCCCTACAATTCTCAGGGATTCCTTCAGGCAAAGTATGTAATTGAACACGATCTGTACTCGTTTCAGAAACAAATTCTGGCGTTTGCGGCGCGACACTCGTGCCATTAGAACTTAATTAATCACCACTTTCAGAAGATATGTCTGCAAATCAAGCGTCGGTTTCCTCCATTAGCGAACGACTGTAAAATATATTTTTAAAAAGCGACAGGAAAAAAATATTGTAAACTTTATCAGCGTGTGCTAGTAGCAATAAAACAGCGGCACGCATTTGACTGTTTTGTTGTTCTTTTGTAAAGTCAGGTTGTCAGTAAAAGGAACAACTTACCAGTTACCAACTTACCAATTTTACAGTTACGTTAAATCCTACAAAACAAACACCACACACACACACACACACACACACACACACACGTACGCACGCACGCGCGCACACACACACACACACACACACACACACACACACACACGCACGCACGCACGCACACAGTCTGAGCACGGATTCTCACGAGAACGGCAACTCTCGCGCAAACGGGGCCAGACAGCGGGGGCAAGGCGCGGGCTTCACACGAGGTCCGTGTGAGCTGCACGGTTCTAGCGCGGCTCAACTTCAAACGGTTTTCTCTGGGCGCTGTGATCAGGGGGAGGCAAGGGCTGGCCATACCGCAGGTAAACCGCCCGCAAACACCAACCCCTGCTCCCACCTCGGCCCGCAGTGCCAAGGTCCCCCCAACACTCACACCTGGACACGACAAATACAACAGCCCACGGAATGGGTGTGTGTGTGTGTGTTGGGGGGTGGGGGGGGGGGGGGGAAGGAGTGCGGGACGCACACGGGGGGTGGGGGTAGTGAGGGGGGGGGGTATGTGTAAACAAAACAAAAACACTGAAGTTTATATGAAAAGTGCAGCTTTATACATACATAACTTACTGTGTTGATGCGAATCAGCTGAATTTTGCCAACAGTTATTTCTTTTTATTGAAAAGCGTTTAACTTTAATCTTTTACGTGTTTCATTTACGAAAACTGGTGGTCACCTCTGCATTTCAGGTTTCTGCCGCGAAACCGGTTGGAAACCAACCAGGATATTCTCATATTCTCACATAAGTCTGTTTAAGACTACTGTACCGAAGTAAACATACCCGTCGGACATGGAACGTTCTACTTAAAGAGAAGGCCTTCCAGAAACCTATACAGAGAAGATCTAACAGGCCACCAATAAATGAAGTCAACATGAGACAGTAACTGTTGAATACTTGCCAAACTGCCACACTCGCGCTTGATTTACAATTTACACAATTTGGTCAACAAAACTTTGCAGAAGTACAGCAGTCAGAGCATGAACTCTGTATAACCTGGAGCGTATAGTCACCGGCACGAGTCAGAGGCAGTGGTGCTGTCTGGGACCATAAACGAGGAGCAAGCAGTTTGCACTGGCCACCTGACACCTGCGGCATTAGCCTCAATCAGCTGCACTGAACCGCGGTGTCCTATCTCCACATCTCCGGTTTTCTGGCTGTGCGCTCTGCGTATTCTTGCTTCCGTCATAAGCGCACCCGCTGCCTGTTGTTAGTTCTTCACTGCAGTCCCACTCAGTTCGCCCGTATCCCTACTTCTCTCACCCAAAACCACTAAACGTGACGATAGCATGCACGCAGACGGTTATGAGCTCTTAACCTTATTCTACACTTGTGTATCAAGCACTTTTCGGGGGGGGGGGGGGGGGGGGGGGGGGGGTGGGTGAGGGGCGGACGCAGTTCCCTGTCACTCTATGTGACTAAAGCAAGTGTGTGGCGGAGTGAAATCCCGATCTAAACAACACTAAAGAGTGCGTGACATCGCCCGGCAGTACCGCTTTACGAGGTAGCACCGACTGACAGCGCGGTGGCCGGCAGGTGCTGAGGTCTAGCCTCCACTTTACAGCTCTCAGTTCGGACCTCCGGTGGACACTTCCCGTCATGCTTCTCCATCGACAGGCTATTGTCTTTGTATCCCACGGCAACGGGCAGATCACGGCCACTGAGCCACTACAAAACACCAGTCGTATGCAGCGAAAGATTGAGAGCACAGGAGCTGTACGAAACTTGAGGTGGCCGTCCAGTAAGCAAACATGGTGCTTAACGTCCACAGAAACCATAAGGTTTATTAGGGACGGGTTGGTGGCCGTCCTGGGCTCCCGTCCCTAATAAGCCTACGGCTTTTATGGACGTAAAGCAACACTCAACCAGCGAAGGATTCAGAGCACAGGAGCTGTGTGAAAGTTGAGGTGGCCGTGCTGGGCTCCCCGCCCCGAGTAGTCCTGATGGTCTCTGTGGAGGCAAAGCAATGAACCTGAACAGCGAAGGACTCTCCTTTCAGCACCAGCACCCTTCACCCCCGTCCACATGTTTTTTTTTCTCCCCCTTTTCAGATTTGTACACACACCAACGAGCCTAAACCAAAGATCAGCCCATATTAGGTCAATACTAGGATCTTACGGCAGTGAATTCAATTTTTTTAATAGTGGGGTTTTCACCGTCACCGTCGTTGAAATCCCCGTGAACATCCTCCAGAGGATGGGAAAGAAACCACGCCCCCCAAAACAAACAACAACAAAACACACTCTCCCTCTCTCTCTCTCTCTCTTGTCCATTCTGT
>OY757550.1:12267997-12303831 GCA_963584105.1 Alviniconcha strummeri
CCTTCATGAAACTAGGACATTCCTTTAAAATATATCCTCTCTTGTACTGTATGCAACCGTCTCAGCCAATCAGGGAAGAATCTGCGGTAGTCATGTCTTGGGATACTTCTCAGCCCTGAGTGTACAGCTTTGCTGAGGTTCTGCACGTGAAAACGTCCTTGCAGCCATGTGCCATCTGTCCCATTTGGAAGAGGGAACAGCCACCAGTCACACTGGGCGACGTCTGGATTGGAAGGCGAGTGGAGCAAAATGTCGATCTGCTGTTCATGAAGGTACTGACAGCCTTACCGTGTTGGATAAGGACGTGCTGGGTACCGGGTGGTTGGATCTGATTTTCCATCTCCTGGACAACTTTGGGTAGAACTGTCTCAGCGTGTACCAACGATTATGCTCTTCTCCGTCAATCGAAAAACATCGCTTTGAAAACCCTGCTTGCTGATATGACGTTTCAATCTTAGCAGCATCCCGACATTTGCCGGCAGTAACATAAACAAATGTATTATATCCAGGTTTCATCTCCTGTGGCAAAATCGGCCAGACATTTCGGGCCGTTCGGCTCAAAGAGATTGAGCAGGTATATGGCAGTGTCAACCCGGCATGATTTCAGAACGTCTATCAGTTTGTGCGGTATCCGCTTGGCAGCCAGCTTTCTCATATCTGTGCTGTGCTGTGTCATGCCCTGCTGTGCTGTGCTGTGATCTCTGTGTGTGTGTGTATGTGTGTGTGCGTGTGCGTGTGTGTGCGTGCGTGTGCGTGTTTCTCTCTCTCTCTCTGAAATTAAAATACTCTTAACCCTTTAACTGCCCCCCCCCCCCCCCCCCCCGGTAAATTTTCCGGGCTGAAAAGTGCACAGAAACACGCCTGCAAAGAGCACATGTGATGGACCTATAACAAGTCTACTTCCAACGCTGTGCATTTCGGTAGACGTCCTTTCACGTGCTCATGCGAAGAAGGGAAAAGCCTTAATGATTCAAAATCTGTCCCTTCTTTTGGTCGTTTTTCCAGTGACGGTGCGGCAAGCACGGCAGTGAAAGAGTTAATATACGTGTAGTACATGTAGTACCGAACTGTATTTAATCGTTCGCTATTTTGTGGATTTGTTGCTGTTTTGGGTAGGTGTCTGTTTCTAATATTACTATTAGTACTGTTTTACAATTGTAAATTATTGTATTCGCCTCTATGAATTTGTTTTGTCCTAGTATTATAATAGTATTCTACTGGCGCAATTATGTTTGCCAAGTGAAGCACCTAGAACTACATTTGATTTGCGCCATATAATTATCATTTGATTCACTGATTGGCTGTATGATATGAATGCTGCCACAGAGCCTCCTACAGTCAGTTCCCAGCTAGAGTGCAAGCTTTGACGAGTTTTCGTATTAACATATGTGGGTCTGCCCTGACAGTTTTTGTGACCGCAGACACGTTTAACTTGTCTGAGCTATCTACCAAGAAAAGCGGCACCTTTTCTTCTCCTTTGTCCTTGTCCTCGGAATTTGAGGCGTTTCAGCAAGCTTCTACAGTTTTGCACCACTAAAACTCACAGACGGCGCACTTAAAATTCACAGTCATATATATATATATACACTGGTGGCATGCGAAGAAGCTTTTGACCCTATGACTTTCACCAAATCTATGTGAATTTTAAGTGCGGTGTCTCTGAGCTTTAGCGGTGCAGAACTGTAGAAGCGTTCATTCTACTTACTGAAATGCAAAATTTTCAGTCATTGGCACTCGCCAATGGTTGACTAAAACGACGTCATATTAAATCAACGACGCGCGACCAGAATCAGTCACGTATTGATAGTGATGGCACTATCATGAATTTCTGCGCATATACTGTACGTTGCATTATCTCTCATAGCCTTTCTATTCAATTGGTTTAGTCGTTCTATTCTGAACACCCCTCTCAGATTCTCACTTGCTAGTTCATTCAACTTCAATTCGGCAAAATCCTCTTCAAACGTGAAATGGTGTGCGTCATTATCAAGATTTACTTAATAATTGTGATTTCATTAAATGATTAATAATCCCTTTGGGAAAGTCACGAACGGTGGCATAATATATTTCAAGAAAGGACCAGTTACGTTTAAGACTTTTTTTTTTATCGGGCACTGTTGACTTGTTGTATTTTGTGTTGTTGCTGTTGCTGATTTGAAGTTGTGATTTAATTTTCACTCTCTTACGCTTAGACTGTCGACTGGATGGTATAGCTCAGATGCACGTGTATGCGTGCGTGCGTGCGTGCGTGTGCGTGCATGTGCATGTGTGTGTGTGTGTGTGTGTGTGTGAGAGAGAGAGAGAGAGAGAGAGAGAGAGAGAGAGAGAGAGAGAGAGAGAGAGAGAGAGAGAGAGAGAGAGAGAGAAAGCTGTGCGAGTATGCGCGCGCGTGTGTGCGTGCGTGCGTGCCTCTGTGCGTGCGTGCGTGCGTGCGTGCGTGCGTGCGTGCGTGCGTGTGTGCGTGCGTGCGTGCGTGCGTGCGTGTCTACGTGTGTGTGTGTGATCTAAAACCTGAAAACCTTACTTTCCGCTACCCCCCCCCCGCCCCACCCCTCCCCGACAGTAGCACCGACCCAGCATCCAGACAGTAGAGTACGTCAGTGTGCTTTATTCTCTCCATCCTCAGCAGCTCCAGTCTGTCCTGGCCAAACACTGCCACTTTTTGTACACTTTATCCCTGCCACGATTCATAACCCGTTTCAAAGGGCAGGCCTGTTTTCTTTAGGGGTCTTTTTCGGTGTGAACTCGAGTAGGTACACACGGGCATTTCCACCCCTTTCCTTATCCCGAGTGTAATACTCGCTCTTTTATGACAGTATAAAAATGCGTCCAAAGGTTGAGCCTTGTGTACCTTTCGCACCCCGTCTATTGAAAATATGGCCACTGTAAGTGACATCGAGGAGCTGGAAAAATATGGACACTCTTTACCACCATACACTTGTACTATCTTATGGCAGAACCACGCTCTTTACAACAGCATTGTGGACAGACTTCTATTTATAACAGAACCACACTCATTTTACAACAGCATTGTGGACAGACTTATATTTACAACAACCAGGTAGACCAGACTTATAACAGAACTAAGCTCTTTACAACAGCCATTCGGACAGACATATATATATATATAACAGAACTATGCTCTTTACAACCGCCAGGCGGATAGACATATAACATTAACAGAACCATGGTCTTTACAACAACCAGGTGGACAACAGACTTATGACAAAACCAAGCTCTTTAAAACATCCATGTGGACAGACATATAACAGAACCATGCTCTTTACAACAGCTATATATTGGACAGACCTACTTGTACAATAGCAGAACTGTGCTCTACACAACAGCCATGTGGACTTACTTATACAATTGCGGAACCATGCTCTTTATATACGGCTATGTGGGCAGACTAACTAACTGTACAATACTACAGCAGAACTTGGGCAGACTAACTGTACAATAGCAGAACCATGCTCTTTACAAAAGCCATGTGAATAAAGTTTAATTCAACAATATTTTGTAAGCTTTTTGAAATTTTATTGTTGTCAGGTTATAATATAATTATGAAACCGATTAATAATCAAAAACGATTATGTACACACAAATTAAGATAAAAATATTCATACACACATGAAATATTTGTTGAAAATATTTTCTCATAAAGCACACGATGTAAAGAAAGAGTTGCCTGTCAACCCCATACACAGGTAATGTGTTGACTTAATAACAAAGACTTGCAGTACTGAGCTGTGCTGCATTGTGCTGGTCTATATCATGTTCAGATCTGTTGTAACTTTTCTACTACATTCAAATTACCAAAGCAGAACAAAGTGTGAAACTAATACACTGCAGGTGCATCAACTTAAAATGTAGTTTGAGAATACACAAAAAACAAAACAATAACACAACTGTATCCATAAATGAGTAGCTCGCAGCTTGCACAGTGAAGAAGCAAGAACAAGATGACAGTACAGCAGCCCCCCAAAACAACAACAACAACAACAAAACAAAACACAATACAAAAAATATTAGAAAATAAATTAAAAAGCAAACTATTTTTTTTTTAAAGCTCTCTTTTCTCCATGATCCAAGGTGGGTCACAGTTAGTCACTGTCCTTTAATAGATTTTTTTCCCTAACATAAACGTTTAGGTCTTGTTTTGATATTGGTTGCTTTTATATAATGTTATTCTCGGCTCCTTAGCAGACTGACTGCGTCCTTGTCACATGTGATTCTGAATGAGGGACTGTAGCCTTTTACAGTGTGTTTTTCAATGTCTATCCAAGTTGTGTACTGACAGCGCTGTTTAGTTCTCTCATGGCTGGTGCCATGTGAAGCTGCTGCCTTTCTGGCACACACTCTATGTACACCATGCAACCATGCACCAATTTACTGTGTCACTTTATTCAGACTTTATTTAGTGCTGTTTTTAGATATGACCCTGCTCACCAACATCAAGGTTCTTCTGTCTTTTCAGTTCATAATGGGGGGACAAAGGTTAGGAAAAAAATATATAAAAAAATCAGTCTGACTGATTCTTGCCTCTTTACGCTCAGTCAATAGTAAACTAAAGGTCATAATCAGGGTGAATCATAGCAAAGAAAAAAAGAAACAGGTCCAGTATACAACGTACAACCAGTTGGGAAATAACAAATTATATTTCTTGTCGTATTTGCAAACCAAAGTGCCCCATAAGCAGATAATTATGTCTTTCTTTGAAGATAAGACTTTTGCTTGCCAGCTCACAGTCAGAGACAGCAGACATACAGACAGACAGACAGTGCTCTGGTGGGAAAGAGAGACCTCATTCAAACCTTAACGACCCATCCACCCTCAAATGCTTCATTTTAAAACCTCAACACACACACACACACACACACACACACACACACACACACACAGAGCAAGAACAGAATCTGGCCAACACTTCATCCCCTTTCAAACAACCCCCCCCTTCCCTCCCACCCTCTAAGCCCGGCTTTGTGAAACTGTGACCGCTTCCTTCCAACTGACATGAACAAGGAGGTATCCGGCGGAGACGGCCTGCAGATCATGAGAGTTCAACAAACTCAAAACCTCCCTAATGAATATTAACAATAACAATAATAACAATGTCAGCGACCAGCACGCACAGTTTTCAAAGCTAAAAAAGGAAAAGAAAAAGAACGAGAGATCACACTCCAATCTCAACCCCCCCCCCATCCCTCCCCCTACCAAATGCCACCCCCTTCCTTTCTTCCACCCAATCTCTCGGTGTTCCGACGCGGGTCATGATCAGTGACATCTAGGACAGGGTTGTAGGCGAGCCACTGAGTGTAATCCGCTCTGATGGGATCAGCGCACTGGCGATGGGATGGGGATCGATAGGAACTGTTGAACTGCTGTGCACACGGCGGCCGGCTCCGGGCTTTTTGCCCCTGTCCCCCTCACTGCCCTCGCCACGTCCTCGCTACAATGGGCAGGGGGCGCACTGCGGACCTCCACAAGGCTCTCCACGCCATCAACCAGCTTGTATTGAACGGGTGAAAATTGTTGCTCCTAAATGGTGTGTGTGTGTGTGTGTGTGTGTGTGTGTGTGTGTGTGTGTGTGCTTGTGTGTGTGTGTGTGTGTGTGTGTGTGTGTGTGTGTGTGTGCCAATTAAAACTAAAGCCGGTAAAACGTCTGATCTTTTCTGAATCGATATTATGATCTTTTCTGAATCGATATTATATCTATGCTGGATTACTCAGTGTACTGCGGTGGGAATCCACCTTTCCGTACCTTCACGTGAATCCACGTGCATCACGTGGTGTGCGCGTGCCAAGCTGCACACAAGTCATGACTGCATATATTCACAAGTAACAATGAAACATATATATATATTTTAATCACATGCCTTGCACAATAAGAAACATGTAGCCTATGGGCCTTTATGCAGAATACGCTTCGTCCAAAAGGAGGGTGTCAAAATTAACAGACGGCGATAAGGCAGCCGGATAGCAAGGGACTGATCAGTCCCATACAATAAATACACTGATACACATGATGGATTTGATGATGAGTTGATGCTTAATGTCCTCAGATGTCAGATGACATATTAGGGACAAGTTGTGACCAATGCAGAAGCACGGTTCAATAATTCTTTACGTCCACGGAAACCAGAAGGTTCGTTAGGACGGACAGCCCAGGACGTCCACCTCGACTCTCACACAGCTCCTGAACTATGATGATGGATTTCCTAGGTTTTTTTTACAACTTGTACTAACTGGCAACACAGCTTTCAAACCTTGCCCACTCTCGCTGGCAAGCAAAGTACAGCAGGAGTGAAGAGAGTGTACACTGTGCGCGTGCTCGGGTTGAAAGAAATCGTGTAGCCCTCAACAAAAACCGGCCTCCCCTACACTACCTTTCAATCCGGTCGCAGAAGGGGAAAGATAAAAATCTATTCAGGTGTTGGAGCAGGTGTAGGTATCCGCACAGGTAAGGGAGCGCGCGGCCCTGTAGGTCGGCGATGGAAAGGGGCTGTTCACACCCCAACATCTGATAAGCAACGGCAACAAAGCGACACTGACAACCCGGCCTACCCGACCTCATTTTCAACTGTTGGGAGAGTTGACAGGGTGGAATTCAAACGACTGCAGGCAATTTGTTGAGGCATGTGTGTGATTGCATGGTTGTAAAAGCAAAACATTTACATTGGCCTGACATGGCTTAGAATGGTTAAACCAGCATTTGGCTTCTCACACACCACACACACAAACACATATGCGCGCACGCGCGCAAGTTGCACACATGCAAAAACAACACGAGCAAATGACAACACTACCGAAGCTAACTGTCGCAGTTTCACAGAAGCTCTGAACGGCAACACCCGGACAACATCAGTTTCTCAGTAAACGACCCCTTGGCAAACACTTTAACTTGCCAAAAAGACAGCAAAATCTGTGAACTGCATCAAAACGGTAAGCCACATGCCTAATTCAGTATTCATGAAGCAAAAAAATAAGTGAACTGGATAAAAATTGTAGGCAACATTCATGCCATTCAGTCAAGACGACTCAATTAAATCAGCACTGAACTAGTAACAACAAATGATCATACACATAAAAAAGTAAACAAATAGTACCACAATTATAAAATGTCCCTGCATGCAATTAACGCAAATTCACAGTAAAAGTAAATAACCAAAAAATACCTGTCACAAAGCAACAACTTGAGTGGAAAATGTCTTTATTCGGTACTGGTCTCACCTCAAGCAATACAGTGACACAATGATCTCTTTCTGGTCCCAGCTAAACTTTTTTTTTTTTTTTTAACATTTTTTTATACTGTAGAAAATGCGGTATTACAGATTTAATATTCTGCATGTGCGCCAATCCAACCCCAAGTCTTTATTGCACAAAAACGGATACTGATAAGTGGATCATTCCTGCACTACAACTCCTCATAACTTCTTTCGAAACTTCTCAACTCTTTGTGTGTGTGTGTCACAGTGTGTGTGTGTGTGTGTGTGTGTGTGTGTGTGTGTGTGTGTGTGTGTGTGTGCGCGCGCGCGCGCGCGCGTATGTGTGTGAGTGCGTGCGTGTCCGCGCGTTCGCCCACGTAGTTCATACTCCAGTCAGAAAATTCTGCAGAGTACATTTCAACACACCCGACAGCAACAACACCGATCGTGCATTAATTACCGACCCCCCGCACTTAACAGAAACCACAAACCCCCCACCCGACCCGCTTCGGGAGCCGGGGTAAAGTGAACCTTGTGTTTTGATATATTCTTTTGAAAACGGCGATTTTGCATCAGTGCGTGGTGTGGTTCCCCAAGCAGTCTGCCTCGATTCCGCCCGCAACACGTGCGAAGCATCTATCAGCAAAACAACACTCGGCGGGCACTGGCTCCTAGCTGAGTGATTGCAAATAAATCTACCTACTGGGGCGTTCTCAGTGCTGCTCAGGGGTGCTGTTCAACAGAGAGAGAGAGAGAGAGAGAGAGAGAGAGAGAGAGAGAGAGAGAGAGAGATCTGAAATGGGCAAAACAAACCAGAACAAATTGAGTAACCTGTACGAATTAGTAACTCTTCTCAGTCGGGTATTAAAAGACTACAAGAAGCGCGCGCGCATATGCGTGTGTGAGTGTGTGTGTGTGTGTGTGTGTGTGTGTGTGTGTGTGTGTGTGTGTGTGTGTGTGTGTGTGTGTGTTTTGAACACACCCAAACCCACGCACTGCCTATTCAAAGCTGCTTGTTTATTATTAAACATAGCAACAACAGCAAAGCATGCATTTATGACCACATACTAGTGACATGAAATTTATTGTGTTGTCCAACTTACCGCCATCTCCGCATGGCCCGAATCAGATAATCCCCCCTGTCATATCATTGCCCCACGCCAGCCGTCATTTCCACTCCGCTAGTCCTACGTCCGTCGGCGTACACGCGCACACGGTCACACACGTTGTTGAGGACGACCATCTGAACACAGGTTGTCGGTGTCGGTGAATGGGATCCTCACGGAACTTCCCCCAACTTTCTTCCAAGTCGAAGCAGACGACGGGAAGTCATCGCTCGTTCATTGTTCGATACATCGAAGTAAACTGGTTACGGTGAACTCACTATTTTCTCACATGCTTCGATGGGTGTCTGCACCACTCTCCACCGCACTGCCGATCTTCACAGTTCGGGAAACTTTCGAAGAATTCAGGAAAACCTCGGAATCTTTCAAACTTTATGAGGAAAAGCAGACGACACTTCGAACCAGGGAAGCTTCACTCTCGAAGCTCTTCGTCTGTTATCCGTCTTGCAGCCCAGACTTTGGCAGGCAAGAGTGCGAGACTGAGTAGAAAACCTTGTCCTGGCGAAAACACACACAACCACAAGACTGAAGAAACCGAAGGCTCAAGCAGACGACACCTTGGCTGTCGGGATCTCACACGGCTGGCAACATTCGCGCGGCGTGTTTGATCTTTTAGTTTAATGGTCTCGGACACTGCCATATCCTAGTTAAAACTAATCACGGCTGTGGATGTCATGATTTATCATAACTTTGTAGGTTTGTTTCACGCCCAGTCAACCAGGACGGTAATATCAGTAACCAGTACCGCCTACGTCAGATTCTGTTTGGTCTTCTCTCTCTCTTGATCTCTCTCTCTCTTGTTTACTTTTTCTTGTTGTTAATGATCATAAACAAACTTTCTCCATTTCCATTCAGATTTTATTCGTCCTATGCTGTCTCGGATGGAGTCAGTAACGTGAAAACATGGCACTGGATAGGCAACCCACTTTTCAGCCAGAAACTGCCGAGACTGACACAATATAAGCAAAACACGAAGTGGCCGCCACTGTAGCTGATGAAGACTAGTTCCTGCTCTGTGGAGAGGAGTACAGGAGACACCCCGCTGTCTGGAGTGTACCATGACCACTGTAGCTGATGAAGACTCTAGTTCCTGCTCTGTGGAGAGGAGTTCCCGCTGTCTGGAGTGTACCATGCCCGCCCCCGACACCTCGGTCACGCCCTGACCGGCAGCCCTGGGCTGGTGTTCGCCATCAGGTCTTTGTCCATGTGCTGGATGGGCGACTTAGCTGCAGATTACCTCGCTTGGTGGCGCTGGGCAATTGGCCAAAACGCACACCATCTACGAATTATCTCCCCCACAGTGGCAAGGTGGTACTGGGATCAAGTGGTCAATGCAGTGCGCTTTCTAGCAAATCTTCACTAGCCAGAGGTCAGCATTCTGTTGTCGTTTGCTTGCTCGCTGTTTTGATTTTTGTGTGATTTAAAAAAAAAAGCTTTGTCTTGTTTATTTGCACTTATGCAAGTAGTTTTCAACAGGCAGTACGTGGACTGTGGGTCACACACACACACACACACACACACACACACACACACACACACACACACACACACACACACACACACACACACCGCTTCTTGTAGCCTTTTAATACCCGAGAAGTGTGAAATTCGTAAATTTACTTTCAAACAATTGGAGGTGCAGTAGATCAGCATTCAACAAACTCAAACGTAGAGTAAGGCAATTAAATAAAGGACAATGTCACTGGTTAGAGTTGGAGGAGTGGGAATTGTTGGCGGGGAATTTTCGCCGAGGAAGACCGTCTTCTTGAAGAGGGCACGTGCACAGAATCCTTTTCGTGAACTGTAATTCGCGAATTTGAGAATGTACCTCTGATGGAGCTTATGTACCTTGTATTTTACTCGCATGCCAGAACATAGTTAAAATAGGTGACTCAGGTCTTTGTTGTTGTGTTTGTGTGGCAGACGTCGCACTGATTCGAGCGCTAATTAACTCCAATATTTGTTGATCCTTTTCGGGAATGAGCCTTTGATAGAATTACATGTATATGGGGGTATATGGGGCGAACGGCACATAGGTTGCGAAGAAAGAACAAGGAGAAAAAAGCAACAAGACTTGGAACAGTCAACAACCAGAAAGCCTTAGCCAATCGGCCAACTCTCGCCTTGCAACGCGGCAGAGCTCTCAATGGATAGAGGCCAAAGCCAATAGTTCGCCTACCGCTCAGCCAATCGCGCTGGCTGATAAGCAACAGCCCCCTCCCGGCCGCCGACACTCCTACCCTCCCCTTCAACACCCCCTCCCCTCTCCGCGCCTCCCCGGCAAGGCAGTGGGTCTGAGGTAAAACACAGAGAACTTTGAAACGTTCGCATTGGTACTGAACCACAGAGATCCAAATTACACTTCTCTCGTCGCTTCACTTGGCGGCATCACAAGGCTTCGCGTACGGCATCTTCAATCAATGACAGTGTAAGGCTTCGTATATCGGATATTGTCAGAAGAAAGACTGTTCATATGCATCAAGATAAGGTCCTCATTCCTCTGTTGAAGGGCTCAGCGAATTAGGGATTCCCCGATCGTAGTGTCTCCACGCTCAGCATGTTGGCCCGTTCTGGGTCCAGTGTGGCCACTTGGGAGGGCACTTGCCGGCTGCTTTGGCAGAGATCAACCCGGCGTGGTTTTCTGCTTGACATCGTCCACGACATAGTGGTTGCGCACGAGAATATTGTTCTTCTCAACTTAGAACGTCACGTGTCCGAGGCAGAGTTCTACACCGAAACTGAGACAGCAGCTCGGGAACCAGTGAGAATAGTCGCGCAGAATCTTTGGAGTCCGAACTGTCAAGGAGGCCAAAATGGACGTCCCCAGAGAGAGAGAGAGAGAGAGAGAGAGAGAGAGAGAGAGAGAGAGAGAGAGAGAGGGGTGTCTTAAGCAGACAAGAAACGTAAGGAAAATGAACAGCTCAGAGCAGCCCCCTGTCCACATCCCTTACTCCCTCGGCCCCCTCTCCCCATCTCCCACCCCGTTTCTCTCTCTCTCTCTCTCTCTCTCTCTCTCTCTCTCTCTCTCTCTCTCTCTCTCTCTCTCTCTCTCTCTCTCTCTCTCTCTCTCTATTCTAGCCAAAGAGTAGGACCAGAAACTTCGTGTTTTCATTCTTTCTTCACTAATAGTTTTTTTTTTTTTTTTTTTGAACACTTTCAAATAATGCTTCAGACAAACATTTGTTCTGATTCTTAATTTACCAGAGATGGGAGTGCACTATTGCTTGTTTACACGAAGATTGCAACAGTTCAGAAACACACACACACACACACACACACACACACACACACACACACACACACACACACACACACACACACACACTCACACACACGCACAGTGGCAAACTCCAAGCACTGGTTTACGACATCCTTACGATACTGGTTTACGACTGGTTTACGATACCGAAAAGCGAGGCCTGGAGTGTGACACACACGCACGCACGAGAAAATACGGACACAAGTCTGCAAATGACGCTCTGGCTTTCCATGCAAAGCTTCCGACAAACTGTACGGTGGCTGTGACAGCCTCGCCGTCCCAGACCACAACCACGCCTGCTCACTCGGGGTGGGGAGCCGGTCGGCACTGTCGGACTCCGCAAAACGCAAGTGAAGAAAAAGTTGGGCAATCTGCGAGGCCTGTACGTGGAGGGCAACCCCTCTGCGATCTTTCACTGGGTTCGGCGTGAAAGATTTGCCTCCCTCTAGACACCTCTCGATTGTTACATGCGGAGGTTAAAAAAAAAAAGATGATAGCCTAGCTGAGAGTGAACCCCCCTGACATGGCGATTTACTGCTGAGGCACACAATAGATACGTCAGAAAGAATTGACATTTCACTTACAACAAAACGTCTAAATGGAGGCCAATGGAGGACTTGAATGTCAGAAAGAACGCAGTCGTTCTCTTCTGTCGCTTGTCGGCTGCCTGCTTAGGTTCACTGCAGTAGGTTATTTATTCCTATCGTTAGTGGGCATAGGCCTGCCCGTATCGCAGACCGCCCCTCTTCCTCTCCGTTCTGTGTATATGTGTATGTGTGCGTGCGTGCGTGCGTGCGTGTGTGTGAGAGAGAGAGTGCGTGCGTGCGTGCGTGCGTGTGTGTGTGTGTGTGTGCGCGCGCGCGCGCGCGTGTGTGTGTGTGTGTGTGTGTGCGTGAGAGAGAGAGAGAGAGAGAGAGAGAGAGAGGGGACTGGCAAACTATAACTAGTGAAAATCGGTTTCAACATAAATCGTGAAAGTTTGTCATTATAAGCAATGATAATCGATTTCAGTGTGTACTGTGCATGCTGTGAAGCATTGGCTATCACGCAGGTGCGGGACGGGACTGATAGGACTGACAGACAGAAGAGGAAGTGAGATGGAAGATACACTGACGCGCTCCACAAGTTTGTTGCTTTGCTTTTCTGCTGCTTAACGCGGCAAACACATAGCAAGATACCCATCGGGAACACTGGTCTCTCGACAGCTCCACTGTAAGCACAGCTAGACGAGTTTCTACAGACTATGCTGTAAACACCGCTCCGGCAAGTCTGACATTTGTTGAAGCATCAATGATTTGACGCTGAAGCTGGTTGCTAAAGCGTAGCTGGGCTGCCTTAGATTTAGTACCGCTTCGGTCGGGTCAGCACCCGGTTCTCTCTCTCTGGGTTTTTGTTTCGTAGAGACTCGGGTGTCAGTCTCGGGTTTCCAACTGGAAACGCCGGTTCGTTTTGTGGGTCCGGGTTTCGTGTTGCGGTGTCAGTTGCTTTGGGCGCAACACTAGCCAAAGCCCATAGCTGGTTTAAACAAGAGTTTATTAAAGACAAAATAAAGATGCAATGAATGGTCATGGGCTCACCGTAATCAGCTTGAAGCTTATAGGTGGTGAGCTCAATGACATACAGCTGAAAAAGAAACTCTTGAAAAGTAAGTGGCGGACGAACACCTTCAGCCCATTTCTAAGCCGGACTAAAACATAGCCTAGTCCTTTCACTGTTGGCTTTGTCCTTTTGCGGAGCGTCAGTCGTTTCAGTAGTCAGTGCCGGCCCGGTTTGTCACACTGACTAGTCGGCAGACTGGAGCGTCATTTCAGTAGTGCCGGCCCGGTCACTACAACACACCCTGTTGGTGTTGGTGTTCGAGCAGCGTCAGTTTGCGCGGGCTTACAACGCTAGTGCGTCACAGGCCATCTCTTTTAGCGATGGGGGAAAGAGGAGGGTGGGGCTGAGCGTCAATTTGCGCGGGCGGGTTTACAATGGCACAAGTAGGCCTATTAATATCCCATATCAGACATTGGAGTGTGGGTTGGGTTTTCAAGTTTTTTTGAGCGTCAGATGTTGCTGGTTCATCTTTCGTACAACGGTGTTCACCTTGAACAGTCTGAAGACTGACACTTTTAGTGCATGCTGGGTCATTCTGTCGTTTCCATAACTCCACCCAACTCTGACATGGACTACAGGATCTTTAACGTGCGTATGTGATCTTTTTGAATGCGCATGCACACGGGGGACCTCGGTTTATAGTTGAAGTTGAGGTGTTGCTTTACGTCCACAGAAACCGTAGGTTTATTAGGGACGGGAGCCCAGCCGGGACGTCCACCTCGACTTTCACACAGCTCCTGAGCTCTAGGGTTTATAGTCACATCCGAACGACTTTCATAGTATGCAGAGTATCGGAATTTGACTTCGGAGAAATCTCGGGGCGGGCGCCAAGCCTAGCACGCAACGGCCATCCATCCATTCGGTGACCACCCTCCCGTGGTCGTGCTTAGCTTTGGCCATGGACCCCCCCCCCCCCCCACACACACACACGACACACACACACACACACACACACACACACACACACACACACACACACACACACACACACACACACACACACACACATATGTTCATGGCTTTGGTTTTCGAGTGCGAGTACTCTTGCTCTGCGCCACTGAAGGTTTACAGCATTAGTGTGCAAAATATCCCAAACCATCCCCTTCCTTTGACTGTTGGTTTTGTGTGTACGTTTCTGACATCATGAAATAAGTATTGGTGTCTGAACATTGTGGAGCGTCAGGTTGAAGTTGATTGGTTGAAGTGTTGCTTTACGTCCACAGAAACTGTAGGTTTATTAGGCATGGGAGCCCAGGACGTCCACCTCGACTTTCACACAGCTCCTGAGCTCTGCGTGTCAGGTGGCGCTGGTTTGTAACTTGTCTACCCGGCCAGGTACAGGTGTTGCCGCAGGAACGGGGAAAAACCGGTGTTTACACTAGAATATACATAATTATTATTTATATACAAGTCAAAAGAAAATAAGACTACAAGATAAGTTAAAATGTCCCCAATATTTCAGCTTCAGCCGTATTTCGGCCTCAGTCTTCTACGGAAATCGCATTGAGGTAACACACACACACACACACACACACACACACACACACACACACACACACACAGTGCACACATAAAACCACTCCACTCCACAACCGGCTGACACTGAAAGCTCACAAACATATATATGCATTATATTCACCAGAATATCCCAAACCGGCCGCTTGAGTGTCGGTCGGGGATTGTGTGGAGCGTCAGTTGGCGCGGGTTTACAGCTTGTCTACCCAGGCCCAGGTGTTGCAGGAGCGGGGAGAAACCAGTGTGCCGTGTAGCCGAGCGTCAAAGACGAGGGGTGGAGGCAGTGTGCCGTGAACAAGAGGCGTGTTTCTTCCATCACACGCTTCACTGACTTCCCTCACAACCTGCATGTCAGGAGGTGCTCATCCTCTGTCAGCAAACCTCACTTCTTTCTTCCTAAGTTTTTAAAATCTATCTCTCTCTTCCTCTCTCTCTGTCTCTCAAGTTCTCTTTGTCTGTCTCTCTCTGTCTCTCTCTCTCTCTCGCTCGCTCGGTCTTTCCGTCTCAGCTCCGCGCGTTCTGTAAATGTGAAACTTCTTTGCGCTCTTTACAACTGAATAAACAGTTATAATCCGCACCCCCCCTTCTCAGTGTTTCTATAGTAATAGTAATGACGTGTTTAAATTTACGTATCACAGCAAGGACATCTTAATCCTTGAATAATTATAATGCAATTATAATAGTCCGAATATAATAGTCCTCTCTCTCTGTCTCTCTGCGGCAGTCAATGAGAGATGCCCTAGCATCATACAGATGAAAACCGTTCAGTTTGATTTGTCGTCGATTAAGCGGTTTGTTGTGGAACAATGTTGTATCTCCACAAGAGACGGCCAAACGGTGAACGATGCGCAGTCTTGAATCGCTACAACAGACCGAGTGGCCGGGAAATTAAAAGCAAAAAGACAAAGCTTCAGCCGCAAAATATGGCGGCTTACTTGCGTCAAAAGCAATAATTATGATGAGTAATTATGTGCACGTAATTAGTAATGATTGGCACATCTCGCACACAATCGTGATACAATTTTGAAGCAGGTAAGCCATTGGAAGCAGCACGAAAGTCTTATGTAATATAATCATGTGGACAGAATTACTTATTTTTCCTGACAGCATGGGTAAGGGTCGAATTCAACACCAAATTTGACTGCTTCAAGAACTGCGCTACGGAATCAGCCGACACAGGTAAAACGAAAAAGGAAGTGCTCACAAGCCCGAACATGCGCACTTACGCCATTTCAGCATAATTAATACTTATGTTGACATAATTACAATAATGTGCGTTTGGAATCGTAAGCCTCTTGAATCGAGCGTCAAAAGACATAACTACTAATTATGTGGTGATATTTACTAATTACGCAGAGATCTAATTAGGTGCTTTTGACGCAAGTATGCCGTTATCCGTGTGAGTACATAATTACTGGTTTTGTGCACATGATTGTAATTATGTGCACATAATGACTAATTATGTCTTTCGACGCTAGTAAGTCGCCATAGTAAAAAGCAGAAGACGGTGATGAAGATTCAGACTAGCATATCAGGCACCCGCTGGAACGAAGAAGCGCGTAAAGCAATTTGTATCATACCTATTCATCAACGCCGCGGGGGTTTAAAAAAAAAGGAAATAGAACAAGAAGCAAAAAACAAAAAACGAAAAACAGCGGGTGAGGGATGGGGAGAGGCGAAGGGGGGGGGGGGGGGGAGAGCTTCCGCTAGTATTTCCACTTCTATGCTTATATTCACCTGTATGCCTCCAACTAACCACCCAAGAAAGCAGCAGCAGCAGAAGAAGAAACAATATCTCGTGCATGCGCAAATTTTCTCTCCTTCAGACGCCAGAGAGGTGCGAGAAGGGGAGCTAATTAATTGGTCGCAGGCCGAGGGAGACCCGAACTATGCGCGCTTTATTTTCACAAGAAAATGTGGTGTTGGCACTGAGCGCACACATAGCGGGCTCCGGCGTCTGGCTCGCACGTGCAGCAGCAGGCAGGTAGGGACGGCGGTGCCGGCAGGCTAGCAAAGACTGAAGTGCAACTGCCTGCCTGGTGACTCGGTCGCTCCTTCACCGCCAGGCTGCCACCAGCCCAACGACCGAGTCCAACTTCCCCCTGTTCCCAGCTTGATAAGTCTCGTCTGTTCTCGCCGCATTCCGGGACTGATCCAAGACAGAAATCGTTCGGCAGAAGAGATTGCCACTCCTCTTTGTTTGACAGAAAAGAACAGCGAGAAGGCCAAAAAAACAAAAACGAAAAAGAGAGAGAAAAAAGAAAAAAAGAAGGAGGAGGAAGAGGAGAAGAACAACAACAAGAAGGAAACGAGAGAGAGAGAGAGAGAGAGAGAGAGAGAGAGAGAGAGAGAGAGAGAGAGGACCCCCACACCCCACTCACCCACCCACACTCCACCCACAAAAAAAGGTCACTCCACACTGAAAGTTCACGACGTCTGGCACAGTTTGGTCGAACGAAAGTGCTGCTGTCTGAGATTTACTGAGATAAATGGACGGAACTGAGCATAATGCCTCGTATGTCTCCCATTGACAGAATCGAAGCTATTAGGGGTAACGCTGAGAGTAGCTGTCGTCTAAATTCGGTCACTGTCGTGATGGAACATGGCGACCAAGAGGAGGGCAAGGCACGGCGTCTCTCACACGGCAAAACGGGCGGCAGCCTGATAGAAGTCCAGTTGATCTGGGTGGTAGTACTCTTACTGCTGCTCACCTTAATGAATACTTGTTCCTTACAAGTGCTGAAACAAGTGCTTGTAACGCAGGTAATCGGCTATTCACCGAGGTCTGCGGACGTTTAACCCTATCCCTGCCAAAGAATATGTGCTGCTGATGTTACCCCTCCTCAGTCTGGCAGACAGGTTATGCCAACCAGAAATAACCCTTTAATTTTTAAATATTTTTTCTATGGGACACGACTCCTCCAGAGCATGCAGGAACAGTCACAATTCGAGCACCGAGTCCTCGGTGCTCGAATTGTGACTGTTCGACCTAAGAGGTCTTTGTGGCAGACGGGAAACCTGACGCTTCGCCATGGACATGATACGATGTCACAAGGGCAGATTGTCTGTCTGGTGGCAGTGCCGGCCGAAGACATAGTCCTGCACTGTCGAAGGACGTCGATAAGCAAGTTGTGACTGAGGTGACTCGCCGGCCCTGTGCGGTTGACCAGACTCCCAGAACTAACTCACTGTCTTACTATACCGGTCACCGAAGCCACTGCAGCTGTTGGATCAAGGTTCTGGTATCGTCATCGGCACCAGATACCCAACAGTCTGTCCTCACTGACCGCAGGACATCTTCTTCGGTCAGCACCGGACGACAGCTGCTAACAGGGGTGGGTCATGCACTTCGCTGGGCAGGTTTTGGACCAGGTCAGGCGAACAGCGTTACATCACCGACATGCTTCCCCACTCCGACACCGACACCTGCTCATAAGGCGATCAGCGTTACGTCACTTACAGGTTTCCCCACACCGACACTGACACCTCTTCGATAGGCGATCAGCGTTACGTCACTATTAGTGGAAGGTTTCCCCACACCGACACTGACACCTCTTCGGTAGGCGAGCAGCGTTACGTCAGTATTAGTGGAAGGTTTCCCCACTCTGCCATGACGTGAAAGGCCTCATTAGCCACCCAGCTTTATTTTCATTGGTTATTCGGAAGAAATCGGACGTTTCCGTCAAGGATAAACCACCAAGACGGCTTGTCAGCGTTACGTCACCTACACCTCTAAATCTCGCCATTCTTAATGAGCAAGGTCACGGCGGGTCACGACATCGAAAGTGAGGCTCGGGTATGCAAACTGACGAGAGCGTGCAGAAAATTTGTCGTCTGAACCGTAGCTTGTTTTACATCTCGGTTACCATGATGACCTCGCCTCCTGAATATTCCTTAGGAATGGTCCACGGTCGTGCGACCAAAGACTGTCAGTTGATTCCAAAGAATTACATCATCCATGACAAAAACGCGGATCGGTCTAAATTTTCTTTTTTTCAGGGAAACTATTTCTCACATCTCACACGCACGAAAATTATAATTAACTCCCTTTTTTGCTGATTCTCACATGCTCGATCACATTATCTCCAAAACGTAACTGACTTGACATAAGTCTCCTCTGTCAAGCGTTTTAAACATACTGCAGGAACAATCTTCTCTGAGTCCAAACTTTCGGGCTATCAGAAAGTATATTTTATGCATCTTTCAGTGAAGGTTATCCAATGGGGATACTGATCATATTCTCCATAAACAACATAGTGCAGAATTTTGCTGAGGAAATGCAAGGCGCGTCTGCAGATTGAGAGAGAGAGAGAGAGAGAGAGAGAGAGAGAGAGAGAGAGAGAGAGAGAGAGAGAGAGAGAGAGAGAGAGAGAGAGTTAACCAAACAAAACATCACGAGATGTGTGAGAAAATGAGCCAGGGTCGAGAGGGAGGCACGGTACAAGCATAGAAGAGGAAAGGAGGGCGACGAGAGGGAGGAGGAGGGGGGTGGGGGTGGACGAAGGGCAATCCGTCATGTGCGGGGATGAAAGACAGAAAGCAGAAGGTGATGGAAGCAAATGGGAGAAACAGGTTCCTGACAACAACGACACAGACCAAACACAGTTCACTAGACACGGGCAAGCTAAGAGAAGGCGAATACAAATTAAAGAGGAGCTAAGAGAATCGACGAAGAAACAGAGAAACACACACACACACACACACACACACACACACACACACACACACACACACACACTATGAACCTTGCTGTCTCGTGTAATCAGGACTGTACCTACAAGGTAGGAAAAAGGAAGGGGAGGACACTGAGGAAGAAGCCCACGTATCATACGTGTCTCACAAAGTTAAAGAGTGAAAATGTTTTTAAAACACACAATAACACACCCCTGGACCTACTTAACCACATCAAACTTAGAACCGCACCGAGTTTACAGCTGATTAGGGACGGGAGAGAGGGTGGGATCGGGTACCCGTCATGAATTGGTCGCCCCAAGCGCTCCTACCCGCAAAAACCACCACCAGAACAATATAATTTTATATTAAGGTGGTCGCAGTTCGCCAGTGCAAAGCAACTTGTGTACCATGCAACTCGCTCTTTCAACAGTTGTGGGAAATAATGTCACAGTATCCTCAGAAACAACTGTTGGGAACGATTCGGCAGCAAGACAGCTGCGAGAGCCCGGCTCTACCTCCCTATCCACACAGCTCGTGAGCTGTAAGGAGTATCGTTCGTTCGCTCGAAAACCTTTATAGACGCGTGGTTAGCATCCCCCATAGCACTGAGCTCAGTGCCCCATAGCTACACGAACGTCACGTGCAATTCGTTAGGACATGTGCCACCCATTGCCTGCACGCCTTCTCCTGATGGCTAACGGTTTCTAAACATCGCGCCAACGGTACTGACTCTCGTTACGTCACTGTGTTTTCTTTGCTGGGTGCCTTGGGGGCACCAGCCCAGGTGGTCTGATTGGCTGACGGCTTCAGCCTGCAGTCTCGCTGATCAACGGCACCCTTCTGCGGGTATCCCGCCTAGAACTGGTCCTTTGAATTAACTCGTGTTTCGGAGCTGGTCGAGCCACTTGCCAGACTATATTGCCTATTAACTTTTCAAAAACTATTAGCAATCAGCTTGAAGCGTTAGTCTACACATGTACTCGTATGCACTCGTTTATCTAGCCGCGAAAAGGGGGCTTCGTGGCTGCTCGAGTGTTTCAGCCTGCGACCAAATATTATTTTCCGTGGGGAGAAACATTTTCTACGACCACGCCGATCACTAGAGCTGGAGTATCCCGCGTAGAACTGGTCCTTTGGATGCCGCGTGATTTAAATTAGGATTTTCAGGAATGCGCGTCACGATTCTAGTTTCAATGAAACCACTGGCATCGAGCTTGAATTCGATTGTACGGCTGCATTGTTGAAAACAGGTCCACATGTAGTGTGTAAAGGCCCCAGAATTCAAATGTTGCAGTCCTCACTCACAATCCTGTTATGAAGTACATTTCTCTGTGGGGCTTCTCCGCGGAAAAGGCCCTTTGAAAGACGATAATTATTTCGTCTGTTTGGGAATGCGTGCAGGACGGGTTCGATCCTTGCGGATAGCCCATGGCATTTCGCTGGACTTCAGTTTGATTAAATTCGAAAACAAACCGATCCGTTTTGAAGGTTTGATATCAGTTTCAAGGGTTGTACAATTAGCTGTAGTCTCTCCTATAAAGAGAGAGAGAGAGAGAGAGAGAGAGAGAGAGAGAGAGAGAGAGAGAGAGAGAGAGAGAGAGAGAGAGAGAGAGAGAGGCTAACAGCTGTTTTCTGCACTAACAGTCGTGTCTATCATCACATAAGACTGAAATAGTAAATAGCTGTAAAAAATACACAGAAAGGAGGGAAAACTCTGTTCGTAGTTTGGACAGGTCCCAGAGTCCGTGCTAAAAAAAAATTAAATTAAAGTGCGAACGCTGTTTGAGAGGAAGGAGCCCAAGCAACGGCTGCACACCCTGCGTCTCATCACCCGCCGTCCCGGGTGTCACGTGCAGTGCAAGCTCTGATGCGGCGGTAAGAAAATAAATTGCGCATACACCCATCTTGACTGCACCAATCACTAATTAGATCAGCTCTGCTTTTATTTGGCGCTGAAACTCGCCATCTTGCACACACATGATGGCGATGTGCGCCGCGCTTCAGCCATGGGAAAAAGCCATGCGTCTTCTCCGCCACAACCGAACTTGACGAGAGATTTGGGTGGATGTGAAGAACAACGGCTGCGTGCATGGTGCGAGCCCGAGAAACTCTGGGAGCATGGAAGAGAGAGAGAGAGAGAGAGAGAGAGAGAGAGAGAGAGAGAGAGAGAGAGAGAGAGAGAGAGAGAGAGAGTCATCAATCACCCCCCGTGGCATTTCCCGCCAGTGTCCCTGACGATTCAAAACAACCAAAAGAGTCTCCCGAGACGAAATAGATTCACCAGAAGTCGTCACGCTTTCTCTTTGTTCTGTCGCTTGGTGCAGTCTGCAACGTCCTGGGTGCACTACAGTCCTTTACAGTCCCGCTAGTCTCATCACGTTTATGGTGGGCAGAGGTTTAATGCTACTACGTGTTCTGTTTGGATTAAATATATATACAGCTATCATCTGAGAGTGATCAACTGATTGAGTATATCAACTAAGAGAGAGAGAGAGAGAGTGAGCACACAGACACACAAAAACAAACTGAAACGACACAAACAAAACAACCCCTAAACTTCATTTTCCAGGGGAAACCAAGCACTGCGTGTCAGAGGAATTTCGACAGAATTTCCGATAAGACAAAAAATCGAGATAGGCTATAATCAAATGTACTGGATTATACTATAACCAATAGAGTTTGAAGTCTATATACCATTTACATCACAATATTCAGGGTCGTACCCTAGCGTACAGCTTCTTTTCGTGCCGCAACAGCGACCAGGAAAAAGCTGCCACCATGAACACAAAGAACAATCGCTTGCAGTCTTCAGGTTTCACGATAAAAATAAAAATAATATATAATAATTTTTTTAAAGCACAAGCAGACAAAACCAAACGCACACTGAGAGGATAAGAAAAGGAAAATGCACTACATCAAAATGCACTATCGGGGCAGTAGAACATTACCTCCAAATTCACAACTTTTTAACTTTTCTCCTGCAGGTATATAATGTCCGTCGTTGAGGAGTTAGTTTGATGTACTTGCGTTTAATCTGGTGGGATGGCATTTTAAAAATCCCATTTATTGTATTGAAACTTTTTATTTATTTATCGAAAACTAAGTTTAAAAGCTTGCGGGCTGCCGTTACAATGTCTAAAGAAAGGAGTTATCTTGGAGTTGGACTATTTTTGTGTCTAGTCGACCAGCCAGTCCTTATTTGGAGAATTAAAGGAACTCGAGTTCTCCAAACATATATTGACCATCAAAAAATAGAACAGATTAAAATCGAAAAAGCGGAGGTTTTGCCGTAAGTAAGTAAACATGGTGCTTAAGGTCCACAGAAACCATAAGGCTTATTAGGGACGGGGAGAACTCGAATTCGAACTCGAAAACTTTATTTTACAAGGATGGTGGTTTAGGTTCAGTCAAAAACCTGTCTAACAACTAGTCCTTGCTAAGCTACTGATGAATAGATATCAAATTACAGGCATTATTCATATACATGTAGGCATGAATGAGTGAGTGAAACGTTATACCTGAGAATTTCCACACAAAACATAGCGTGCTCACAGCGCCAGATGAACACATGCCATACATCATTCAGTTACATATTACGAGCATACGGTGAGCATATTATGAGCAAATGACGCAGCTGAACGTCTGATCAGTTTATATGTCTAATATCGGAAAAGAAAACAGAAGCAGTCACTGCATGCTTATCTTATAAAGAACAGTAAGGGAGAAGGGGGGGGGGGGGGGTTGGAGGTGTGGGAAGCCACCAGAATGATTTCTGCATTAAGATGGGCAGCGATGAGAGCTATTTTAATGTTTCAGTAGGAAGTGATGGACAAAGTCACAGGACAGTGTGCACAAACCACAACCTTTTTGAAGAGAAAGGAGAGCCGAAGCGGTATCGAACGGAGGTCCTTCCGCTTACCAACCTAACGCCTTACCGCTAGGCCAAACCGGCCGTAAACTGGACCTTTGATTTTATACTGAATTTAAAATTCGAGTTTCGTGACTGACAAATAGCGGGATTGGCCGCACACACACACACACACACACACACACACACACACACACACACACACACACACACACACACACACACACACACACACAAAAAGTGTCAGAATTCGCTTGTCGCACCCCGTGGTTTGTTTGATGTTCGGCACGAGAGGTGCGTGGTCACATCGCAGTAAAGAGAGAGAGAGAGGCTTGGCGTCAGGTCAGCTGTGACTCTGTGTTGTATACCAGTGGCACTATTCGTCAGTCATAAAAGTTATTTTCTAAGTTAGACCCAAAATCAAATAAAATCGACGGAGGCGTTTTAAAACAAAATCCATTGTCATGTGTTTTTATTTTGATCTCTTTTACGCGTTAGACTATTTATTACGACTATTCTTTAAGGACATCAGAATCTGAATATTAACAAGGCTACTGTGTCATTTTATTTCAGCTGCAGACAGTACTTTGGACAACGAAAAGGCAAGGAACAGGTTGAAGTGTATCCCTGTAAACAAAATCGTACAACTCTGAACAGACTGAAAACCGAGGAAAAGTCAACACCGAAGCATAAATTAACATACATAGATTACTTTTTGTGACAACCTCCCCCCACCCCCACCCCCCACAATAACGACTTGTGTTGAAGTCTGACCTAGCTACCGACTAGAGGACTACTCCAAGTTACCTAGCAGAGCACAGACCTCTCCAATTGATAATACAAGTCGCATAAAACAAGGTGGCAAGTGTAATCTCTGCACACTGTAGCAAACACACTATATTCACATTTCCCCACTTCTTCACGACAAACAGATAACGTGGAGAAAGAAGGAAAGGGTTACTTTTCGGGGTGAGATGTCTACATATATAAACAGAGCTGGGGATGGCTACAGTTTATACAGAACCGAAGATAGTAGTAGTATCTCTACACGTGTCTCTTGTGCAGTCATGCCAAAGTAGAAATGGATTTCCGAGCACATAAACAGTACTCTGTCTCTGTCTGTTTCTGTCTCTGTCTGTTTCTCTCTGTCTCTGTCTGTCTGTCTGTCTGTCTCTCCCTCCCTCTCTCTCAAGACTGGGATAGTTTTAGTTTGCCATTAAATCTGTAATAAACAAAGACGGAGACAAATTTTGCACACAAAGGGACAAATATTTCTTAAGCAACTTACATCAAAACAGCAGCCAGAGCTACGCATATAATTATGTTGTCATTAAAAGGTATAAAACTGTACAATTGTCAAAGTTTATTTTGTGGTGAGACGATACGTGGTGTGGTTTGGCTTTATGAGTGTGGATACAATTTATCTCTCTTGCTGAGTCCGGTAGGTTGTGCTGTTGAGTTAGAGTGATGATGGCTTGTTGCCGATCGTCTTGACCACACATACACACACACACGCACACACGCACACACACACACACACACACACACACACACACACACACACACACACACACACACACACAAAGACACAGATAGACAGACACACACTCTCTCTCAGCTGTCGTTTTACAGATTAATGAATGTGGGGGAGGTGCGAGGTTTCCCACTGGCTCACCTATCGGTGGTAAACAGGAACGGAAAGTCAGTGATTACGTTCACCTACAGCCTAGCAGCTTGTTGTTGGGTTTTTTTCTGCTCCCCGGCCCGCTGAGGGCGTGCTCGTTTTGTTGACAACAAATTGCTGTATTATGTCCTGCCTTTCGCACCTCCTCCCTCCCGCAGTTCAATTCACCACCAGGAGCGAACTGCAGAAGAAAGAAGAAGCAATATTTTCTTCGGGGGTGTGTCATGTCAGGGCTGGGAGGGAGTTGGGCAAGTGTCGTGTTTCCTGGGAGCGACACTTTTGAAGCGACTACGTTTTGTGGTATTTTTGTTTATTCTGTTATTCCCACTTTAGACTTACGCTTACCCCCCCCCCCTCCCCGCGGCCACGCACACATACACACACAAGGTCAAACATCACACACACACACACACACACACACACACACACACACACACACACACACACACACACACACACACACACACACACACACGCACACACACACACTGGACGTATGGTGACATTGTCGTTCAATCCGTCATATCATAGTTATGTACGTATTTCTTCTCCAACTACTAAAATTGACGATTTTTCATTTTTATGTAGACTGTAAGCCTCTATTTCAGACCTTTTTCTCGTGCAATAAACATCATGCATATCTCATAACTATGGTGTTCACAAATCCCTGAAGGGGAAATCTGAAACAAAGTTGACAGCCAGCGCTCAAAGGTCCCTTCTTCTGTGCCCTGACTAATTGACTGGGCGTTAAAAACCAATTTTCTGTGCCTGGAATAGGTCAGAATACAAAGATTCTATTTTGCTAATGTTTACCGTCCCAGTTCATTCACCTTTATTTGTCCCCCAACTCTCGTCAAATATGAGTGACGTGTGTCATGAACGGTGAATCAGACTTGTAATTTGAAGAAACAGACCTTTGCGGCTGACTGGACATTTATTTTTTATTTATAATTATGAACACCTATTGAGCGCCTCATCTCAGAAAAGCCCCAACTGTCTCACAATGGCAACTATAGCGCTATTCTCTGCTTCCGAGCAGACCCACCGCGCTCTAGTCCTATGCGACTCTGAATGAGTGAGAGTAGCTTTACACAGCGCGGTTTGATTATCCATGGAAGTGGTTACAGTGCTGTTTAGTTGTTACATGGCTGGTGCCACACACTCAAACATCATGTACCTTGACCAACACAAGGACAGACACTCAGACGAAGACAGCCATCACAAGATCACTTGTGGCCATTCCTTAAGGGGCCAAGGCAAACTGAAATAATGCTGTCTATCTGACATTGGTTTTAATCAAATTTGCTTTGACTGTTTCCTAGTGATTTTTGTTTCTTTGTTTTCTCTCTTTTTTTTTTTTTTTTTTTTTGGTCATATTGTTATTGTCGGTTTTGTAAAACAGGAATTTATTTCGAATTGTTCGTCCGACATTCATTTGTGTTCCCTTTTGAACATGTATGTAAATGAGCTCACCGCGTAGAGCCCACAAGTTTGTTGGTGAGCTCATGAAGTTCTCATTGTCTCTTTATTTCGTACATTCTTGTTTAAACCAAACAAGGCCGCCCGGCGGGGCTTGAGAGATTGATGCAGCACTGACAACGCAACGGGCAGTCACAGAAAGCAGTAGACCTTCGAAAAACGCTCCAGCGGTCAGAACCCACTATCAGAACAAAACTGGCAAACAAACAGTTTCACTTTCTGCCTCCTCTTTCCCCTTAAACTACAATTCTCCCCGTATCATTATGATTTTCCATGTACATAACTGTCTCCTAGGAGTTTTTTCCCCCGTGAATTTTGTAATTATTGTTTCATAATCAAGCGCACTCTGCTACACACCCACTCCACCGTATTATACATTTCGTTTTGTGTGTTTTTTTCGTTTTTTTTTCTTTCTTCTTCTTCCTCTTTTCTGATTTGTCTGACGCTCCAGAAACTAGTTATTGTCGCTGATATACTTTCATCACTAATTTGTGTTACCCAATAGAAATCGATGAAAGAAAATTAATGAGTGACGGTGTTACAAAATGTACAAACAGAATGTTGTTTGACCGCAAAGTCGTGATCATTTTAAATCTTTGGATTAAAAAAAATCGGTGAGTTAAAGTGCGTTAAAATTTAGTTGGAAGAGTTATCAGTATTGTTAATTATTTTACGAAGACATTGTCTGCCTTATCTCTCTTGCTTTAGGTCGGTTATGAACACTGTGTCTTGTCTTGTCTCTCTTGCTTTAGGTCGGTTATGAACACTGTCTTGTCTTGTCTTGTCTCTCTTGCTTTAGGTCGGTTATGAACACTGTGTCTTGTCTCTCTTGCTTTAGGTCGGTTATGAACACTGTGTCTTGTCTTGTCTCTCTTGCTTTAGGTCGGTTATGAACAAGTGTCTTGTCTTGTCTCTCTTGCTTTAGGTCGGTTATGAACACTGTCTTGTCTTGTCTCTCTTGCTTTAGGTCGGTATGAACACTGTGTCTTGTCTCTCTTGCTTTAGGTCGGTTATGAACACTGTGTCTTGTCTTGTCTCTCTTGCTTTAGGTCGGTTATGAACAATGTGTCTTGTCTTGTCTCTCTTGCTTTAGGTCGGTTGTGAACACTGTCTGTCTTGTCTCTCTTGCTTTAGGTCGGTTATGAACACTGTGTCTTGTCTTGTCTCTCTTGCTTTAGTCGTTATGAACACTGTGTCTTGTCTCTCTTGCTTTAGGTCGGTTATGAACACTGTGTCTTGTCTTCTTGCTTTAGGTCGGTTATGAACACTGTCTTGTCTTGTCTCTCTTGCTTTAGGTCGGTTATGAACACTGTGTCTTGTCTCTCTTGCTTAGGTCGGTTATGAACACTGTGTCTTGTCTTGTCTCTCTTGCTTTAGGTCGGTTACGGGCGTTCCGTCCTGTCTTGTCTCTCTTTACGTCGGTTACGGACGTTCTGTCCTGTCTTGTCTCTCTTTACGTTGGTTACGGACGTTCTGTCCTGTCTTGTCTCTCTTTACATTGGTTACGGACGCTATGTCTTGTCTTGTCTCCCTTACTTTACGTCGGTTACGGACGGTCTGTCTTGTCTCTCTTTACGTTGGTTACGGACGCTATGTCCTCTCTTGTCTCCCTTACTTTACGTTGGTTACGGACGCTATGTCTTGTCTTCTTTACTTTACGTCGGTTACGGACGGTCTGTCTTGTCTCTCTTTACGTTGGTTACGGACGCTATGTCCTGTCTTGTCTCCCTTACTTTACGTGGTTACGGACGCTATGTCTTGTCTTGTCTCCCTTACTTTACGTCGATTACGGACGGTCTGTCTTGTCTCTCTTACTTTACGTCGGTTGCAGACATTCTGTCCTGTCTTGTCTCTCTTACTTTACGTCGGTTACGGATATTCTAAAGTCGGCGCACTTAATTTAAAGAACCTGTTCACAGACTAGCTATAGTAAACAAACGAAACAATTTTTTAATCGCCATAAAATGTATTTTGTTGCTGTTGAAAGAAACCTATCCGAAGTCAGACTTGTATATTCTTGCCCAGTTATCCGCGAAAGGTACTGGCGGGGACCCAGACCCCAGGAGGTTCGGGGGGGGGGGGGGGGGGGGGGGGGGACATTACCCAATGCGACAATGCCGTCACCAGAAGTGAGACGGGCAATAGTAATCAAGCATAGCATACTAGCGGCAGCAGCGATGTCGCTAGTTTTGGCTCTTTCACTGAAGACCAACAGCAACAACCCCGATTTATGCATGGACTGTTGAAACAGTTAATGCTGGGCTTGCGTTACAGCCTATTGCAGGGGTGTTGGCACTATGACAGGTATGGCACTTACCAGAGCGAAGCTTACTGTCTCAAGTGGGTATCAGCGTCATTGAAGTCACAGTCACTATCTACCAGCGTGTCACTGTCTCAAGTGGGTATCAGCGTCAGTGAAGTCACAGTCACTATCTACCAGCGTGTCACTGTCTCAAGTGGGTATCAGCGTCAGTGAAGTCACAGTCACTATCTACCAGCGTGTCACTGTCTCAAGTGGGTATCAGCGTCAGTGAAGTCACAGTCACTATCTACAGCGTGTCACTGTCTCAAGTGGGTATCAGCGTCAGTGAAGTCACAGTCACTATCTACCAGCGTGTCACTGTCTCAAGTGGGTATCAGCGTCAGTGAAGTCACAGTCACTATCTACCAGCGTGTCACTGTCTCGGCGTCAGCTGCAGATGAGGCTCATTAACACCTACACTGACATTAGCACATGAACACTACTTAATACCAACTACAGTTTTCAACACAGAGGAACGGCGCTGATCAGAATGTCGACCAGAGCACAATCTGACATCATGGCCATTTCTGTAACGCGCCCCTCTGTCTCACGCTTAATCAGCGATCCAATCAGCGACGGTCAGAAATATTCCCACAAATCAAGCTTTCCTTGTTGTTCGGCAATAATCGTGCTTTCACGTGCCATTTTGAGATGAATGCGGGCTTCTCTTCTTTCGTTTTCTTTCCCCCCCCCCCCCCCCCTTTTTTTTTTCTTTTTCTCTCCCTTCTTCTACTGTGTCTCACCCCCCCCCCCCCCTCTTTCTTTTTTTCTGTCTTCTTTTCTTCTTCTCCTCTTTTTTTCTTCTTCTCACTTTCTTTTTCTTTCGTTTTCTTCCGGGGGCGCGGAGGGGAAGGTCCCAAAATGAAGACCAGTGGAGAGGATTCGCATGGGACATTCGGTGACTTCCTGACGCAAGCCAGCTGTAACAGAGGCGTACTATCTGGTCTATATAGTTCCTAACGTTGCGGGTGGAAGTTTTAAAGCTCAGGAGCTGTGTGAAGTGAAGGTGGCCGTCCTGGGCTCCCGTCCCTAATAATCCCTATGGTCTGTGTGGATGCAGAGCAACATTTGAAGATGACGGCGGAAGTCACGTGAAATAATTAGGTACGAATATCAGTCACTGCCTGAAGACGAAACGCGCCAGCGGGTCATTGTCCATCTACCTCGGGGGGACGGGCAAGTCCACAAACCGCAAGTAACAACTCGAAGCAAACGGCGCGCAACAAAAAAGTTGGAACGTCTTCCGAAACGCACCTCACCACAGACCCCCCTGTGTTTCGCTGACATTAGCGTCATGTATCGGACGATTGGACAATCGGACCTCTTCCTGCGTCAAGCGTTTCGCCGAGCACCAATCTGGGAAGGCGGAATCCGAGCTGTGTGGAAATGTTTTTTATTGCTGGCATCGTGTGTCGTGTCATGCTTACCTTCGCCACGCTCGGGAGCTTTTCTATGCACAGCTGTGTTTGTCTATTGTCGTCTTGTCGACGTTTTCGTCAACTGCGCTTGTGCTGCTTGATGCGCTGATGCGAGGTCTGTCAGACCTTTCAACTGTTCCCTGTCAGACCTTTCAACTGTTCCCTGTCAGACCTTTCAACTGTTCCCGATTGGGGTCACGACAAAGGGCTTAAAGGACAGACGCTGAGGACTAACGAGTGTAAAGATTGATCGCCTGCTATCGATTTTTTTTTTTTTTTTTTTTTTACAGCGTTAGCGGCAGAGACCTATGTGAATAGAGTATTAGTTTTATATTTTGCACCTCTCCGAGAATGGATTGACTAGTTTGACTGATTAGTTCGGTATTCACTGATTCGACTGCTTATCAGTGATGAATTTGGTTGCCAGGTTGAGGGTAAAGGAGAATATTTAGGTAATTAACCCATCATTCAAACGATCAGTTAACCAAACAACCAATTTTAGTCATTATCCGTCAGTTTAAACACACACACCACACACACACACACACACACACACACACACACTGCACACGTGCACACACACACACACACACACACACACACACACACACACACGTGCGCACACACACACACACACACACACACACACACACACACACACACACACACACACACACACACGTGCTCGTTTATTGTCCTGGTCCTTGTACCAGAGGTGTTTCTTGCTGACGGTTGGCGTGCTAGTGAGATTCATGCTTACCTTTGATCTCTGTGGGGAGACATTGGCACCGTGATGTTAATCCTGTGTATCTCCGACAGCTTGAAAGTTGACAGAGGTATCCTGTTATCCCGCGTAATCCGGTTATCCACCGTTGGAAATTGGTACTCCAAATGGCTTGGAATTTCCACAGGATCATCGTCACAATCACATTTTTAACCATAATACCAACAACACAGTCTTCTAGATTGACTCAGTTTTGATACATTTATTTTCTACGCTCGATAAGGCTGTCAGCGTTCACGGTTATTTTGTTGAGCAAAATTTAATTTATTCTTAAATGTGAAAACGCTGTTGTCTTTATAAAATTAAACCCTGTAAAAAATATTTTAATCCATTCACTATTTTATGTCCTCATAGTTAAAAAGAAAAGGAAAATAATTTTGTGTCGTGTATTTCGACTGCCGACTGTCCGAGTGAAAAATAAAATACAGGCTTCCTTTCACTGCCTTTAAATTTATAGTAACTCATCACAAGCAGCATATTTGCACCTCCCACTGCCAAGCAGGTGGGTATCAGTTACGGCGAAACACAACGCCGCGCCACAGACGTCTATGTGAAGAAATGAGAGGAGATTATGAAGAGATCTCTGCCTCCCCAACACAAACGAGATAGTATCCGATAAGCGAGGCAGTGATCTGACAAACTAACTTGTCACCTCTGATCAGCGTGTATCAGTCCGCGAGGCAGTCTGGCTCGGAGCGAGGTAGCGCCACTGCCACCCATCGCAATGCCTGCTCGCCTGTACTGACAGCTCGTCTTCCCCCTACCGCCCCCACCCTCCCCCCCTTGCCCTCTCGTCCCCTTCCCCTCCCGTCCCTCCAGCCGTGCAATAGAGGTGTTGGAAAGTGCTAGCCAAGTGTTAATCCCTCCAATACCACTCAGTGGGTACACCTGAGCCGATCTCTTGACGAGAGACACACTCAGGAGAGACCGATTCTCATTCGTCGAAACTTTGGGGGTTGAAGAGAAGCGGGAATGGGGTTGGGGGCGGAGGGGGATGGGAGTTGGAGGTGTCGAAAAGAACCAATTATTGATGTTTGTGTGCACGGGTTTTGCTGGGTGTGCGTGAGCGTGAAGACATGAACGTAGGGTTTACACGTGTGCACGCGCGTGCTTACGAAGGCTCTCTCTCTCTCTCTCTCTCTCTCTCTCTCTCTAACACACACACACACACACACACACACACACACACACACACACTCACACCCTCACACACACACACACACACACACACACACACACACACACACACACACACACACTACAAAACAAGAATGGTTGAAGTGCTGCTTTACATCCACAAAGACCGTAGGGACGGGAGGGAGCCCGAGACGTCCACCTCGACTTTCCCACAGCTCCTGGGCTGTGATAGAAGAAGAAGTACGACACTTCAATAAGCATCAGCGCTCATGCAACGTTATCACGAGTATTGCTATTGGCAAACAGAGCAGTGAGCCCCCGAAAGCTCCGGCTTCGCTTCACGCCTGGTGGTAGCCAACAAAATGAATTCTCCCTTGTTTACCCGTGTCACTGAGGTCTGATGCTGGCATCTGTCACCAGAGCCCTCATCAGCCCCACCTCCCTCTTATCTCCCACACCTGACACACTCGTCCTACCGGCCCTTGTTGGCTTCCTACACCTTAAAGCCCTCATGATCATAGCCCTTCTTATCTCCAGCACCGTAAGCCTCATCGCCCCGCACCTTATTTCCTATACATGGCGCCGTTATAATACCCCCTTTGTTATCGCTCACACCTTAAGCCCTCATTATTATACCTTATGTTATCTCCTACACCTCAGACTCGTTGCCGCCTCTGATCTCGTGATCATGTACCTTCTTATCTCCATCTTCTCTTAAGCCCTCATCGCCCCGCCCCTGATCTCCTACGCCTGTCCCTCTATCTCCACAACTGAAGCCCTCATTATTATGCCCTACCTTATCTCCTACATCTCAGAGTGGTTCAAGTCTCCTACACCTCAAAGATCTCGTGATCATATACTTCTTATCTCCTCTCTTCTTAAGCCCTCATCGCCCCGCCCCTTATCTCCTATGCATGCCCTCGTTAGTATACCCCCTTCTTATCTCCCACAACTTAAGCCTCATCATTATACCCTTTCTTATTCGCTACACCTTACATTCTCACCCTCCACTCGTTTTGGTCTTCTACACCTTACAGACCTCATGTCTCTCCGCCCCTTCTTATCTCCTACACGCCCTCAGGGCACCTCTCATGTCGTACAAATTCCGCCGTCATCGACTCCACCTTTTTTGCCCTCGTCATTCCATCCATTTTTAATCTCCTAAATCATCTGCCCGGCCCCCATCATCTCACCTCTGCTTCTTTCTTTCTCTTCTCCACCCCCTCCTCATTCTCTCACTATCGCACCCCCTTGTTGAGTCCAGCACCTATCCTCACCATTCCACAGCCTTCTTACCTTCTACAACTAACGCCCTTTGATACCGCCCTTCGGCTGCACCTGACTTGAGTCACAATTCTGATCATCCACGTCACTGACTTTCTTCATGTTCCCAACACGGCTGAGTGTACTGCACAGAGATCAAAGCTAGCTCATAGAAGAGACTCTTACTATTGTGTGGAGTCTGCAGGTTTATTAAACAGAATTACTTCACCTCCCGTACCCTTCAGCTGAAGCTCGTGCTCATGGCCGATGACTGGTCGCTTAGACGTCGGACGTGATCTGATGTTCGCGGGTCAAGAAGCCCGTGACTGTTTCGACGATCAACAAAACAAACTCAGGACAGTTTGAGCAGTTGGGCAGCGTGACTGTTTCAGCATTACCGTTACTGGACCGGCCACCATCAGCAGTTGTTCCTTGAAGCTAAGGTTCTCCGCAGAGTTTACAGTGACTGCGAAAGTCGCTGAACAGAAAGGCTCTCAAGCAGACAAGCAATGGGCCCTGAATGATCAAAGTAGAGCAGGTGTAGGCGGGGGAGGGAAGCAGGACCGTCCGTCCAATCCAGTGTCACCGCTCCACAGCGTTGTTAATGCAGTCTGTTTTCTGGGGTGATGATTTTAAGCCACGTGACTTCATGCTCTTCGTAACAATACACTGAAGAAACAGAACAGCTTGGATGTGCAACAACAAAAGTGGCTTAGTCAGGATTTCACTTTTTCGTTATATACAAAATTATTTGTATTGTCAACTGGAAGTAACGACTGAAGTCTCATTATACTGTTCAATTGTGCAGGTAGATGGGTAATCGATTCTAACGCCCAGTCAACCATGGTGGTGCTGATTTCTGTGGACATTAAGCACCATATTTACTTACTTTGGTGGTACAATGTTCTGAACTGTAAATTTGAAAGAACAAAAAAAAAAAAAAAAAAAAAAAAATCTTCTCGTTTTGGTCAACATTGCAATCTTCGCAGCAACAGCAACCTTCGCAGCTACCTGATTCCAGCAACAGCATTTTTGCTGGAAAATGTTGACGTTTATCACCTGAATCAATCCCAATCCCGGTACACAAACACCCCCACCCCTAACCCCACCCCCACCCCCACCCGGCTTCATGCCCTGTGTTGCGGGCGACATTCCTTGAGCGTGAAGTGCATTGTGTGGAGGTGGTTAGCGCCAGTGAAGCCAACACAATGTGGTCAACACAGAACCGGACGCGGCTGGTCTCAAGGGCCTCCACCTGCACCTCAATGAAACCCGCAACCACTTCACGCTCGCTTCGCCCACCACCCCACAATGGAGCGTGTTAGGCTTACCCCGGCTACACCTAGGAGACTGGCACTTTCAGTACGTCTTATCCTGGGGATTGACAGAAGACTAATAGTAGGCAATCATTCTGAGGTCTAATGTCGGTGCTTGGTGCATGGAAAAGCAAGAAGCTGGATGCTCAGCTCTACACATATTGCGGCTTGTCTCAGTTGTCCACTCCCTTGCTTCAGTGTAATAGTATCAGAGTCTCTGGCAAGATTCAAAGCTGAGCTGTGTGAAAGTCCTGGTCACCCCGTCCCTAATAAGCCTTAAGGTTTCTGTGGACGTAAAGCAACACTAAAACCGGCAAGAATTTAGCGGAACAGCCATCGCACACACACACACACACACACACACACACACACACACACACACACACACACACACACACACACACACAGAGAGAGAGAGAGAGAGAGAGAGAGAGAGAGAGAGAGAGAGAGAGAGAGAGAGAGAGAGAGAGAGAGAGAAAACACTTGATGTTCTCAGTCATGTCGGTGGGAGGAAGGGGTCTGGGGGGAAAGGGAAGCCGATGAGTGTTGCACCCAGAAACGGATTTGTTTTCCGTCTTCAGAAGGCCTTTATTATCCGCGGGCTAGCCGGGCGGAGGGGTGTTTGTAGTCCGATCCAGAGACTGGTTGAAACAGTGGAGATCGGCTTCGCGGGATGGCCATAAATCCTCGTTCGTTGAGTGATTTCTTTCCCAGTTTTAACCGAAGAAGCGTTCTGGGCACGCCCAAGACGGACTACTCGTACAGCAGCTTGTAGCATGCCGCGACTGTTTCACTTTTCACCCAGTCCCCTTGATAAGACCAACGGCACTGCCGGCCCTACATGACACAGGGACCACCCAACGCAACGTAGAAGATTCTATAGATCTATATCGTGGAGTCAGTTACACCTTGCAGAACTACAGCCCGTCAAGTCACACTGCTTTCTTCTACGGTGACCACTACCCCTTTGTGTTTCTTAATGTAAGTGGACGTGTCAGACCACCTGCAAATTGGCCGAGTGTCCAGACCGGGAGAGGACTGAAGAACACCTGGCGGTATTGCCGTAAAATCTTCTTACATTGACCGTGTTCCGCACTACACCTGACAGTGCTATCTATGTACGAGTACAGGGCTGTCAAGCCGACACTAGCAGCTAGACAATTAACGTGACTAATCTGAGAGAAGGAACTGACTCGCTGCAGTATTG
>OY757550.1:12304031-12334031 GCA_963584105.1 Alviniconcha strummeri
CACGAACTAACCAACAAAGGTTACCTCTTTACGGTCCACGAACTAACCAACAAAGGTTACCTCTTTACGGTCCAGGAACTAACCAACAAAGGTTACCTCTTTACGGTCCAGGAACTAACCAACAAAGGTTACCTCTTTACGGTCCAGGAACTAACCAACAAAGGTTACCTCTTTTACACCTTAAGCCCTTATGATTATAGCCTACCCTCTTTTATCTCCTACACCTCCAACTCGTTCATGTCTCCTGAACTTTAAAGACCTCTGAGAACTTTAAGCCTTATATACTTATTATAATTGATTATATAAGAGTTATATATTTATATTACATAAACTGTAAGCATGTTGTGCTTAGTCCTAATAAATAGCGTTATTTTTTTTAACCTTTTTTGTGTTTGGACATCCGTGAACTTTACGTTCCTGAAACATCCTTAAAGCGTGGAACCTGGAAACAGACATAAAGATATAAAACTATACATTATCGGTGATCATGTAGAAGTTACTATTTCCCGATGTAAGTCTCTGAGTCTTTCGTTTTCACCTTATTCAAAACAAAACAAAAAAATAAAAAATAAAAAAGTCAATTTCTGTACGCAACAAGACAGGAAATGGACCAGAGCGATTCTAACCCAGCTACAGTAAGTCTTCAACAGAAAACCGCTTCTTTTCTTTCTTTTTCTCCAAAGAACAGCATCAGACGCATTTGGTTCGATGTAGATCTTCCAGCCCCAATGGATTTCTTGAGGTAGATCTTCCAGCCCCAATGGATTTCTTGAGGTAGATCTTCCAGCCCCAATGGATTTCTTGAGGTAGATCTTCCAGCCCCAATGGATTTCTTGAGGTAGATCTTCCAGCCCCAATGGATTTCTTGAGGTAGATCTTCCAGCCCCAACGGATTTCTTGACAGCTGCACCGCGATGCATTCCGAATGGTGACATGTCACGGAAGATGCAAAGTTCTGACAAAAAACGTATTTTGAACAGATGGTGTGATGATCTGCAGGCACACGTCAGACCCTTTGACATATAAGTATGTTGTCTGCGTGCATATTTGAAAACTTCTGATACACACATCAGTGTATGTCATCAGTGTGCATATTCTAAAACTGTTGATACAACACATAAGTGTGTTATATGCGTGAACATTTTGTTTTTTATTGGCGAAACACAGTATGTTCTGTGTGTTCGATACATCACACGATAATCTGCATGCATATTTTACAACTCAAACTGGAACACATAAGTATGGTATCAGTTTGCTCATGTTAAAACTGTTGATGCAACATAATTAATTATAAAATTATGTTATTGCATGAACATGTGAAACCCTTCGATGCAACGCATTGTGTTATCCGCATGCCCTCGTGAAACTCCGTGAGAAGTGTTCGTGTGAAGCAGAGCAAATTATTCGTTACGGTGACTCGCACAACCAACGACGGCTTTGCAGATGACAGTGATGCAAATGACAGCAGTGATCTTGGAAAAGGCAACTGTACCTTCCAACACATCTCTTGCTGTTGGCCCAGAACAGGGGGTGACTGTACGGGTGCCCTGAACTGACGTGTTGGAGGAGAGACAGTGGACACTTGCGATTGAATGAATGAATGAATGAAAATTTATATATAGCGCATAAAAAACTTCCACACAAAACCTTGCGATGACGTGAACACTCGCTCATACCGAACAACCAGCGTGTGAAGTCAGTCATGCCAAGGTTTATTATTGCTCTTAGCGCAGTAAATCACTATGACGCTCCCCTAGATGTAAGTACTATACAATGCAATACAGCAACTTTATTGCCAAGTGACAAGAGCTCAAGGAATGTATCAGGATGCCGAGAGCACCCACTCACGCATTCACGCCAAAGATCACGTAAAAAAAACCCACCAGAAGAAGCTATGCGCGTGGATATACATGCGTGTTTGTTTTTGCGAGTGCAAACTAGTGTATAGTTATTCAAACATGATTTGATTGTTGTAGTTTTGGCCTAATTTATTTATATGTTATCTTGATAATCATGAGACCAGTTTACCCTAATAACACTGATGTGAAAAGTCTTTAAATAAAAAGTAAGAAGAAGAAGCCAATCATAAAGACATACAACAGACCAAAGCATGGAAGAGAAAAAGTTGTAGTGACAGCCGGAAAGACATCCGCCGCATAGTCGTGACAAAACAAACCACGTGTGTTATTTCTGCTATAAAAAATGTGTAAATACATAAGTTTAAACTGGAACATAAGACTGGTATTCAAACCTGCAAGAAAAGCCCTGAGCGGTGTCAATGCATCGTAAGCCTTAACTGGGCGAATGTTTCTTCGCGAACCTAGTTGGAAGTATTCGGCGAAGCTAGTTGGTTCTTAACTGGGCCAACGTTTCTTCGCGAACCTAGTTGGAAGTATTCGTCCAAGCTATATTCGGGGTCCAAAAACCTTCGCTCAACATGTTCTGGGAACATTCGCCCTATTGGACGATCATTGCCTCTGATTGGCTGAGATTGCCTCTGATTGGCTCTCCTGTGAATGAAGAAAAAACAAAAAATAAAAATGGATGACGGTGTCGCTAGGTTTTTCACTCGCTTCGGAGGGAATTTGTTTATTTGTGGACTTGTGGAAGGCGCAGCCTTGCCTCGGAGACCCAGAATGAGATAGTAGTTAGTTGAATTACCCTGTGAGGGATGATTAAAGTATATTGACTTGACCTGACTTGACTTTAGCCTACATTTTCGATCATGCTGTCTGCTGCGCGTGTGCCGCAAGTTCGGGCAGAAGCTTGCATCTCATTTCAAGCCAGTTGAGAATGAAGTAAAGTTTGGACTGTCCGAACCATATTCGGCGAACTAAATGTTCAATTAAGAAACGAATCATAGTTCGTCGAAGTGTCCGAAGTATGTTCGGGCGAACAAACATTCGCCCAGTTAAGAACGGGCTTAAAGCTATGCAATATATTACTTTAATAATTAAAAGAAAATGTGTGTGTTAGTGTATTTATTTGTCGAACCGCGTTCTTAAACAAAGACTGTGCATGATCTTGGACAATATATATATTTCTAACTTTTTTTTTTTTTTTTGTATGCTTACATATCCGTGTCGACGAGGGTCCATCAAAATAGCAAGTTTATTAAATACGGAGGTCTGTTTATTTTTTTTATTTTTTTAACAAATTGACGTGACCTTGGTAGATTTGATTTTTTTAATTGTTTATTTACTCGTAAGCAGGCGATGCGGGTGAGTGTTATGTCCCTTGTTGTACGTGTGACGTCAGTGGAGTGAGTCAAACACCAAGTTACTTACTTTGGAGTACTATTTGCCCCATTCATTCTAGATTCTGTAGCGGATTGGTTTATGTCGACTTTTAGGTGCCGGCATCTCTCTCTCTCTCTCTGTTAGTGCGTTTGTGTCTGTGTGCGTGGGTGCATGCGTGCGTGCGTGCGTGCGTGCACGGCGTACGTGTATGTATGTATGTATGTATGTATGTATGTATGTATGTATGTGGGTGCGTGGGTGTTCGCGCGCGTGCGCGTGCACATGTGTGTTGTGTAAGGGGGGATATGTTAAGGCGTGGGAAGGGGGGTGGGGAGGTAGAGCGTGAAAAGAGAATTTATGTCTGACAGTTATAAAGACATCAATCACACAAATCAATTTCTATCCGCCATAAATCTCTCTGTCTCTCTTTCTGTCTCTCTCTGTCTCTGTTCGTGCGTGCGTGTGTGTCTCTCTCTCTCTCTCTCTCTCTCTCTCTCTCTCTCTCTCTCTCTCTCTCTCTCTCTCTCTCTCTCAGCTGGCTCACACAGTAATTAAGCTTAGCGGTTTCATTCCAGTGAGCGTGTAAGCCCACAGGGAACACAGAGGCATGCGCGAGCAGCAAAGGCGGAACGAAGATGAGGGCCATTAATGACACTACCTCATCAGTTCTCTGGTCACTCTAACGAGCTGCAAGCCCCACCAGAAAATCCCTCTCAATAGCAGCGCCGCTGGCTGTACAAGCAATAGACATGTCCAGGAAGCCGCCTTCGCACGCTTCCATTGACTTGGACCTGCATCGCAGCTAGGCATAATAGAAAAGCCCGGGACTGAAGCCACCTTCTCACGCTATCGCTTGAAAAGGCATCGTCTCTTCCTAGGCGTAGGAATGTCCAGGACTGAAGCCACCTTCTCACGCTATCACTTGGAAAGGCATCGCCTCTTCCTAGGCGTAGAGAAAAAGGTAGCCTACCCATAAAAATGTCCAGGACTGAAACCATCTTCATACGCTATCACTTGGAATTGCATCGCCTCTTGCTACACATAGAAGAAATGGTAGCCACGAAAATGACCAGGACTGAAACCACTTTCATACGCTATCGCTTGGAATTACATCGCTAGGCACAGTAGAAATGGTAGCCTACCGGCCTTGGAAATGTCCAGGACTGAAGCCGCTTCCACCCGCATTAACCTGGAATTGCATCGCTTTGTGCTAGGCATAACAGAAATGTGCAGGAAGCCGCCTTCACACACTTTCACAATACAACTTTAACAACAACAAACAATAACAATGTACCTTTTTGATCCCAGCGGGAAATTAAAGTTGTAGTTCGACATTAAAGCACAACCAAAACTTTACACACACACACACACACACACACACACACACACACACACACACACACACACACACACACACCCTGTCTCTCAGACTACATACGTTAAGATATTGGTCAAATGCTTACTGTCCCGGTGGGGAAATTCATTTGGCAGCAGTAAACACTTCAAACCATACAACATTCAGTAGACTAACTTGGATCTTCCGTCTCATTTTTCACTGTTTAACTATTATTTAAGTGTCGGTTTTTGTTGTTGTTTTTGTATTTTTTTGTTTTTGTATTTTTTTTTAGCTTCATCAAGGGGCGAAAATTTGCAGGTTGTGTTTTGTCCTAATAAACAGTGATGAAGTGTTGCTTAATGTCCTCAGATGTCAGTTGACATATTAGGGACAAGTTGTGACCAATGCCGAAGCACGGTTCAATAAATCTTTACGTCCACGGAAACCAGAAGGCTCGTTAGGACGGACAGCCCAGGACGGCCACCTCGACTCCCACACAGCTCCTGAACTATGACCTAATAAATAGCGTTCTTTTGAGCCTTTTATATGTGCTGGATCTTGTTTTAGAGCGCTAGCAGTCATTCTTGTTTGAGATTTTTTAATTAAAAACAAACAAACTTGGACCTGCATGGTCTCTGTATGCTTTTCATAACAGAAACCACCAGGACTGAAGCCTGATTCCACACAACCGCAATCACGTAGTTTTGACGATCTTCACACTTCAGCAATTTCAGCAGACATAACAATTATCATAACGCCGATGACATCGACGGGACGGCTGTGCGGCGTCAATGACTGACGTCATAAAGAAGGCCGCCATGCGAGACAGTTCCCGAAACCCGATGTTCGTGACATCTCCGTCTTGCTCGTCATTCTTCCGAACACTTGAAACCCTACATCGAATTTCCTTTTTAAGGACTAATAAAGTATTATCGTACTGTATTGCGTTGCATCCTGGTGGCCGTCTCCACATTCTATGCCTTGCTTTTTCATTTGAGAAGTTCCCCAAACTTCCAGGGAGCGTTTCGGCAAGGTTTGTGGTAGAGTCGGTGCTATTTTGTTGTAGCTGCTTTTTGTTTTGTTTTTGCTTCGTTCAGAGATTGTGATGTTTTTGCGTGAGGTAGACAAGCAAAAGTGTGTGTGTGTGTGTGTGTGTGCGTGCGTGCGTGCGTGCGTGCGTGCGTGCGTGCGTGCGTGCGTGCGTGCGTGCGTGCGTGCGTGCGTGCGTGTGTGTGTGTGTGTGTGTGTGTGTGTGTGTGTGTTCCCGATGCCCACTTGAGTAGTGTTTGCAAATGAGCCAAAAACTTTGCGACCCAACAAAGTGTTTTGAACATATAACGCACGAGAATCATTCATAGTTATAAAGCAATAAATTCAACTGAACATGGCTATGATCGGTTATGTGCTTTTAATTCGTTCTGTACGGTAATTTCACATTCGAGTGATGCTAACACCGGTCGATACGGCGATATGTCACCACGTGATATGGCGGTAGGACACCGAGTGATACCGCGACTTCACGCTGAATTACACGGCGTAGATCGATATGGTACTGACTGACAACAGCGATGTTAAAACGGCGACGTGACGTTGCAGTTGTGAACAACTCACCAGCATCGTGCCTGTCCACTCGGAAGATAAGGCGAAGTGGAAAACAGCGATTCAGAACCGCAGCTTTCTTTCGATGTTAACATAAACAAGTCTTAATTCTTCACCACCACCCCCCTCCTCCTCCTCCCCCCCCCCCTCTCCACTACACCCTCGGCTGGGTCCCCCGTGTGCGGCCGTTAACACGGAAATATTGAAGAAAGGTTGTGTTCACACGCAAAGTAACCTTTGAAGAACCGCGAAGAGTGGACCGGACCCGCACAACCAGAAGCACTTGAGAGGCCTTTGCCATAACGTACGACAGACTGTTACGGCTGTAGTGGTAGCCTGTTCAACAACTGTGATGGGGTTTGTGTACAGGTCTCATTACACAGAGAGGCAGTGGCGGTGCCGGACACAAAGGGCTGGGGAGGCTGGACGTAACGTGGCGGACATTAGGGGTCTGCTGGTATTAGCTTCTTCACCGGAGGTCTAGGCGCACTTGGGCAATGAGGGTTTGAACAGCTCGAGTTCCTTGATGGGACGAAGGGAGCTCACTGGTAATGGATATTTGCTGTCGTCCTTTCCTGTTCCTCTCGTGAGCCGGTTTGGCTTAGCGGTAAGACGTTAGGCTGGTAAGCAGAGGAACCTCGGTTTACCGCTTCGGCTCTCCTTTCTCTTCAAAAGCTGTGGTCTGTGGACACGGTCTTGTGACTTTGTCCCTCACAATGAAACATTAAAATGGCTCTCATCACTGCCCATCTTCATGCAGGAGTCATACTGGTGGTGACAGTGTAGCGTTAGGTATATAATATCCCTCTTCCCCCACCTCCATACCCCATTCCCCCTTCTCCCCGTCCCTAATAAGCCTTATGGTTTCTGTGGACGTTAAGCACCATGTTTACTTAGTGTTCCTGACGACTGGGAGAAGCCTGGAGTCAGAAAGATGGGGTAGTGGGCCCTGCTGACAGGACGGGAATCCTGACGAAGTATTTAACTGTTCCTTGTTCAAGCAATGTGAAACAGATCAGACCAAAAACTGAGATTCCACTGGACACTTCTTTGACAACAAGAACAAAAACCGCCACTTGATATAATTATATACATGGACTTCCCATAGGACCGATTGCATCTAGCATGAAGAATTGAATCGGACCTGGAAAGGGCATTATGCTCCCAAGTAGGTTCTTTCTGAAAGGATTTTTTTTCTTCTTCTCTTTTTCTTTTTTAGTGTTCGAGCAGTAACCTGCCGGATGTTATCTTCTAACAGAGAATTATACAAACACTACAATCTCCTCAGTGGCAAATCTTTCAGATGAGACCCCCCCCCCCCCCCGCTCGCCCCCCGAATAAAAGGAACAGCAACAACAGAAAGTCCCGTGTAGACATAATTTAAAAAACAAAACAACCTTCGCAGGGGATATTGCCGTGCTGGCAAACTTCTGTTGAGAATCAATTAGTAGACTGGGTAGTCCAGCTCTGTGGTTGCTGTCTTTCCTCGAGGACGGTGGCTAATTACCGAAGCTTCCACGGGAAAAATTCACATCTCTTCCCCCCACCCACACCCCCAAGCTTAGATCTCCCCTCTAACACCCCCCCCCCCCCCCCCCCGACACACACACAGGTTGGAGCTGGGGGCCATCAAGGCTCCACCAAGAGCCAGCTCGCGGAGCGGGAGGGAGGGAGGGAGGGAGGGGGTGGGAGGCAGCGAGAGGAGGGGGAGGTGTGGAGGTTCGCTGCGCGGTGACAAGGCCGTGTCCCGGGTGAGGAGCCCTGAAGAAGGACCAAAGGGAAGCCAGGCTGAAGGCGCTGAATGGCGAACGGCGGGGAGGAAAAGCGACGTCATTGAGGTCCGCAGCAGGGGGGCCTTGGCAACTCCGGCTGTGGGGCGGGCGGTCACGGGGCAAAGGCACTTCTTCACCAACCAACTCTCCTCCACTCGTAAAGAGCCGGGTGTGCGGGGTGGTGGAATGGGTAGGCTGTTGTGGAGTGGGGAGGTTGTTGTGGAGCGGGTAGGCTGTTGTGGAGTGGGGAGGTTGTTGTGGAGTGGTGAGGGTGCAAACTCCAAGCACTGGTTTACGACATCCTTCCTTCAAGGAAGTGCCGGAAAGCGATGCTCGGAGTGTGGGTTGGTTGTTGTGGAGCGGGTACGCTGCTGTAGAGTGGGCAGGCTGTCGTTGAGTGGGTAGGTTGTTGTGGAGTGGGTATGCCGATGTAGGATATTGTGGTAGGCTTTTGTGGAGTGAGTATAATGCTGTTGTGGAGTTGCTAGGCTGTCGTGGAGTGGATAGGCTGTCGTGGAGTAGGTATGCTGTTGTAGGCTGGGTAGGCTGTTGTGGAGTAGGTATGCGCTTGTGGAATGGGTAGGCTGTTGTGGAGTGGGTAGCCTGTCGTCTCCCAAGACTTAAAAAACACCCATTAGAACAGGGTTACTCGTCAGTACCCCGCAAGTGAAAACGACCTAAGGTCCAGTGAACAAGACAAGACTAGAACAGGGTTTTATTTTCTGAATGCATACTTGCCTTTTATGCAAAATGGAGAACTCGTACTAGTAAATGCAACAAGAAAACAAGTCACAGTTGGCGTCAAACAAGTTCACTTACTGGCAGTTTAAACAATTATTAGACTGAAACCACTAAATAATGAAAGTTTGAATTACACACATTTTCCCGAGCTGTAGCCTCGACGGTAGACAATTTGAAGTTGTCAATCTATCAGCTTTCACTCTGTTTCCTGACAAGAAGTAAAAGTGAAGCGAGCGTAATGACAACACCAAACACTGCCGTGCATTCTTCAGAATCCACTGAGGTGTGAGAGCAGTGCAACAGGCCAAGCAGTGGACGCGGGCGTCAGTCCAGCGTGAGAGTGAAATGAAATGGCGGGAGATGGCAGGACAGCTTCCAGCAGCCGTGTGTCAGAAGCCGACAGGCCGACAGACCTGAGCACCGACTGTCAGCACTGTGGCAGAGAGGAGAGCGAAGGTGGCGGAGGGAGGCGGTGCACAGCTTGTTGTGTGGAGGCAGTCGTGATCCTTGTCGAGGGGGTTTAGAGAAGAAACCAAGCGCGAGGAACGCCTCGGCTCAGCTGCCAATGAAAAAAAAAAAAGTGTCTCAGCTGAGCTGCCAATAAAGATGAAATTGAATGGAGCTTTTTTTGTGATCCCAGCGCTTCGCCTTGTCGCCAATCTTCTTACGGGAGCGATTCACACATAGCTTTCTTTCTGCTTGGCTTCCACTTCTCGTTCTCACTGCCGGCCCGGTCCTGCCACTTCTGCTTGTTTTGGTGAGCGGCAGGGCAAGTAATAACGTCCACCCCGCCATTAATACCCGGCCCCATTCTACCCGACATATTGCAGCCCCACACCTTTTCACTTCAAGTCTTCCCTCCGCTCCTGTTTATGCTTCACCACTGTTTGCTGGGCTGTAGCCCTCGCCGAACGAAGCCTCAATGTCCCCCCCCCCCCCCCCCCCCACCACCACCCCATTCCTCTCGTCTTTTCAGCCGCCACACCCCGGCCTTCCTTTCATCCTCCATTGCTGAGTTTTTCCCCTCTGTCGCTACATTGCCAGCGCCGCTCTGAAGTGTCTTCTTTTCTGCCGTTCCTTAATCAATTCTCGGCTCCTCGCTATTGTCAGCGATGTTTTTCTGCTCGAATCGTCGCTTTAGGTGAGGCTTTGTTGGCCATTGAAAAGGTGCGGCGGCATGAAAACTCCCATATGAAAATCACCCGCCTGGAGCCATTTAGACATCGTTTGTCTCTTCGGGGCTACAGGGCCCCGCTTCGCCAGTGTTGAAACGCACGGTTAAGATTAATATACATTTAATCGCTGAGTGTGAGACACATGGCGTCTGCTTTCTAAACTTTCGCGGATATTGTAAAATATTTTATTTTTATGTGTTTAAAAGCATTGATTGAGCGTATTCACTGAGAACGCGAAGGGAATTTTTCTGACGACGCCGAAGGCACTTTATGAGTTCCCTCAAAAAGCAGGAACAACAATGACAAAAACCCGTGCAATATTTTGCCTGTGAAAAAGATTGAGATTGCAGTTGATGTTGTTGTGTTGCTAGCAAGGACCGTATAGCTGCACAAGCTGCATGGTCTGGGTTGCTAGGGAGTCACTGAAGCAATGAAAACTAGAAAAAAATTATATGAATGTCGGCACTCAAAATAAATCAGGTGGAAACATATTGGAAATGGTCGCAGGCTACATGAACAAAGGCTTCTACATCCAGGAGCAATTATGTGCACCCACTGAAGAGTTCTTGGTTGTTGTTTTTTGTGATTTTTTGTTGTTGTCGTGATAAAAACAAAGTGCAAGTACCACCCACAAACACCCTGTGTTCAGTTTGTGACACGGCGTATTTTTGTTGTTGTTTGTTGTTAAATTTACATTTGTTTAAATTAGCATTAGTCCTAACTACACCTCGCTTGATTCTACAACTCGGCATAGGGGCCTACTTACCGTTTGACTGCCCAACTTGGCAGTAGGGGCCTACTGATTTACCGTGGGAACTTCCGCGCCGGCAAGACGGTCGTGCTACTTAAGCTACTCATGACTCCCTAACTCAGCCTCGCATCGTCTTCACGTTGCGCTACCACACTCGCGCTAGTCCGCAATTTGAATTTCACTTGATATTAAATTGAGTTTGATTTTTAATGTCTATCGCACAAAGTCACGTAAGGACGAACAAACACTGTCATGAGCCAAAGCACTGTAATTGACTAGGAAGTGTAACCTTTCTAGACTGTTGTGATATATCTCGTGTTGTATAATATGATTTGTGTGTTTGGACTGACTTCGTAGATTTGATTTAGACAAAGACATCCTTCAAAGCACGTTTAATACGCTCCCCATATCTAAAATTATAATTATTTAGCTATGCGAAGCGTACAGGACGACCAGCATAACTAGAGCCCGAGCCAACCGATCCATCAGCTGCCATTTTGTGGCCCGTCGTTGGGAGAGACAGAGGTAGACAGAGCTGGGGGAAGTCATATAAACATGATAGATACGTAAAGAATAAGAACGAATTAACTCTAGAATGAAAGACTCATAAAAAATTAAAAAATCAAAAAATCAATCAGTCAAGGAATGTTCTACGTTTTTTCCGCCGTCGAGAGGACGTGCCTCATGTTTATCCACGCAAAAGACCCTCCGAGCACGCCGCTGTAACACGCTTTTCGTCTCGTTCGCGAGACAACACAATTATTACACCCAGTTACCCTGAAACAAAGCCGCGGAGAATCGAACCCGCAACCTGTCCACCTAGTGAACTGCCACGACCGCTCCTTACCTGTTGCGCAATGACAGCTTTCTTATGATGGCCAGCGAAGGCGTCTTCCAAACTGAAACACGGGGAGGAAGTCAAGTCACCTAAAAGCACCAGTAACCCAATGCCCCTGGCAGCTGACAGCAAACAGCTTTGATCTTCTTTCAGCGTCGGTTGCATGCGAGGTCGCGACGTGCATTCGACTCGTACCGCCAGCAGATGAAGCAAACTCCAAGCACTGGTTTACGACATCCTTCCTCTAGAAGCCATAATGGATTACGCCATAGGTCTCGGAAAACTGTCAGTTAACGCACAGTTTTTCGTTGGTCCTCAAATGGCATTAAGTTTGTAACAAAAATTCAAAATACATCTGCCATTTCCTTTATAACCGTCCATGTTGCTTACGCCAGCGCAAACTGAGACGGAACTCTCCTCTTTCCCCCCTTCTTTTCCCTCTCTCTCTCTGTTTACCTGGGGCGGACGCGCTTCATGTTTACCAGCGTGTTTGGACGTTGCCTCCACAGTCTAATTAGTACCCAAACCTCCCGGAGCGCACTGACAGCGTCGGTGGACAGCTGTGCGTAGATAAAGAGTGCCCCTACTGTGGCGTAAGAAGTGCAGGGTTCCAGGCGAGATCAAAAGATCAAGAGATCTTAGAGGAGGGAGGTGGAGCTGGACCCTCACTTTTGCCCAGAAGAGATCATGAGTAGGGAGGTGGAGCTGGGCTGAGCAAGTTGGACATCTTTTGCTTTGAGTTGTCCAAGTTGTTCGTCAACAGCGGTGCAACGGACATTGTCTTAGTGACTCTGTCCAGCACAGCAGTTGAAAGAGCAATTGCGCAGTGCACAAGTCGCTGGGCAATGGCGAGGGGACACCGCCTTAACACTTCCATTGTTCTGGCGGCGGTCCACGGTCTCTCCGGTCTTTTTCGGGCGGTTTCCGCGGTCGAGCCAATCACCCTGGCCCTCTTTCCCACTCTGTCCCCGTCCCTAATAGGTCATCCCGCCTCCGTGGACGTTAAGCAACATAAAAGCCAAAAAAAGTGGCGTAACCAATAGATCTGGAAAAGTTCGGAGGAAGGTGGCGGAAAGCGACGCTCGGAATGTGAAGACGAAGTTGCTGGCGAACGTCGTCGGGAAGTTGCCCAAAGAGGACCCGTTGGCCAAAGGAACGCGGATCATAGCTGCTGCCACGTTCAGTTCAAAAACCGTGCTGCCGTCAACCACATGGACATGCTAATAATAATTATAGTCGGCCAAATAAAGCACCACCTATACGCTCTCGGTCCGGTTGGTTGGTTGGTTGGTTGGTTGGTTAAATGTATTTAACGCCGACTTGTCTCCAAAGAGACGGGGATAGGGAGGTGGGGGAAGGAGGAGACTATACCTACCGCTACACTGTCACCACCACAATGGTTTCTGCATTAAATGGACAGCGGTGTAAGCCATTTTAATGTTTCTTTAATTTATTGTGAGGGCACAGTCACAAGACAGTGTCCATAAACCATAACTTCTGAAGTGAAAGGAGAGACGAAGCGGAATGGAACCGAGGTCCTTGTGCTTACCAGCCTAATGCCTTACCGCTAGGCCAAACCGGCTCACAAACAGTGAATCAGATAAAGAACGTACTATACACTAACATATTGGGTCAGATAAAGAACGTACTATACACTAACATAATGGGTCAGATGAAGAACGTACTATACACTAACATAGTGGGTCAGATGAAGAACGTACTATACACTAACACAGTGGGTCAGATAAAGAACGTACTATACACTAACACAGTGGGTCAGATAAAAACGTACTATACACTAACATAGTGGGTCAGATAAAGAACGTACACAGTAGGTCACATAATGAATGCAGTGTTCAGATAAAGAATGTATTTATACACTAACACAGTGTAGACCGTGGTATGAAGGACCGTGTCGATAATGAGGTCAGCTGAAAGACTCAAGGCAAGTCTTTTGAATACAGAAAACCCCACGAGGTAATCAGTTTAATGACTGTTTCGACAGTCCTTCACTTCATTTTGCCCCTCCACAGTGACTGTTTCTTCGTCGATTCGATGATGGCCAAGGATGGTTCCTCCGCCGAAACTAATCAACGCGAACGCAAGGCTTTTCTACATTTTCCTTCTGAATTGCTCATGAATCCAATTGTTTGATTTCAGCAAGAGGCGATGTCCATGGCCAAGTGACCCGAGTGCACGGAGTTGTCAGACAGAAGTGCCCAGCCCTTTAAACCCCCAAGACCTTTCTTAAGACAAGGAGCGGAAGGATCTCACTCCCCGAGCATCGATCGGTCTGCAGCGGCGATCAAAATGCAAACGAGGGGTAAGATGGGGGTAATGCAGGGGAACTTATTTGGACACTTACTGGCTGTCAGTGGTCGGGAAGAAAACCTCGCTGACTGCGCCTCTCGTGCCAATCGGTGTCCGTAGCCGACGCAATTACATCGGTAATGGATGTTATCACGACGCACATCTTCTCTCCCTCCCCTCCTCCCCCACCCAACCCCCACCCCCCGAGACGAAACCGGCCGATGGAGTTGCGAGCAGTATTCATTCCTTGTTTCTTTAGCGCGGCCGAAAAGGGAGGAAAGGTGGCACGTGTAAACTGAGGCATCAATAGATGGTAATTACGTCAGGGCGGGTCAGCGGCCGGCTCTCTCCAGGGGGCATAGCGCGGAATCCTGTCAGTCACCATTGATCTGCATGAAAGGAGCGCGGAATTCACCACTGCCTCCTTTGTTTATCCTGGCATCTCTCCCTGTGACGGATCACAAATTGATTTTGGATGCAAATGGGTGTCGACCGCTTGATGACTTGTGATTTCTCTGCCAGCTTTCGTGTTTTCTTCTCATCGCGTTTCTTCAGGGATGGAATAATTTGTGTTAGTTCTGAAAACTCTCTGAACGCTCGGATTCCTTGAACGCTAAATCGCCAGCGAAGTTTGCCTGTCATTTTCCCCCCTTGCCCGCAAGTAGTCTTCTAAAAGGGTTCGTGTGGGTAGAGAGAGAGTGTAGGAAGATGTAGGGAAAACTGGCAGTACGGAGGCAGGGGTGTGGAGTGAGGGAGGTGGGTGTGGAGTGAGGGAGGTGGGGGTGGGGCTGTTGAAAGAGAAAACGAAGACGATAAGCAAAAAGCAAGACAAATATTTAGAGTGTGGATTTCCCTCATGTAGTTATATCCTTGGGTCGACTGCACATTAACAAAGCATTCGTGGCTGGGAAACTCATCAAAATCGATGCTCTTTGATCGGTCCATGGTGCGAGGAAAGAGTGAGCAAAGGAGAGCGGGGAGGGGAAGGGAGGGGGAATTAAATCTATGTTTTACGAGGTCGTTTTGCTGCGTCATTCAAAGCAAACGCGGTCTTCTGCATGATTCATATACCTCATCACCTCCGGCCCCCCTCCCCCCATCCCCTCCCCACCCCCTTAGACGGGGGTTGGGGTTGGAGGTGTCTCTCCCTCTCTCACCACACACACACACACACACACACACACACACACACACACACACACACACACACACACACACACACACACACATCGCGGACGACAAGGACACATTGCATGGCAAAGGCACCCCGAACGCACACTGAAAGCAAGGCTCTGTCACAACAGCACTGTTATTACTCCGTCAGACGATCAAGGCTGTCTGTCTGAGCTTTAGAAGGTCCCGTTATTACTCCGTCAGACAACCAAGGCTGTTTGAGTTTTAGGCCATAGTCACCACTGGCGGCCTCATGCCCAGCGATCGCCAGCATTTCATGGTCTTCACGGCTATCATCTGACCACACAGGCAGCGTATAGTGATGATCCCTAAAAGCCAGCTAGCGTGGGCAGTGAGTGGCCAATCTGTCCATGACCTCCGCCAGGCCTCGTGCAATTTCCATGTCATTTACGGGGCTAGTCATCCACAGCGCCCGCTTTGCTTCCAGCGTCCCCCGAGAAACGTTGGAGAACCGCTGGTTCGCTAGAGACGGTGGACGCAAACCCGACAAGTGTGTAGCATGTGTGCTTTATGAGCTGCTTGATGACCATCACGTATTAACGGACCATTGCGGCTGTTGCTGTGCTGCGGTGGAAGAGGGACGAGGTGGGGAAGTGGCGGAAGGAGGGGTTGATATCGGTTCCCATCCCGATGGCTGATAAATGGTTTTGCACTCAGGCAGTTCAATGGAACTGACGCACCGTGCACGATGATAATAATACCCTCATTTATTTTACAATGAGAGAAAACATTCAAATGGGCAACACGCTGAGCCGATCTCTCTCTCTCTCTTTCTCTCCCTCTCTCTGTGTCTGTCTGTCTATCTGTCTGTGTCTCTGTTTCTGTTTGTCTGTGTGTCTGTCTCTGTGTCTGTCTCTCTGTGCGTGCGCGCATGCACGTGTCTAGTGAATCATTTTGATGCAGGAGCGTGGAATTGTTACAATAACCAATACAGGAAAACTCGAAGAATTCGCAGGCGAAGGAGAACGGCAATCTTCGTGCACAACTGGCTTCACGCCGGGTTCACTTGCGTGGTACTGACCAGTGCACAAACCCGAGGAACTGAGAAACGGACAATATTTCCAAAGCACACTGTGTTGTTGAGGCCCCTGCAGTGCGGACCTGCTCTGTGCAGCGGTAGGGCTGCACGTAGGCCTGCACGCTACGTGAAAAGCGAGAGTTGTCACCCAACTACCATCCGGACGCAAAGACGCACAACCGGGACAGCAGCACGAGCAGCAAACCTTCACAGCGGGGCGTCAGGACGCCGACACGGCCTGCAGCGGCTTGCGTCACACAGTAAGCCGCGCGTCTTGAATCGTCATTATAACGGCTTCAAAGCGGCCTGCACCGCCCTCAAAGGGGGCAGTAAGCATGCTTGGTTTGCAGCGAAACATGTTTCACAGATTGAACCAACCTTCTTCTTTGCATCGCGTGAGCAGTTTTCGGCAAAACGTTTTTAGTGTGGGGGTGAGGTGGGGGTTGCCGTGACATGTTCATCATTTTTATGGTCATCAGCATCATTAGTATCATCATTATTGTCGTCGTCACGGTTAACGGTGGCAGCAGCAGTAATTCCCGTCAGTGTCATGATAATAGACATTTTTCTCTGTGTCGGTACTTCAGCGGTGCTTGACTGATGACGACGGCGGTACTAAAGCGTGATCGTCACCGTTTCATCATCAGCTATGTGTAGGCCTGCTGTGGTTTTGTCGTCAGCAGTTTCCATGGGCAAGCTCCTGTGAGACTCCCAGCCTAATCCAAATGACTCACCACTTGGCGATGCGCGAGTAAGCACAATTACAGATGAAACACAGGAACTGGCCGTCTGACAGCAATCGCAAGAGAGGGGTGGGGTGGGTGGAGGGCGGTGGGGGGTGGGGTCGGAGATGGAGAGGCCGGGGGACGGCTGGGTGGTGGTGGTGGTGGTGTAATATTTAACGCTTAGTCGTGTGCGAAAGTCGTATGAGGAAGAAACATGCAAATCAAACGAAATGAAAACTTTGGTTGGCCGTTTGACACACTTCAGTCAGTTCTTGCCGGAGACCGACAGGACTGGCGGTGGTACACTTTAAAAGGAAAAGCACACAACGTACGAGATCTAGTTCATTAAAAAGAGTGCCTTAGTCTCTGGTGCGGCTAGATCTAGCTCTTAACCTTCCGTAGAAGAGGAAGGACCCTGCGATTTGACTGTAACCACTGAGCGGGATACAGCAAACCGCTCTAGTCTAGAGTCTGCGAGTCCTTTAGCCCGCATTCACTGAGGCTCACAACGAACAGCCTGCACATTGACCTGTCGACGTGGCCCTAGAGCGGACAGTTCTCTCTGTGATGTGGCCCTAAGGCGGACAGTTCTCTCTGTGGTGTGGCCCTAAGGCGGACAGTTCTCTCTGCGATGTGGCCCTAGAGCGGACAGTTCTCTCTGTGATGTGGCCAGAGAGCGGACAGTACTCTGTGATGTGGCCATAGAGCCGAGAGTACTCACTGTCATGTGGCCAGAGAGCGGAGAGTACTTTATGTCATATGGCCATAGAGCGGACAGTACTCTGTCATGTGGCCAGAGAACGGCCAGTACTCTGTCATGTGGCCAGAGAACGGACAGTACTCTGTCATGTGGCCAGGGAGCGGACAGTACTCTGTCATGTGGCCAGAGAACGGACAGTACTCTGTCATGTGGCCAGAGAGCGGAGAGTACTTTATGTCATATGGCCATAGAGCGGACAGTACTCTGTCATGTGGCCATAGAGCGGACAGTACTCTGTCATGTGGCCAGAGAGCGGAGAGTACTTTATGTCATATGGCAATAGAGCGGACAGTACTCTGTCATGTGGCCAGAGAGCGGAGAGTACTTTATGTCATATGGCCATAGAGCGGACAGTACTCTGTCATGTGGCCAGAGAACGGACAGTACTCTGTCATGTGGCCAGAGAACGGACAGTACTCTGTCATGTGGCCAGAGAGCGGACAGTACTCTGTCATGTGGCCAGAGAGCGGACAGTACTCTGTCATGTGGCCAGAGAACGGACAGTACTCTGTCATGTGGCCAGAGAGCGGACAGTACTCTGTCATGTGGCCAGAGAACGGACAGTACTCTGTCATGTGGCCAGAGAACGGACAGTACTCTGTCATGTGGCCCACCCGCCAAGCCCCTGTCGTGTCCCACGTCCCAGTTCGGCGAGGTAGCGGCGCACGTGCAACAGACAGAGGCATTTTGTCAGCGTGCTGCAGTTTTATTGGTGCAGCTGCAGCTTCCGACCTCCGGTTTGTTTCCCCGCTTTACTGCAGCCGTCAGGAGAGCGGTCTTCAGGCCAGCGGGAAAAGGTCGGGATGACAGACAAATGGGGAACGTGCGGACAGACACACAAACACACCGGCTGGGAAGAAGTGCCAAAGGCGGTTAGCTGAGTAATAAGGGGAGTGCAAAAACACGTTTACTCTCCATCTTTTCATTAGCGTCCAGGCTCAGTTCAGTGGTGAATAAAAATAAACATTTCTCTTCCGTTAATGGAGGATTACCTGTGCACACACGACATGCTAAAATGTATATGAATCAGTTCAACAACAACAAAAGGGGGTGGGGGGAGGGGGAGAGTGAGAGAAAGAAAGAAAGAAAGAAAGAAGGAAAGAAACAAAGAGAAGACAAATGAAAACAACAACAACAGATAATCCAGCTTAAAAAACACACATGTGGTTAAGACATTCGCGAATGCTGAATGCAAACACCTTAGTTTCAAGCAGCAATCAGACGATGACATAAATGATGTCTGACTGACTACCCATCTTTCGGTTGCTGGAGTAGTGTGTTGTTGAACAGATAAATAAAGAGAGTATAATAAACCCTAATATAACCACAGCTTTTCAGTCAACCTCACCGAATCAGATAACTTGAACAGTCCAACAAAATCAATTTTCAAATGAGAGCAGTTAAAAAACGAAGTACAGGATCTGGAATGCCCTGCACTGGCTCATCAAAACTGTACTCTCTCTCTCTCTCTCTCTCTCTCTCTCTCTCTCTCTCTCTCTCTCTCTCTCTCTCTCTCTCTCTCTCTCTCTCTCTCTCTCTCTCTCTCTCTCTATATATATATAAAGATGCATTAGTATATGATGACATATATATATATCCGATGTAGAATAATATTACAGCTTTGGTGAAGACGGTCATACATTTGGTTCACATTTCTCTGATCGTAAACAATGATAACATACCTGAAAATAGACTAACCGTTAGTCGCGTCCTTTGAAGCTGCTTTTTTTTTTCTTCTTCTTTTTTCTTCTTTTTTTGAGGCAAGTATTTGTCTCGCGGGTTTGGTCAATGAAAACTAGTGGAACTCATTACACAAAAAGCCGAAATCGACCCCTTCGTTTTGTGGTCTGTAATTGTTTAAACTTGGTGTTCATTTTGTTGCAAGGAAATTAATCAAATTAATTGGATTTTCCTAAAAACTAGGAGTTTCAAAAACAGTTCTTTTGTGATTTCCCCCCCCCCCCCCCCCCCCCTCCTTTTCCAATTTAATTTCGTCTGTTATTTTACAGTATTTCAGCTGCGATCCCAAACAGCAATTTATACACTTTCCAAAACACTGATTTGTTTTGCAAGGTAAGTGTTCTTTAATTTAATCACAATTAAAAAAAAAACAAAAACAAAAAAACAACAATAACAAACAAGCAAACAAACAATTCTAGTAGTAGCATAATTTAAAAACAAAAACAGAAAAACAAACAAACAAAAAAATGACAAATTCTAGAAAATCGCAATTTAAAAACAAATACGAAAAACAACCAAACAAAAATAACAACTAATTTTATTTAATCACAGTCTAAAAAACAACAAACAAAGAAGTAAGAAGGGTCGAGAGAACAATCTGCGAGCAGCAGTGCACGCGTTTCCCACTGTATACGCCGTGAATCGTATAAACTTCAAAATAATGCTGCCCGCCTCACCTGTCGTTCTACCAGGTCTGACCACATATCTCCGATTCTTCGTGCTCTGCACTGTCTTCTTGTGGAATCCCGTGTTCAGTACAAAATTATTATTCTCACCTTTAAATCACTGAACAACCAAGCCCCTCCCTATCTCTCTGATCTCATCCAGCTTATGTTCCGTCTCGCCAGCTCCGCTCGTCTGCCGATACTCGACTGCTTCATCTTCCATCCACTCACCTCAAGTCCTCTGGTCGACGCGCCTTCTTCTATCAAGCACCATTAGGCCTACTCTGGAACAATCTACCCTGCTCACTCCCACACTCCTTTTCCATAGCGTCATTTAAATCTGCCCCCAAGACCAGTCTTTTCTCCTCTGGACTCTGAATGCTTTGCTTGTGTGCGTGCGTGCGTGGTGCGTGCGTGCGTGCGTGCGTGCGTGCGTGCGTGCGTGCGTGCGTGCGTGCGTGCGTGTGTGTGTGTGTGTGTGTGTGTGTGTGTGTGTGTGTGTGTGTGTGTGTGTGTGTGTGTGTGTGTGTGTTTTCACCAAATTGTGGCTGATTAATGTTGTAGTTATTAATGCTCCTTTTATTATACTTTCTCACTATGAATGCGTTGATTAGTACTAGTGCTGTAGCAACGGCAAATATGTCAGTCCGCCTTCCTTCCTGCTAATACCGTTGAGAAATGAAGTTTAATCGATCTGTCTGTCCGTCTATGCGACTCTCTCTGTGTGTCTCTGTCTGTCTGTCTGTCTGTCTGTCTAATGATGGAAAACAAGAATACACTTTAATCGCTATTTGTCAATAAACATGAGTTGAGGAAGTGAATATTTCGCACATAGAAAAACTAGCCATTTTCCTGAACAATCTCAGTCTCAATTTTTTTTCGCCTTCAGTCAGAAATATTGACCCCGTGCAGAAAAATGTCCATGGTTTTCCAGAACAAGGGTTTCATTACATGGAGATGACTGCATACAATGGAAACGATGCATGAAACGAAACAAAGAAGACAAGGCAGATCCACCCATTTGTACTTCATGCATACTTACTTTTTGTACCGATTGGAACTCAGACCGAAACAACAACAATAAAAACATACTTGAAGCAGTTGTTTTCGTAAAGTTTGATTTACTTTTTTTCAGAAGAAAAAGAAAGAAAAAGGACAAAGAAGACGAAGGAGAAGAAGATAAAAACAAAAACAAAACAAAAAAGCCCGGGACCCTTGCTTCAGCAACTACTGCACCAAATTCAGAGAGAGAGAGAGAGAGAGAGAGAGAGAGAGAGAGAGAGAGAGAGAGAGAGAGAGAGAGAGACAGACAGACAGACAGACAGACAGACAGACAGACAGACAGACAGACAGACAGACAGACAGACAGAGGTGTTCTTGATGACAGGCCTGATCCAAAACGGAGAAAACGTTATAATTATGAGTAAAGTGAGTGTTGTGAAAAGCTGTCCAGCCCTTAAGGAAAGGAGATGCGCCGAGAGAGACTGAGTTGACGAAGGCAGGACAAATACAACCGCCACGCCACCCTGTCCTTTGCACAGGTGTCGCTGGACGCAGGTTTAATTTGCATGCGCCCGAGGAACGCGTTCAAGGATTAGCACGTGCATGTTGAGAGGTCACGTGAGGACACGAGGTGACGAAACACGGGGAAGGACCAATGAAAAGTGGGCACGGGTAAAACTCCTCCTGTGTTTGTTTTAAGCAAGACTTTGCGACATCGTGACTGCGTTTCTTCACGGACACCTTCACTGACTTCACCGCTGACAGTGGAAAAGCCCTGGCAGCTGTGACTGCTGTGGACTGGAAGTTGTGGGCTACACAGCGGGGACGGCACGGGACAAGCTGGTTAAGGAATCACAATGTCAAAACACACGAGAGGTTAAGAATGAACACGGATTAAAAATTTAAAAAAACTTGTTAAAAAACGCCCCCCCCCCCCCCCCACACACACACACGCACGCACGCACGCACGCACGCACGCACGCACGCACGCACGCACGCACGCACGCACGCACGCACGCACGCACGCACACACACACACTCACACTCACAGCGAAAGTTAGTTTAGGCAAAAGCAAGGAAAAGCTAGGTACGAGTGATATCTATGTGTTGTATAAACTTTGTGTCTGTTTTGATCTTTGTCTTCTGCGTGCTGGCAGTCGACTTTGTTTGAGCTTCCTCTCAAATCGTAACTGCCACCCCAATCCGTTTAGTGTTGATGAGTTCAAAATATATATTAGAAAGTAAAGAGTGTTTAAAAATATCCCTTTGATTTGATGTCGATGTTGTAGCCTGAACCCGCGAGTGATGGTTTGCTGGATCCAGCATAGCCAAGAGGTAGCAATACCGTGATGCGTCTCAGTAACTCTGACGCACACCAGCGACCTCTTTGTCGTTTGTCCTGGGACAAGGCGAGCCCCATACCACGTGTGTTCTAGCATTTAGCGTGCTGACTTTAAAAATAAATAAATCTATATATATTTCTCAGTTTGCTGTAAAATCAGCGGTACAACCACCACCACCAACAAACAACACACTTATAACAAACATCTGCCTGGTTTTATTTATTAATTTGCAACAGTTTAGTCATGTAACACCCCCACCACCACCACCACCCAAAACAACAACAACAACAATAAGCAGAAGAAAAAACTAAACACAAACAAAACAAAAGAACAAGCAAACAGTTATAAACATTGACCGACAAGGGAAGTCACTGGCACCGACACTACCATTTCGACAGATCTTAAAAAATAACAAATTCACGAAAAGCAGCCCGCTCTATGCTTGCATCTCCAGGCTCCTTTACTCAAACCCGCGAAAAGGTTGTGTGTTTTTTCCAGCTTTAGGACCGAACTGACATTCATATTTGACAGACAAACCAATACATATGGTATACAGCTTGCTCAAATTAATAATTAGTAATGATCGCATTTATGCAGCACAGTTGTCTGCTCTCGAGCAGAATCACTGCGCTCATGTCGCATGTGATTGTGAACGAGTGACTACGGTCTATTATGGCACGCTAAACAAGAAAAGAAAAAGGGAAATCCACTGAAGTGGTGTACTGACAGCGCTGTTTGGTTGTTACATGTCTTGTGCCACGTGAAACAAGCTGCCGTCTTCGAGCACGTTGTGCGCGCACCATACAACCAGCAGTTTACAGTGTCACTTTATTCCATGCCATGTATGTAGCATAGCCTGTGTGTTTGGCTGTAACCTGCCACCTGCACTTCTGGCAGAATCACACTGGATCTTTCACGTGCTGCTGCTACTGCTACTGCGGTGGAACGGATACAGAAAAGAGTCAGAACAGAAAGTTGACCCTGGAGAAGAACACTCCCCCGCCGCTCCTACGGGGACTAGACCAGAGACATTTCTATCACGAGTCCGGCGCACTAACTGGCCACTGAGCTGTCCCACGCTCTCCTCCCCGATCATATAGACTGATCATATAAACACATTCATGCAGTCCATCAGGTTAAACCCTTCTCTTTTTTTCCCCAGTGGGAAGAAGCAGAAGCAAGGAGAAGAAAGCTACACAATTACATAATTTATTTGAAGCTTTTGAACAAAAACTAAAGAAAAAGACGGGCAAACCGTCAAGCAGGCAAGCAAAATTAATAAACAAAGTGAAGAGAAAAGAAAAGTGCTGAAAAGATTGGCGCCGATACTGTCTGAAAAATAGCATTCCAAATTGGTTTGAATCGACTGACACACTGATATGAGCGGCGCATCCCCACCCCCTCTGTGTGCACCGAAAGACACGTCACAAATCAGACAAGCTCACCTCAGTAAATCCACGTCAGTCATCGTACAGCCTTCAGTCCCAGTCTCAGTTATCTCCCGTAAAGACACTTCCATTGCTTATCTCCCTTCAGTGGGAACTCTCCAATCTGAAGGCTTCATCGCTAGTTGTCTTTTCTCGCCTCCAGTAATGATTTGATCCACGCCCGGGGTAATGATTTAACCCCTACGCCTTCTGTAGATGATTTTCATCCACGCCTGTGATTACGTATTCTTGCGCTGTACTCCAATCACCGCTTGCTGGGAGCTGGGTTCCCAATTTGAATGCAGACATCGGCTTTTAGCAGACAGGTCTGGCGCTGGATGGAAGCGGCGAAGTCATACGTCTACTTCGACAGATGGGGAAACCTGAAGGAAGCTACTCGCGGCTTTCTTGGCTTGAGGAGATACGACTTTTTTTTCTTTTCTTTTTCCACGTCAGTTTTCTGACTTTTCCACCTGTGTTAAGAGAAAAATCCTGTTGTACGTCTATTTCAGGTTTGGCTTATTTTTACGTGCTAGCCCCAGTACCTTTGAGAGAAATATCAAAACCACCATTGTCTTCCTTTTATCATTTTAAAAATGTCTTTTCATGGTTACGTTAAACTGATTATGTTCTATCCCCCCCCCCCCCCCCCTCACTTTTCCAGGCCTTCGATTCCTGAGTTTCAGGACTCCTCTCTCTCTCTGCCTTTCTCATTCCCTCTTTGGGGATCGTCTAAGAACAATTTTATTTTGACATGTAAATGAATTTCAGAGTTAAGCGACCTGATCCTGTCCGTTGTGTGTACTTGAAAACTGCATCAGACCTTTTATGGCCTGATATGCGATCCGCCTAAAACCCCTCTCATCCCTCACGTCCGCGGCCAATACCATCAGCACACACACACACACACAACACACACACACACACACACACAAGCAGTATTTTCCTGCATGGGCCCAGTTGTGTTTTGTGAGAAACGAGCCCCCTATATTTCCATGTTGTCGGCATTCCCTGTTGGTAAGTGTGAGCCTCTGCACACCTCGGCACTCTGTTGGTAAGTGTGAGCCTCTGCACACCTCGGCACTGAATGCTTTTGCACATGACCGGCTTCCGAATCGAGCCATGTTCAATGGGAAAAACATAAACAAAGCCCGCAAGAGACGGGGAATAAAAATAAGGTTGCGTGCGAAAGCGAGTAAAGGCAAAGTGGGGGTGAGGGGAGGGCGAGAGAAAGGAGAGACGACAGTAACGGGCCCGGCTGTGGAGGAATAACGTTGGAGGTAAGTCTCCACCCTTGGGAAGAGAAACACTTTCAAAGGGGAGGCTCGAAGGGAGAGATTCCTCCGTCTCCCTCCCCCCTCCCCTCTCTCTGTGCGTGTGCATGCGTGCGTGCGTGTGTCAGTGCGTGCGTGCGTGTGCGTGCTTGCGTGCGTGTACGTGTGTATGTGTGTCAGTGCGTGCGTGCGTGTGCGCGCGCGCGCGCGCGCGCGCGTGTGTGTGTGTGTGTGTGTGTGTGTGTCTCTCTCTCTCTCTCTCTCTCTCTCTCTCTCTCTCTCTCTCTCTCTCTCTCTCTCTCTCTCTCTCTCTCTCTCTCTCTCTCTCAGCAAATCCCCAAAGGTAAGAACAAAACTACAAAAGCCGATGAAATGTTGGCGCATGCAACGAAAAGATAAGACTGCAACACTCATCAGCAAAGAATTCGATTTTCTGGCCTCATCATCCTCGCTTTCAAGCGACTTACAACGTACAATGCCGGCAGTTTCAGTCTCCTCCAGGCGAGTGTGATATCAAATACAACACCCGGAGGAAGGGGGGTGGGGTGGGGTGGGGTGGGGGGCGTGGAACAAAGCAAATGTCTCAACGACAGACTCACAACCTCCCTGAATGAGGAAAGGCTACAGAGTGTTGCTGCTACTGAGCAGACGAGCGGGTCACAGCGCTCTTCTCTGCCACTTGCCTTTTTCCATCATCAGCCGCTTCGCCCAGAGTTAATTCCAACGCGTTTGACCCGAGTTTACAGCTTCACAGTCGTGAGTGCTAATTTCACTGCTGTTCCTCTTGTTTTTCATTGCTTACTCCCTCCGCCCCGGCATCAGCCATCAGCGAGCCAAGCAGCGTCCAGCAGCCATGTAAGATTCTCCACGTTCCCAAAGGACTTGCTGCCGGCCCTCCCTGCAGTTCCGGCTGCAGCTGCCATCGACTGCCTCAACTGCCTCAGCTGCCAAGCGGCATCCGAATCAGCGCGAGACGTAATGCTTTAGCGGAGCATTTGGCACCAGCCCGGATGCCAGACATGGCAAGCGAGAGTCGGGACCGCATCCAGCGAATCCCTGTCAACGACCCACCGCCGGAGGACTTTGGAAGAACTGCTGGTACAAGCGTGTACATTGTCTTTAGAAGATGGCTGGTCAGTTGAAGCTGATGGGAGACAGTGGAGGTATGCGATGATTTGCAGGCTACATTTGTCCACTTGCATTCCGGCTTGAACTCTTCCTGCCAGGCTACGGCATTTTATAGGATTCATTCTAAAATGAAAGGGTTAGAATTGGCATTATTCTCATTATCTCTCTCCGTCTCAGCATTTCGTTTTCTCCTGCTCCTCCACCTCCTTCTTCCTGAGGCGATCCTGCGCTGTTGACAGGATATTAAAAGCTCCCGCCGCTCTGATCTGCTATACACCTTTACCAAACACGAGGCTTCAAATATAACGGCAGCCAGTATTTGTTCACATTCACTGTACATACTGAAACTTTGTCGATACTCGTGGATTGATAGTTAAGAACTCGGGGACGTAGCCAAACGATCTGGAAGTCTTCTTCTTTCGTTTCGTCCTGCGCTGCTGCTGTACGGCTGGTACGACGTTTAAATCCATTTACTCACTTTTCTTCTTCGTCGTCCTTGTCGTCATCTATGAGATTGTCTTCCCCAGTTCACGTTCCTGAAAGGCCTCGTCCCGAGATGACCCTGTGTGGTTCACAGGACGTTAACATCCAGTCACTTACCAAATCTGAACGGTCCTGGTTCACAGGACGTTAACATCCAGTCACTTACCAAATCTGAACGGTCCTGGTTCACAGGACGTTAACATCCAGTCACTTACTAAATCTGAACGGTCCTGGTTCACAGGACGTTAACTTCCAGTCACTTACCAAATCTGAACGGTCCTAAGATTTCTAAGCTGTTTCAGTTGCACCGGAAAGACTTTTGGGTTTGTTTTTCGTTGTAGGGCTTTATTCAGTGACATGCATCCATACTTCACAATACAGTAACATTTCACTTTCTCATTCACACCTCTTTCCATAGGTCCTTCTGGTGGTTTCACATATACACCTACACTCATGTTTTCCACGATACATTTCATACTATTAGGTAACAATATGCAAAAGTAAAAAACAAATCCGCAATCGTTGAGATCCTTTTTTTTTTTTTAAAGGCAGAGCCATGAATATTGACAAATAACCTTTACCAAACATGAGGCTTCAAATATAACTGCAGCCAGTTTTGTTCACATTCACTGTACATACTGAAAATTTGACGATACGCGTGGCTTCGTAGTTAAGAACTCTGGGACGTAAGCATACGGTCTGGATGTCAGTGAAATTTGCCGTGACTGGTTTATTAATCAACCCCCTCTCCCACCTCCCCGTTTTGCTGCGTTTTGTCTCTTACAAAACTTTCTGTCTCCGCCTGTCAGACGGTAGCCATTCCTGGAACTTTCTGGCCGGAGTGTCTCTGACGTCATCATTAACCCCCCAGGTGCCAGTCGTGGCCGGGAGACAGAACGGCGTGAAGTCTTTTGGCACAAGACGCGACTGACGCGTGCCGACAACCGGATGGTGAACGGCAGACAACCCGTCCATAGATGGACATAAAGGCAGTGACGGAGAACCGGGTAGCAAGGAGGGGTGGGGAACGGGGAGGGGGCAGGCTGTCCTGTAGTAATGATGGCCACATAAAGAGGTGCATGCACAGCTTTCCGGACCCGTCTCTGACACTGACGGATAGAGAGCAGTGTACAGAGCGATATTACAGTTGTTGGCCGCCATTAGCCCACGAGAGTCGGCGCCACGATGGGAAAACCACGTGTTGACACGCCGCCGCTGCCTTCAGTGAGAGAAAGTCCCGAGAAAACGGCCTTTTTTATATTTATTTCCTTCTTTCTTTCATTTTTAAATTTTTTTGTTTAGAAACTTTTAAAACTGGAGAGAGAATGTTGCAAGACCCAAGGCATGTTTATCACGCAATCTTCAAACCGGGCGGCGAGGGCGTTTTTGTGTGTTTGAGAACCAAACGACGGACGTACAGTCTGGCCGCAAAGATCTCTTCGCTTGGCTTGAAGTTGTTGAGTGCGACGACTGACCGGCCGTTCAGTGCATCCTGGTCAAGGATACGTAACCCTGGAACTGGATAGCTGGTGATTATGTAAACAGCTTAATCAGCATATGTGTATAGTTCTCCTGACAGATTACTTAGCATACGCTGAATCCGTCAACTATGAATTTACAATTCACACTGACTCGTTTGCAACATTGATATATGTCAGAATAAATCCGCCAATGAACTCTCTCTGTCTCAGTCTCCCTCTCTCTCTCAGTCTCTACCTCCCCTGTCCTCTCTACCCCCCTCCCCCCCCTTCCTCCCTCCCCTCTCTCTTTCTAGGCCTTTATCTTCTTCTCTATTTCGCGGTGCGCGCGCTGTCCGTGTGTGTGTGTGTGTGTGTGTGTGTGTGTGTGTGTGTGTGTGTGTGTGTGTGTGTGTGTGTGTGTGTGTGTGTGTGACTGGTGTTTGTGTGTGTGTGTGTGTGTGTGTGTGTGTGTGTGTGTGTGTGTGTGTGTGTGTGTGTGTGACGGTGTTTGTGTGTGTGTGTGTGTGTGGTGTGTGTGTGTGTGTGTGTGTGTGTGTGTGTGTGTGTGTGTGTGTGTGTGTGTGTGTGTGCATCAGACAGACAGAGACAGAGAGAGACAGAGAGGATTTGGACAAACAACGTGGAAACTCCATTGTTCTTTCCTTTGTTCCCAACGTCTGCAATGACAGCCACAACAACAAACATTCCACGACAGGTTATTTTCTCGCTTCTCGTGCGAGTGAGTTGCTTACAAACACTTTTAATTAGATTTACTCGCCAGCCTCAGCTAAAAACTATAAAAAGGACGATGGGTGTGAGAGAGAAGAAAGGCTTTCTTGCTCGGCTTGGGCATTTGTTGTGGTAGACCTGCTTCTTGCTGAAGGCACACATCCCACACCAAAGGGTACTGGAACATATGAAAATTGACAGCAGCAAGACATTTCAACCTGTATATTTTGGCAAATATTTTTTTGTCCCTTCTCTTCGGGCCCCGCCTTTACTTCACGCTCTGATGACCGTGCAATTAATCATGCAAGTGCTCGTGATAGAGCAGACACCCTGTGTGAACATCGTATGTACTTCATGAAGGCATCTGAGGACCGTCTACCCAGTGATCTTATCTGGCTCTCTGACATGCCCTGGGCTGCAGCAGTAGTGGCTGCTCCTATACGAAAGCTGTGCGATTTAAACTGTTTGGGGCAGAAATGATAAAACTGTAGGGCTCCTCGTAGCTGCTCATTAAACTTGGCGACTTGGTGACAGGCACGCTGGGCCAATACAGAAATAAAGTACCTTCTGTTGCACCTCGCACAGACAAGTATGCCTCCATGATCTGAAGACGGCAGTCCTGCGGCGAGGTGGTACCCTTTATTGTTAGGGTCAAGGGCTTGCCTTTGCTGTGCTTGAAGTGAATGGCGGTCACTGTCAAGGATGCGTCTTTGATTTCTAGCTGTTTCCACTGGGGCTAGAGCCGAAGCCAGTAGTTCTTCGGCATGCCGGGTCAGCGTGGCAATGCTGGGACATGGTCCGGTCGTCTGGCGGTCCCTCTGATGCTTTGGCATGGCGGCTTCTCCTCGCTGGGTGTGTCTTTGGCATCCTGATCATAAAACAACCCAGGAAGAGCTAAATATTAGTCACTCTGGTGTGTCCCTTTGTAAGGTTTTAGCAATATATCTGGTGTAGCTATGAGCAGGGCGCACCTTGGGCCTAGTGGAGTAAATTATGGACAATCAGGTCACACCTTGGACCTGGTGAAGTATAATCTGGCTGATGGCAGAGCTGCAATGTAGTGTGCATTAGGTCATGGGCCCAAGGGACATAGCCAAACAATTTGGTAATTTTCCGAATTATAAATCTCTGTGCAGATATAAGCAGGTTGTAAAATGAACCTGGATCAATCAAATCTGACAAGCGGCAGGACTGCAAACTGAAATCATGAAATAAAGTCTGACAAGCGTCGGGACTGCCAACTCAAGCCAATGTAATAAAGTCTGACCAGTGGTATGGCTGTAAACTGGAA
>OY757550.1:12337171-12350895 GCA_963584105.1 Alviniconcha strummeri
GAATTTTCACTTCTCTCTTTTTGCAATCCAGTCTTTGTGTCAGGATTCCTGTGTCTCCTACCTAATGATAATGTTTGTATGCATCATAACTCAGAAACCAACACAGCAACCACAAAATGTGTAATTTTCACATCCTAGACTATAATACTTTGGTCATCGTGGACACCAGACAGAGAATGGATCCGCTTTCGCCAGAATCTGCACAATCACAATAATGCTGCAGTGTTTAAGTCTCGTGGAGATAAGTTCTTTTTAGTGTCGTTTTTCTTTGTCTCTGTGTGTGTGTGTGTGTGTGTGTGTGTGTGTGTGTGTGTGTGTGTGTGTGTGTGTGTGTGTGTGTGTGTGTGTGTGTGTGTTTGACTTCTTTTTAGTTGTTGGATTTTTATGTCCAGTCAACTGCATTGAAGTAGAATCGCCCATTCACAGTAACTCCACACCAGGTCGAAGCGCAAACACAGCTAAAAAAACTGTCTCAGAGTTCTACACACAACACAATCAACAGCGAACACAACGAAGCCAAAACAGTCAATAATTAGCACACCTCAATCACATTGCAATCATAAACAACTGAGAAAGATACTTCCAGATTCCCTGAGATATATATTCAGTACAACACGGAAACAATTGATCAGATCACACAATTATGCCTAATTGACTGTTATGATGCACAAGAACACATACTATTTAAGTGCCTATTCATATCCCGCAAGCCGGAAAGGAAAGGAGGGGCGGGAATAGATCACTTAGTAGAGCCAAAGATTATAAATGCAAATCTTTGTATTTATAATCTTTGGTAGAGCGTCCGACTAAAAAGTCAGGAGCAATACTGTCGTTGGCTCGAGTCCCCGGTGTGGCGAGGGATTTTTCTCTTAGAGTCAACTTCCAGTGCAGACTCTCTTACAGTGTCCGTACAGCCCCCGTGTGCAATCGTATGCATCAGCATCTGTGTGCACATTAAAAATCCCAAACACTGGCAGCCATACCACTGTTTGGACACACGAAAATACTACACACACTGAAAGGAATGGGTAGCGCTGCTCTTGCGGCTGCTGTGCCTTACACTTACCCAGCTAAGGCGACTCGAATTTCTGGCAAGGGACCAAGAAGTACTAACAAAAAACAAAACAAAAACTTGCAATCAAGTTGCGGGCAGGGAAGCCTATATTATTCTGCAGGACCGCACGAGAATGAGGAAAAAAACTCAGCACAAACTGCAGTATGTACGGTGAGAACTTATAAAGCTGTGCTGAGATGCACATCAATTTTCTGCTCCCACCGTTCCCGACCGGGACGGTCACCGGTTGACGTCGATGTTGGCGTTGTAGTAAGTATCCTTTGATGTGTTGCTCCTTTATTGTTGCGGTATCGGAACACCTCATCGTACACTGCAGTTATGCCTGTTTGTACTTTTTGCCCGTTTTCTATAGCTTCAGGAGAGATAGGCCATCTTTATGGTGTATAAGGCTGCCCATCATATTGCCGGCAAGTATGGCTGTGACTTTAAAACCCTGCCATTGTTGGCTGGTTCATCAGATGGCTGCATTGTTGGCTGGTTCATCAGATGGCTGCATTGTTGGCTGGTTCATCGGATGGCTGCAGTTTCTTTGTAGCTCGCCGTATGTTTCGGGGGTCCCAGACATCCTTAGTTTGAGAGAAAATTGTGATCTTGACGCGAATGCTTTCAAAATTGTACCAGGTCCCCTTTTCCAAATAACCAAACTACCCTAAATCCGACCGTATCTGACGAAAATCAACAGCACAGTTCCTTTCAAAGACGGAACAAACGCGAGGCTCTTTTTTCGCGTCTAAACAATAAAACAGTAAACAAACGCAAAGGAAACAACAACAAAAAGAAAATGAAACAACGACAGAAACGGCACGAAAACAAAAGGACAACAGAAGATTTTAATGACATGTTGCAAGATAGAACGTACCCCCCTCAGACAAAAGCAAATGGAAACTGGTGAAATACAACAAACAAACAAAAACGGCTAACGGCGGCCATTAGTTCAACTACCGCCAACAAGTTAGCGACTCTGTGGATTGGTCTGACGGGAACTGTCTCCAGTTAAATGAGGAATAGACGTAAAATATGATTAATGATTTTAGAAGAAATCAGAGTATAGTCTCTTAGCAGCTACGCGCTTAGAACTGACTTGAGAAAGGGTGCTCTAAGACCCCACTGTTATTATAAATACCTAGAAATAAACTCCGATAACAATGCCACGTAGATGCGGTAGTTAAGAAGGTTCACAACAGGTTATATCGCTTGAGAAATCTCAGGCACTTTGATGTCCGCGAAGACATTTTACAGATGTTTTATACAGCTACTATTAGCAGTGTATTAACTTTTGAAATGACTTGCTGGGGTGGTAATGCATCCAAGCAAGACGGAAACAAAGTCGACAGGAACACCAAAAAGGCAGGTGGGCGGTGGGGAGAAGGCAAGAAAGCATAGACACAGCTTATCGTCGACTAGCGACAAACTGAGGACAATTTTGGATGACGAGACACCCCCACTGAGACCTCAATTTCACAACACACATGGACAGAAGCGACAGATTTAGGTTTCCGTAGCAAGACTACACGATACCTACAGTCATTCATGTCAACGGCCATTTGGACACGCAACAAGCAGGACGAGAAACGCAACTACCAATGGCTAGAGACGAGGATGCGAGAACGATGAAGCTGGGATAAAATCACTGAACTAGAAATGCCTAGCTCAGTGGATAAAATGGAAGAATGAATGGAAGACAGCTGTTTGTGCTAGTGGATTGTAATTTGTCATTAAATGATACGTTTCATGACCAGTAATGCATGTATTTGTAGTGTGTGTGTGTTTGTGTGTGTGTGTGTGTGTGTGTGTGTGCGTGCGTGCGTGCGTGCGTGCGTGCGTGCGTGCGCGCGCGCGCGTTTGTGTGTGTGTGCGTGCGCGCGCGCGCGTGTCTGGGTGTGTTCGCGCTTGCGACTTGGTGTGCGTGCGTGCGTGCGTGCGTGCGTGCGTGCGTGCGTGCGTGCGTGCGTGCGTGCGTGCGTGTGTGTGTGTGTGTGTGTGTATGTGAGAGAGATGACATAAGTTTATCTTTATGTCTTTGTAAACGCTCTGGGCTCTTACGAGAACGGGGGCCACAAATAATCTATTATTTATATATGACAGACCATGTAATTTGTGTAATGGATTGGTACAGTTGTCTCTCACGAGTGAACACTTTGTCCCACGGGAAGTGGTGTTCACCTCCACGGTAATTAGGACAAGGAAGAAATTTCTGGCAGTGGGCAAAGCATGCATGGCTGTATTCTTCCCGCGGTAGGGTCATGTGGAAGCAGAAATCAAGGTTCCTGGGTTTATAACCCAGAGCTGACAGATGTGCTCCCTTTAAAGCTGTCCGCGCGCGTGTGTGAATGTGTGTGTGTGTGTGTGTGTGTGTGTGTGTGTGTGTGTGTGTGTGTGTGTGTGTGTGTGTGTGTGTGTTGCGTGCGTGCGTGCGTGCGTGCGTGTGTTTGTGAGGGGTAGGGTGGGGTGCGTGCATGTGTGTGTGTGTGTGGGGGGGGTGCGTGCATGTGTGTGTGTGTGTGCGCGTGCGTGCGTGCGTGAGTGCATGTGTGTGTTTGGGCGTGGGGGGGGGGTGCGTGCATGTGTGTGTGTGTGTGGGCGAGGGGGGTGCGTGCATGTGTGTGTGTGTGTGTGTGTGTGTGTGTGTGTGTGTGTGTGTGTGTGTGTGTGTGTGTGTGTACGCGCGCTCGCGCGTATGTATGTGTGTCCTGCGCTGTCATGGCTGTTTGTCCAGGAAAGTGAGAACTGTCCACCTCTGTGGTGGCGCAGGAAACAGGGAGTCAGCAGGTGAAGCAGCTAAAAGTGACCGCCTGTTGACGGCAAGCATGTAAGGGGAAATCACCTCTGCTCCTCTGCAGCCGACGTTTGTTCAAGGCGGGACTTCTCGGGATTTAATTGGGAAGGATGGCTTGTTAGCTGCCGAGGAGAACAAAGGAAGAACGGGCTCTGCATACTGCCAGGTGCATGCCATAGGCAGCAATTAGGCACGAGTCATGCAAATAGGGGGCCGAGGGTAGGAGCTGTACGGAATAGGCTATTAGTAAGAAGGAAAAGCAGATTAAGAGATGCCCTTCGTGCGAGGTTGTCTGAAATCAGTATTGATTTTGGAGACGACGCAGAACAAATATAAAACCAACTATCAGTTTACAAACCAACCCACACCTTCAAACGCGTTATCTGCTGCATGCCGTGCAAGTGAAGCCACACATGAGCCAACAAAAGACCACGGATACAGTATACACTGTCACTCATGTCACGCCTACCAACTGCATCTCATTTTTCATCACTTTTTTTTTTTTTTTTTCACCGTTTAACGGTGGTTTAAAGTGGATTACCCCGAAAACTGGCATGTTGTATTTTGTCCTCATAAACAGCGGCTTTTGTTGTTGTTTTGTTTTTAACCTTTTATGTGTTGCATAGCAAAGCGAATTAATCGTTTAAACTTTTTTCTTCAAATGTCTCATTTGCTAGATATCATGCAAGTGAGTAACTAACTTGGTTTTTTACGCCCAGTCAATCGTGCAAGTGAACCCACAGAGCAACCAAGTGCGAAGACCAAGGCGGAGACACTGTTACTTCTGTCACGTTTACCACTGTACTGTTAAATCATCACCACTTACCATTACAACACTGCTCCCCCCGCCCCCTTCTTTTACTACCACCACCACTCCCCTCGACCCCCAATGCCCTTTAATTCCAGTCTCGGCAGACCCAGCAATTTCCTCCTTGTTCTCCGCCGCAAGCCGCGGGCAACAGCTCGATAGCTTTGCACAGCTGTATTTACCTGCCCACTTCAAAGGAAGCCGTGGCAATACAGGTAGATTCGAAAAATTGCAGAATAAACACCCTGAAGGATCAGGCTGCGAGAGGTCATTTGCGGTAAATATTAAAAACGTAGGACTAACTGCAGTCCCAAGCTGGTGAGAAGAACGATAGGACACGGCAAGGCGCCGACGTATCGATTCATCACCGGTTGCCCCCTTTCGAATTTTAGGCGTCAGTTTTGGGAACAAATCGTCAACACCAACAGGCAGTTTTCATCAGATATTGGTTTGATAAGGCATGCTTACTTTGGGAGCACGCGATAATGGATACTGTTTATTTCCCTCGCAGCAAACGCAGCTTAAGAGGTACACGGGCAAGACTGAAATAGACATGAAAGCGTTGCAAACAGGTGCGATTTTAATTAAGATACTCACACTGTAAGCACGCTGCAGTACCGGTTGAGATAACAAATGCTGTACCACCTCAGGCACCGAAAGTTGTAATACATGTATATATTTGCGTCATATGTGGAATGTATTACAGCCACAATCCAGGCAGCAAATCTCAGAAGCCCCGACGACATGAATGTGTTGCTCTTGTTGTTGTTGGTTTTGTTGTTGTTTTGTTGGTTTTTTGTTTTGGTGTATGTGTGTGGGGGTGGGGTGGGGTGGGGGTGAGGTGGGGGGTATTTATTTGTTTACTTTTTGCGTCTATTTATTTCCAGTTTTTGTTATCAGACTTTTGAGCACAAACATCCGAAAAATGACGGAACAGTGAGAATTCTTACAAACTAAACAGGCTTTATGCGGCTTGAATCAGAGTAATATACAAATGCAGACATAAAATAACTTTCCTCGCCTTCGCTAATGGTTTTATATATTTTCACGAGGGAGGTAAGCAATAGCAGAAGTATAACTCTGTTGACGAACGGTTGTTTTTCTGACGTTGTACAAACATTGACTCGTGTTGACATTCCAGCCCGCAGGGAAAACACAGTTCCTCTCGTAGGAATCTCAAGTAGGGGGCACCCCCGAGGGACTCTTTTGTCAGCCAGTAATGAGCTCTCCCCCTGGCACCGCTTGCCTATTTGTTCTCATTGTTCTCTTCCCATCAGTGCTCTTTTTTCCCTTCTTTCTGCAGATCTAAACCGGCAATAACACGTCTTCCTTTCTCCTTTTCGCTTCTAGCTTTTACATTACACCTTGCAGTACGCGTGGAGAGGTTGGCCCGCCGCTATTTGAATTAGCTGTGCAAGATCCAAGTTTCACCCACACATCTACAGGCCAGCGTTAACAGAAACCATACAGCAAAACCGGAAGTTGAGCGCCGAGACTATAACAACAAAGTTAGTCGAGTATGTGGGCATTTAACGAGTCAAGCGCGCAGGTTATATCATTCAGTACGAAAATATGAAGTACAACATCCAAATATAACAAGTAAATAATTTCCTAGTTTAAATTACAAACAAAATCCTTTCGTGGAGTTTATGCAAATTATTTTACTCGCATGCCAGATGAGTTATCGTCGGCGATTCCGATCTGTGTTGCTGTGTTCTTGTGACGTCTTTAGAGCGCAAATTAACTCCCTTTGCCCGTTGAGTCGTCAAAACCCACACTGCTTCTATCGACCCGATACATCTAGGGTGGTTTATTACACTGCAGATAGTACAAGAGACAGGTGGTAATTTGGCATGTGGTTCATGTCAGTGGACAAAACCTCTCTCTCTTAATTAAAGAAAGAAAGAGAATTGATCGCTGTCTTCCAAGCACTGAGCACAAAACAACATAGCTCAACAAAAACAGATAAGTGGCTTAACTCTCCATGGCTTCGCTTATCTCATTTTCATCATTTTTCACAGTTTAACTATTGTTTAAGTGTCGTTTTGTAGCTTGATAAAGGTGAGTATCCCGAAAATTCTCGTGACGTGTTTTGTCCTAATGAACAGCGTTCTTTTAAGTTTGTTTTGGGGTTTGGATCTCCATGCCAACATTCTTCCAAGCGCTGGACACAAAAACAACATAGTTCAACCAAAAACAGATCAGTGGCTTAGCTCTCCATCTCTTTTTTCATCGTTTTTCACCATTTAACTGTAGTTTAAATGTCGTTTTGTAGCTTCATAAAGGGGATTACCCCAAAAATTTGCATGCTGTGTTTTGTCCTAATAAACAGCGTGTGTGTGTGTGTGTGTGTGTGTGTGTGTGTGTGTGTGTGTGTGTGTGTGTGTGTGTGTGTGCGTGCGTGTGCGTTTGTGTGTGTGTGTGTGTGTGTGTGTGTGTGTGTGTGTGTGTGTGTGTGTGTGTGTGTGTGTGTGTGTGTGTGTGTGTTCATTTGTTTTTTAACCTTTTATGTGCTTGGATCTTGTTTTAGAACGCTAGCAGTCATTCTTGTTTCAGATTTTGTTTTGTGGAGATTTCACAAAACTTAGAAATGTGACGCACTTGGTTCAAGGGAAAATGCTCTATCGTAATGAGTTCTTCGATGACACAAAGAAAATGATTCTGAGCTGTCCGACGTCGAAAGTGTGCTATTCCTCGTCTGGGCGTGCTGATTGGCTAGTCGTCGTCCGTGAGTCAAAATTCGGCGACACGGTAATTCTTGGTTTGATCTGTATAAAGTTTAAACGCCTTGCACTAACGCAAAGAGAGGCGCAGATAAGTACCCATTATGATTTGCGCCCGTCATCAACAAAGTACAACAGTTTATTTCCATTCACCTGCTGTTTTTCGATTCAATGATTAAATTTATGCTTAAATATCAAGTGATCTGTTTTACCATTCCTTTTTACATGCATATGCTTCTTTACATTTTCTTTTCGAGGGTAGTCTCTTCGGTGAGAAGCGCCAATTTATTCACTGTCACTCTTGCTTCAACGACTGTTCAAAGCAAACCCTCACTCCTCCCATCCCTGCCCAGCTGCATTATCCAATCACATCAAACAGCGCGGGCGACTAATAGCCAATTGTCACAGAGAAAGCTGTTTAGTGTTTACAAAGCACGGGTCCTGGAGATTGTGTTTGCACCGTTATCCGCGGTGAATGTGGTGCAATAAATACGGCGGCACGTCTTGTCTAGAAATTTGTCCAGGGCTTCAGTTTTTCAGGGAGACTGATGAGGCTGATGCGCGTGCCCAATGAACAACAGACGCTGCAATGTTTGGATTAGTGTGACTGATGGCGCGCGCGTGTTTGGTCAAAAGTACCGCTTCTTTTGTCTCGAAACAGTCCTACGGGTTATTATTACAGGCAGAAAAATGACAGTGCTCAGGCCAGCTGCGATTAACTTCCTCCTCACACAGCTGGCCCGCTGGGTCGCACAGGCTGACACAGCCACCGCATCCTCTTTTTCCTCCACAAACCATCTTTTATCCCGGAATCCTCCTTATTTTTGAAGCGCGTCGAGGGTAAGTAAAATAAGTATTAGTACTAAAACTGAACCTGTTGACCCTTTCTCGGTCCTTATGTCAGCATACGACTTCCGCGGAGAAGTGTTTCTCCTCTGACAGAAAGACCGCATAAGACATCATGCTGCAATTCTGGCCGTTCGTGCGTGCTGAAGAGAGAAAGGTTTCCAGAAAATAACATTTCTGGTGGCAAGGTTCTTTGGGAAAGGAACTGCACCATAAGCACATATTCTTTGGCAAGGCTAAGCTCCAAGGGACAGAAAACAAGGAAGGGGAAAAGCATCTTAACTGGCATGCAGGATTCAACCCTGCGTTCTTAATGCCCATCAACAGTGTGTGCTATGTCAGGGTGAAACACGCGCAGTATGGGTCAGGTACTCATCACACCAAACACAACTGAAAGAAAAGACAGATACGTCAATAACGTCCACTTGTGCATGTTCATTTAAGTGGGTATATAACAGTCACGAATCACAAGTGAAAGCATGACTTGCTATGGATGACCCACGTCACTTAATGTTTAACTGATGTGAAAGAAAAAGAATGAACCAGGAAGATAGACAGAATTCATGGAAGTATGCATGGCTTTACTGTGACGTACTCCCCCAAGTCCTTCAACAGTTTTACTGTTGTTGTTTGGGTGTGTGGTGTGGTGTGGTGTGGTGTGGTATGCTGTGTGTGTGTGTGTGTGTGTGTGTGTGTGTGTGTGCGTGCGTGCGTGCGTGCGTGCGTGCGTGTGTGTGTGTGTGTGTGTGTGTGTGTGTGTGTGTGTGTGTGTGTGTGTGTGTGTGTGTGTGTGTGTGTATGTGTGTGTGTGTGTGTGTGTGTGTGTGTGTGTGTGTGTGTGTGTGTGTGTGTGTGTGTGTGTGTTACCCTGATATAACCCTTTGTGGTTGACTGGGCTCAAAGCACCAACTAACTAAAGGTGAGTGAGTATGTGTGTGTGCGTGCGTGCGTGCGTGCGTGCGTGCGTGCGTGTGTGTGTGTGTGTGTGTGTGTGTGTCAATGTGTGTGTTTGTGTGTGTGTGTAGGTGTGTGTAGGTATGTGTAGTGTGTGAGAGGGGTAGGAGCAGGGATGTATATTAAATCAGTGTGATCATAGCAGCAGCAGCAGCAGTAATAGTAGTCACTGAGTTGCAGCAGTAGCAGTAGTAGTCTACAAATAAACAAACGAAGTTAGTTAATAGGTCTCGTTTCCACCATAGCGATCATACAGCAGTTGTTTTTATTTGTTTTTCAGTTTAATCTCAGTGCCTACATTCAGGAAGTGTGCCTTCCTGTATATGCACATCAAATGCTAAACACAACTGAAAGGAAAGAGAGAAACACATCAACAATGTTGACGTATGCATTTTTGTTAAAAATGGCAACCACAAGAAAAGGGCACATAAAATGCTAAACACAACTGAAAGGAAAGAGAGAAACAAATCAACAAGGTTGATGTGTACATTTAAAATAAAATCTAGCAGCCAAAAGAAAAAGGCAACAAAATTAGTAAAACAACAACCAAACAAATTATATTAATAATAACAACACTAAAAAGCAGTACCCGAGCATTTCGCTTGTCACCATACAGCCTCCCAGTTGGTAGGGCAAAGCCCGGCCATTTCTGCACAACACCCAGCGCCACTTTCCTATTCATTTCCGGGGCGGTAGAATGACCAGAATGCGTGAAGGTTAGAATGAAAGAGGAGGTATAAATCTAGCTGGCGATCCTGTTGCCGTACATGTCCTTAACGATAATTCGATTGGGGATTTACGATATTGCTGTTTGTTTGATCCCATTTTGTGCGCATCACAGGGGAGAGGGGGGAAGGAGGGTATGGCGCTATAACTCTGTGCAAATTGCCCCCCTTTTCTGACAAATGTTGGGCCAGTGTGGTGGTGTGGTTTGATGTATAATATTGCCACCGCGGTGATCTTTCATGGAAAGAGATAGGGAGAGAGGGGGAGGGAGGGAGAGTGAGAGTCATGAGGGAGGGAAGGAGAGAGATAGAGAGAGATTTTGATGTAACTGGGTGTGCACACATGTGCGCTGTTAATTCAAATGTCGCACTTGGTGTAAGTGTCTCACTTGCACTCCCAATAGCGGTAATAGCACAGCACCTGCCTAATTGATGTCGGTGTCTCAACAGCCCAAGTCTTTCCAGAAACTGGAAAACTGCTTTTAAATGCCACTTATATCATTACACACACGTGCAGCTCATCTAACTCGAGTAGCCAAGCCCTCAGAAATGTGGTGTATTCAATCTCGGTAATGCTAGATTAATTTATCAATCATCAGTAATAACCTGTCCCAAAAAACAAAGCAAACAAAAAGTAGAGAGAAACGTTTGCACTTGTCAAAAATGTGTGTGTGTGTGTGTGTGTGTGTGTGTGTGTGTGTGTGTGTGTGTGTGTGTGTGTGTGTGCGTGCGTGCGTGCGTGCGTGTAAGTGAATGCGTGTGCGTGCGTGCGTGCGTGCGTGCGCGCGCGCGCGCGCGCGCGCGCGCGTGTGTGTGTGTGTGTGTGTGTGTGTGTGTGTGTGTGTGTGTGTGTGTGTGTGTGTGTGTGTGTGTGTGTGTGTGTGTGTGCACTTCAAACTGGGCTTTGACTGGGCGTAATAACCCAGTTACTTACTTGCTTACGCTTCAAACTTTACCTTATAGTAAACTTACGTGCCACCTTTCAGTTAATTTAAACCGATGACATAAATCTACCCCCCCCCCCCCCCCCCCCGTATCCCCCCTCCCCACCTTTTTTAAAAATAATAATAATTTAAAAAAAAACTAAAATTATTCAACGATGTTTCGGAAAGAAAAAAGAAGAAGAAAAAAACCCGCTGTTTTCTAAAACCAATCAAACCTAAATGGTATAGTTCAACATGTTGGAAAATAAGCAACTCATATGGTACCATAGCTCTTAATGCAATAGATCCCAATGCATTTGGGGGTAAAACAACAACAACAACAAAACTATTCAAGTATCCCAGTAGACAGGCGTGTCCCATTAGCAGGAACACCGCTCCAGCCTTGTTAGAAACTGCCATACATACATGTATGCGTATTGCCCTACTCCCGGCCAATACAATGAGGGCTCCCGGGCTCTCAAATTCTGTGTCCGCGGTCTCCTGACAGGTGACAGGTGCAAGCGGCACGCACACAGTTAGATCGGATCGCAGACTGATCTCCTACCAGAAGAGGCGTGAGAGGTAACGGGAGATAATTGCCGTGCTGATGAAAGTTTTCTTGGCGGTTGCCTACCTTGGCCGACAGGTGCCGCCACCTGTGGCAGATGCGACCGTCAGGGCCGATGTTCTGCTGACATTCCAGATCGTCAGAGACGGATCTCTTCCGTCCGTTGGGCCCAGAAAAATTCTTCCGTTGTGAGAATTATTCGGTTTGCTTGGACCGTCACTGAAGAACACTGCACACTATTTGAGACGGGTCAGTGTGCAGTCGTCATTTCGGAATGAGAGTTTGTTATTTGATTTTTAACACCTACGTTGTACGTGTACGTGTAGGGCAAAACAGAATAAAAATGTGAGCCGGTTTGGCCTAGCGGTAAGGCGTTAGGCCGGTAAGCAGAGGGACCTCGGTTTGAATCTGCTTCAGCTCTCCTTTCTCCACTTCAAAAGTTGTGGTCTGTGGACACTGTCTTGTGACTTTGTCCCTCACAGTTATGAAACATTAAAATGGTTCTCATCGCTGCCCATCTTAATGCAGAAGTCATTCTGGTGACAGTGTAGCAATAGGTATATATTCTTCCCTCTTCCGCCACCTCCATACCCCCTTCCCCCCTTCTCCCCGTCCCTAATAAGCCGTGCGGTTTCTGTGGACGTTAAGCACCATGTTTACTTACTTACAGAATGAAAATCTCAAACACAAACTAAAAAACAAGGCTCAAAACTAACAAACATCAAGCAAGTCTGCAACATTCTTCTTCGTCAGTACGTTAACACTGTGACTACATCAGCGACTTTCTAAACGATCAGGCTGAAATGAAATGAATCACAAGTAAAACGTCTGATTTTCTCTGCATGAAATACGTCAGTTAACGTTTGAAGAGTGAGGGCAAAATAAAGCCGAATGAATCAGAAAGGCAGCAAGAAGGCAAGACTTGAACCAACCAAAAGCTAAGTCGTTTCGTTTCTAAAATTACATGCTTGTGAAGTAACTGCCTGTTTGTTGCTTGAAAAATGGTGCTGCCCCGAAATTTTGCAAGTTGCTATGGGGGCAAAAGCGTTCTTTTTCAACATATTTTATGTTCTGATCTGGAAAATGCAGCAGTCAAAAAGTCATATAGTTGTTTCCCATGTGCATGTGCAGGTGAAGCCGGCATGAAAAGTCACATTGTGAAGGATAAATGGACACACAGTATCTAGTCCGATGCAGTGTTAATGGCGCACGTCATATTATGCTGGATGAGTTCTGTTACTCAGTACCTAGCGCCGCCCAGTCAACCGCAAAACTATCACCACTAGAAGTGGGACTCGATGTTCATGACACTCGCAACTTTGACTGGACGAGAACGGGGAGGAAACTGAAGTTGAACGAATCGTGAAGGCAGAGATCACAAAGGCTGAAATCGTGGCAGTGGATGAAACAGGCAAACCCGTATTCTGCCCTACTCACGGCTTAACAGAGGGAATCTGGTACAGCGCTCGATTCCAAACACAGCGGCCTCAGATTCTACGACGGCAGTACGCAGTAGATGAGATAGTCATTCGTCTTAACGTTCTGTCAACGATCATTCGTCTTAACGTTCTGTCAACAATGTGGTTATAGCCGTTATATCAGTGCAAAGTACACTGCGAACTGTGATGTCTACATTTCGTTTCCGAACCATGCCAGTCTCCTGCCTGTCCACGTCAAGGTGAAGTGAACTCAAAGGCCGGCTTCATCCCGACAAAACCAAATCCTCACGCAGGGTCTTCAGCCAGTCCGACAGTTAAGGCGCTAACACGCCAGTCGTGTCGGCCGTATGCTTGACAGGAGGACCGTTCGAACCGGATGTTGTCGGACCCGTCCGTTTCAAACCTACTGGCTGCCACACGATGCAGCCGAAACTGACGGTTAAAGTAAAGGGTACGTAGACGTATTCAGCTTTGCTACTCGAGTGTTACCATCCGTTGTCATTGACCTCTGGCCTTCCCTTCACTTCAGTCCAAACGGTGGGCGCTTACTGGCTGGCGGATGCAGGCCATCCATTTGTAAGGTAGCATGCTATATTTGGCATGGACACGTTAAAATCGATGCGCTGAGCCGTTCCAGACCGTACAGCTGTGCTGGCACACGATCCGTTTGAGATCTGGTTTGAAGGGTCCTCCTCAGTCATACAGCCGAAAGGGGGCGGGTGTTTTGCATTCTTTTCTTTTTCTTATCATTAGAGGTATGACAAAGTAGCAGATGCTTCACATGCAAAGCAGAACAGCGTCCATATGTCAAGGCTGAAGTTAACTTCTGTCCCCGAGTTCCTTTCAGAAAGAACTCTCATTTCTGCGTCCGTTGCCGTATTCAACCA
>OY757550.1:12351095-12374967 GCA_963584105.1 Alviniconcha strummeri
GAAAAAAAGAAAAAAGAAAACAACAAAAAACATAAAACTTAGAACACACACAAACACAAACTTGCACTCTGTTCAGTGTTCCTTTCGCCCTGTTTCCAGCAAACAGTATAAAAAGAAAAGAAAAAAGACTGGTTTATTCGTCGAAGAACTTACCCAAAAATGTTCCACTCGTATAACCCTGTTCGATGTGCGTGCGTGCGTGCGTGCGTGCGTGCGTGCGTGCGTGTGTGTGTGTGTGTGTGTGTGTGTGTGTGTGTGTGTGTGTGTGTGTGTGTGTGTGTGCGTGCGTGCATGTGCGTGTTTCTAATCAAGACAGCTTGGACGCCTCCAAGTTGGGTTGTGTCGGTCATTGTACCCCGTGGCAGATAAACGAGATACTTGGAGGTGTGACATGTGCAACAAAGGCATTCCGACAGGCTACACCTCTCACCAGACATCCGAAGAAACCGTTCATCTCAGCCTGGCTACCCGACACTGCGCCAATTTGTCCCACCCGGCTATAGTTTCACAGGATAGTCCAGCGGAACCACTTGGTTCCAACTGTAAATCAGCAGACTGCAGGAGTAAGAGAAATAGCTGCCCAACGATAGAATCAGTTTTCTAAAAGAACGGATACACCTACCAGTTTTCCCAGTTAAAACCCCTGGATAGATGTAAAAGGTTGGATTACTTTCTTTGCCATCATCACACTTATCATCTTTGCATCAACGAAAATACCCAAGCCGCCTTGACGTGTTCATAAGGTTGTAAGCAAGTATCCTACGAAACAAGAAAGTAGCCTTTTAAATCAGTCACAATATTGCAGTTTTGTTTCTGTGCAAACTCACTGAGTGACAGCGAATGACTGAGTGAGTGTGCGACTGAGTGAATGAGTGACCGAGTGACTGAGCTAGTGAGCGACTGACTGTGCAAGCAACTGAGTGAATGAGCGATTGAATGAGTGAGCGTCTGAATGACCGAGTGAGTGAGTGAGCGAGCGAGCGACCGATGTAGTGGATGGGTGAGCGACTGACATAGTGAGTGAGTGAGCGAGCGACTGAGTGACTGCATGCATGAGCAACTGAGTGACTGTGTGAGTGAGCGAGTGACTGAATAAGTGTGAGTTAGCGAGTGACTGAGTGGGTGAGCGATTTGTGTGTCTGAGTAAGTGAGCTAGTGAGTGAGTGAGCGACTGACTGAGTGAGCGAGTGACTGAATGACCAAGCGTGTGACCAACCGACCGACTGAGCTAGTGAGTGACTGAGTGAATGCCGGCGTGACTGAATGTGAGTGAGTGAGCGACCAACTTAGTGAGTGACAGAACGGTTGAGCGACTGACTTAGTGAGTGAGCGAGTGACTGAGTGACAGAATGAGTAAAAGAGCGAATGATTGAATGACCAAGTGAGTGACTGACGGCGTTAGTGAGCGACTGGCTGAGAGTGAGGGAGTGAATGACCGAGTGAGTGACTTAGCTAGTGAGCGACTAAGTGACAGTGAGTGACTGAGAGTGAGTGAGCGAGCGACTGAGTAAATGAACGAGTGAGTAAATGACTGAATGAGTGACTCAATGGCCGACTGTGAGCGACTGACTGACCAACTGAGTGAGTGAGTGAGTGTCTGAGCAAGCGACTCTGAATGAGTGGCTGAGCAACTGACTTAATGAGTGTGTCTGAGTGAGTTGGCGGCTGAGTGAGTGACTTAGTGAGTGATTGAATGAGGGACTGAGTGAGTGAATGACTGAGCAAGTGAGTGAGTGAGCGAGTGACTACGCGAGTGACTGAGTGAGCGAGCAAGCAACTGATTGAGTGAGAGAGTGAGCGAGTGAGTCAGTGTGTCAGAGTGAGTGATCGATCGACTGACAGTGAGCGAGTGAATGAGCAAGTGAGTGTGGGTGAGTGAGTGAGTGACTGACTGACTGAATGACGGAGTGAGTGACTGAGCTAGTGAGCGACTGACTGAGTGACAGTGATTGACTGATAGAATGATCGAGCGAGCGACTGAGTGAATGAACGAGTGAATGAATGAATGAATGACTAAACGACCGAGGGGGCAAGCTAGTGAGCGACTGACCGGCTGAGTGAGTGACTGAGTGAGCTAGTGGCTGATTGAGTGAATGAACGACTGACTTAGTGAGTCAGTGAGTATGTCCGAGTGTGCGGGCGAGCGAGCGACTGACAGTGAGTGAGTGACTGAGATAATGACTAAGTGAGCAACTGAGTGAATGAGCAATTGAATGAGTGAGCGAGTGACTGAATGACCGTATGAGCTAGCAAGCGAGCGCTGTAGTGAGTGACTTAGTGAATGACAGAGAGACTGACTGTGAGTGAGCGAGCGATTGATTGAGTGAGCGACTGAGAGTGAGCGATCGACTGAGTGACTGCATGCGTGAGCAACTGACTTCCTGAGTGGGTGAGCGACTGAGTGAGTGACTGGGTGGGTGAGCGACTGAGTGGGTGAGAAACTGAGTGAGCAGTGAGTGACTGTGTGAGCGACTGACTTAGTGAGGGACTTTGAGTGAGCGAGCGACTGAGTGACTGCATGCGTAGGTGACTTGCGTGACTGTGTGAGTGAGCGAGTGACTGAGTAGGTGAGTGACTGAGTGAGTGGGTGAGCGACTGACTGAGTGAGCGACTGACAGTGTGTTTGAGTGAGTGAGTGAACTGGTGACTGACTGACAGCGACTTAGTGAGTGAGTGACTGACTCAGTCACTCTCTCACCTACACTCTCAACACAACACACCACACCACACCACACACACCCTCCCAACCGCACGCTAGAAGAATCCTGTAAATCGTAATCTGAAACGGGGGTTCGCACCTGTAGGAAGTCTGACATGTAAGGACAGTTTATGAGGAGTTCCTTTCTCGTCCTAACAACAAAACACCTCTGTTTTATATCCGACAATGACACCCCTCGTCTTTCCCCAGAAACTTTATTGCACCCCAATTAAACGACAAAAAACATGCACCGGGGACACCCTGCACGTAGGACCGAAATTTAGACTCCCGCCCATTTAATCTCGCCCAATTAATCGGAGTATCATTTGATATCGGTTCTGTTTCACCGGCTGCGGTGCCTGTAACGCAAGGTGTAATTTTTGCTGCGTGTGCGTTTCGGGTTTCCTCCCAGTCTATGAAGAAAAGTCAAAGAGCGGAAAAGCCGATACCGGGACTAGATTTTTTTGGCGGATGGGTACAGGCAGATAGACACGCGATTACCTCTTAAATCACAGGTGTCGCTTACTTGGAGTGCACAAAAAAGAAAAGAAAAGAAAAGTTGAAAGTTTTGGAACTCGTGTACCCGGGTTTGCGCGCGTGATTTCACACACACACACACACACACACACACACACACACACACACACACACACACACACACACACCTCTAAAAAGGTTTGACAGTGGTAGGAACCAACCACGGATCAGACTGAAAGATTGAACATGATGACGAAGCCGGAAAGGATCAGAAATGAACTTGGCCGGCAAAGACTGAAGTAGGGCCTATTGAATTGGTGTGCGTGCACGCGCGCGCGTGAAGCCGCCGTCACGAGTACCCTCACACTGGAAATAAGAATCCTGTAATGAAATCATTTGGCAAGCTAGAACTGTACTTGTTATGTCCATCTGTTATGGTGGTTTTTCTTTTTACAGTTCAAATGCCGGAATCTTGTGTAGTCTTTGACAAGTTGTCGATTCGGTTTCTTGTTCTTTTCAGTACAGAGTAAGTTACACGCGTTTACCTTACACGTTTTGTTGAACGCCGTTCAACCGGGTCAAAGCTAGCTCATTCTCATATGCCTCTCTGTGGAATGATCTTCCTTACCGTCTTCGCCATTCCGAGTCTCAGCCGTCTAATATCATTTAGACGGAGCCAAAAATCTCTTTCAACAACAACAAGAACAAAGAAGGAAAAGCTTCTATCTGTTGCCCTGGTCCCTCTGGCATATTTTCCTCTCTGTGAATATAATACTGTGCGCGCCCGCGCGCGTCGGCGTGGGTGTTCTGTCATAGATTTTACTGATTATAGTGATTTGCTACCGTACGCGATAGGTCAGGCGCATCATAAACGTCCGTTATAATCATTACAATGTACGGGGTTGTTGATCAATGTGGGTCTTGCTCGGGCCGAACTGAATAAGACTACACTGAGATTCCTTCTTGACCAACGACTATAGCATAAATATATGTTTACTGAAAAATATATTTCAACGTTGTCTGACAGAAATCTAAAAACATATATATATTGTTTTATTTTTTAAATTGTCAGTTAAGAAAAAAGAAACAAAAGGCTTACACCAAATGTTTAAAAAAAATAATAAAAAAATCTAGCTTTTTCTTTCTTTTTTGATGGGACAGTAGAAATAGTAGCAGCCTGGTTTTTAATAATAATAACAAAGTATTTATAAAGCGCCAAATCTTGTCCGTAGACTATTCCAAGCGCGCGTGCGCACACCCGCACTGAAGGCCCCCACACTTGAGGACTTCAAGCAACGGATCGTCACCCAAAGCACCATCTGATTTGCACGCGCGCACTCCCCTCCCGTCGCATTTATACCTAAAGTTAGGTCCTGCGACGTATCACAGCAAGATCAAGATCAAGGCATAGGCACCCGCACACACGAGCAATAAAGACTATACAAAGCTTAATTTACACAGCTTAAAACGGGCAGCAAACATTGACTTGAGACGGATGACGACAGCAGCACGGAACAGAAAACATAGCAGGTCTACAGTTCTGGGAGGGTGGGAAAAGTTGTGTTTTTTGCGCCCAGTCAACCAGTATGAAGGGACAGTACAAAACAACTAGCAATCTTTCAACAAAATAATAGTCAAATCTCTTTTACCTTCTGGTTGGTTCAAATCTCGCCACGGTGGAATGCGAGCATGTCGTATAGCTGTCGGTTGGTGAAGTCTCGCCAAGATGGAATGCGACCAAAAGGCTCAATGTTCGCCTTCCATTTTGGCAAGACTTGAACGAACTGAAACCTAGGAAATTTCATTTCTTTCATTTCACGCCGGGTTTTTCAACCATCTGTTTGCAAAGATTAGTATTTAAGAGACTAAACTAACAACCTTCGCGCGTGGCCGTGACATCTGAAATGTTTTTGAACCCGGCACTTTTTTGTTTCTTTTTCCTTATTGTCATTTGCCAAGCACATCATTGTAAAGCTTTTATTCACATTGCAGGCATAATAACAATAATGATAACAACAATGGATATCTCTTATAGAGCGCAGATCCTTTCGCAAAACAAAAACTCAATGCGCCAGCACACACCATCCGCGAACATTATACACACGTAGACATAGGGCCTAATCTATTGTCACAGGACACAGGGTCACATCAGGGCAATCACTTTCTGTCATACGCAAACGCATACATTCAAAACTCCCCTCGTTAATGTCCTCAAGTCAAATCCACAAAATAAATCCCTACACAAATATAAAACAAATTTTGAATGCACTGCCATGGCGAGATGCTGAGTTAATTACTGTCATTTGTGCTATTTAGTGGAGAAAAGAAAACAACTGAAACGTGGGTGACTATACTACAGTATAAAACAATATCCAAATGCATAAATGGTTAAAAAGATTGCTTATTTAATGGCAATACAAAACGTTCTAAAACAAGATCCAGTTGCATAAATGGTTAAAAAGATTGCTTATTTAATGACAATACAAAACAAGAGAATTAGGGGGAAGTTAAAAACTGATAAATAAAAATGTACTTATCTGGTTGAGGTTGGGATGTGTTAAATGAATGCCTGGAATGTTTGGAAGGATCATTTTAACCGTAGTTTATGTAATCGGTGGAGACAAATATTACATTGCAGAAGTGACTGATTTGAAAATTGATAGCTCACAAGGGCTTTCTACAGCCTTCTTTACACAATCCGCAACACACCAGCAAATATTTAGGTGATGTCGTCCCCCCTTTTCATGAGGAATGATTTTCTGTTCGCGCATAGTTCAGGAGCTGTGTGAGAGTTGAGGTGGCCGTCCTGGGCTGTCCGTCCTAACGAGCCTTCTGGTTTCCGTGGACGTAAAGATATATTGAACCATGCTTCGGCATTGGTCTCAGCTTCAGTGTTCCTAATATGTCAACTGACATCTGAGGACATTAAGCATCATTTCATCATCTTCTGTTCGCAGAGCTCAGGAGCTGTGTGAAAGTCCAGGTGGACGTCCCTAATAAACCTACGGTTTCTGTGGACGTAAAACAACACTTCAGCTTTCTTCTGTTCGTCGTTTACGTCCAGCCATCTTCGTCAGATCCAGTTAGTAACTGGATTTTAAAGGCCTGTCGATCGCACGGGTCACTCCGTCACTCAGATTCTGATGGCACACACCCTAGTCGTTTTTTCATGTAACGTCTTTTTCTCTGTCCTATGTTTGACAATTTGCCCGTTTTGTTTTGTCATGTTGATTGCTTCTGCCTGTGTGTTTCCACCAAACCTGAATCACAGACTTTCTGCTGACAGTTCAAGGTGCAACCACTCAGAGTTTAGTAATAATGGCAGCTTAGCTGTAATAAGCCACGAGTCAATCACGTCATCAAAGGAGGTAGGCTGAGAGAAACTGCTGACAGTAATTAATTACCTTTTGCCATAATCAACTGCGCGTAAACCTTCTAAAACTATATACAAGCTTGACAGTAAAATAAACAAAGCGCAAACACTGCCTGAACTTCGTAGATTTTAGCCTTGCTGAAGCGATCTGCCACTGAAGGGAGGTAAGCGATGGGCGGCTGGCTCATGCATCAAACATTCTGGACCAAGTAAATAGCTTCCCTTATCATTTTCAGGAAAGCGACACAAGCCTTCCGTGGGTGTGCAAGTGGCAAGGATCATTTTTGTACATTACACACTACACTGTTCAGATCAATAGTCCCCAGTGGAAAATGCCGGTTGCCAGTGAACTGAATCAACTCATGTTCAAAATCCCTCAACAGATACATAGGTATTCATTTCTGTGTTTAAGGTCATTATGTACACATGCCCGGTTAGACCAGTGTCATCCCATTCAGTAAAGCATGTTCACATTTATGCTTTTATCTATCGTTTGCGACATGGGACTGAATTCAGTCTATGACCCAACTTTTCTCTCTCTCTCTGTGTTCTTTCCTTTCTCATCTCATTTTTTATCATTTTTAACCATTTAACTGTTAAGCGTTGTTTTGTAGCTTGACAAAGGGGATTATCCCCAAAAATTGTAGATTGCGTCCACGTCATAATAAATAAGCATTCTTTTTAATCTTTTATGTGTTTGAAAAAGGAGCAAGTGGAATTTTAACCAAGCTAATTTCTTTTCCCCTTTTCCCACTCAGAAAAGTCAAAGCCAAGCATTTCAAGTGTATTTGAATTTTAAACGCTCCCAGATTCCTAACTTTGATGTTGGCCACCTACAAGCTTTGCAACATAAACCCTCTAGGCTGGTGCTGGTTGTACGTTATTGTTCTGGCCAGTCTGTAGACAGCTTGGTTTGGATTTATTATATGATGCAAATGCTTTGTCCTGGTCAAAAGTTTGCTGATCATTGTGATTCTGGCATACCAGCCCTTGACCCTCCCTCTACGGGTTGACCCCACACCCTTCTTGTGGCTATCACACAATATTGACTGCTTTTATATTCATAATATTGCACTATTCTCTGCTCTCAAGCAGACTCATTGTGCTCATGTCGCATGTGGTTCTGAACGACTGTACCCCCCCCCGTCTTCTTTTTTAATACATATTTTTTTATAGCACGTTTTTTAATATACACCTAGGTGGTAGCACTATTTGGCGGTTGTATGGCTAGTGCCACGTAAAACTGCTGCTGTCTTGGCGCACATTGTGTGTACACCATACAACCATGCATCAGTTTAAAATGTCACTTCATTCAAAGCTATATAGGTAGAGTGCAAGAGTTTAGCTTAAACCTGCCACCTGCACTTTTGGCATATTAACCAGGATATTTTATGTGTAACTGCGGTAACATGGGGGTGGAAAAGATACCAAAATAAGAGTCAGCACCAAAAGCTCACCATGGAGAAGAAAATTCTCCTACCGCTCCTGTGGGGACTCAAACCCAGGTCCTTTTGATTGCGAGTCCGGCACCCTAACCACCGACCTATCCCCGCTCCACTAACGTTAGATGGAGGATCCTCCCATCCCCAGCATGAGCAATGTTTGAATTCATGCAGAAGAAATTTGTTTCTCTGTCTCTTCATTATTTGTTCTGTTTCATGGATGGAGGGTGTGCAGACGGATGCAGGTGATCTCTGATTAATGCAGTAGAGTGTATATTAAAGATACCAATCCACATAATTATAGCACCAGAGAACACACACACACATGGAGTTGATCTCCTCTTAACACAGTACTGCATGCACACCAGATAGCAAATCGCATGTGGCAACATAGAACACATCAGTTTTATGTGTTGTGCACCTCATGCGACGTGTGCTATTAGAAAAATGTGACCAGTGCACTATCAGAAAAGAAAAGAAAAATGTTCTTATGCTTCCCACAAGATTTGAAAACGCTCTACCACAGCCAGACGTCAAGACTGTCACAAATATTATTATGTTACTGATAACACAAACTTAACTTATGAAGCTTGACTGCACCAATGATTACGTCATGAGCAACTGATAAAGAGAGACAAAAATCAATAATCGGTTTCCAAAGCAAAGTTGGCCAAAACAAGCAAACAAAATCACTTAAGTTGAAGTACTTTGTTCAAGGTATGACTTATCCATCAATAAACTCGAAGAAGAAGAAAAAAATCCCCAGCATGTTCAACTTTAGCATATTCAACTGTGTATTAGCACTCTGAACAGAAGGATCCTTTTGACGTGCTGAAAGGAACAGAACCATTAACTTGAATAAGAAGAACTTGGATTAAGAAAAATGAACTACAAAGCACTCATATGAAAAAAAGTGTGAAGTGCCAGAAAGAACAGAACGGCAGGACTCATAAAAAAAAGAAGCTACACAAAATGAAATACTAAAAAGAGCAGAGCCACAAAGATGAACAAGAGACTATTCTAAGTGCACACACACAGAGGCATCCACACACACGAGCATACCGACTATACAAAGCTCAATTTACACAATTAAACTAGGCAGCAAACAGACTTGAGATGGATGAAGACAGCAGCATGGATTGGAAAACATGGCAGGTCTACAGTTTTGGCAAAAGAAATGTATTTAGGTAACACTTGAATGAGTCCAGAGAGGGTTTCTCTCAGAGAGGAAGGGGGAAGGTTGTTATTTTATATACTAATAAATCTACTGGTAATGTTTGGTGGAATAAATCATGTGAAGAGGCTATCAAGTGAAAAAAGAAAACTATATAAGAATTAGTTTAAGAATAGAAGTTCACTAAATCATGAACAAATGAGATGAGCTCAAATTAATTGTTGGATCTACCGACTTTGGAGTCTGAGAGCCCAGCATCAACACTGCATACTAACATTGTTATAATAACAGTCTTTGTGTCTGATGAAACTGCACATACATCAGCCAAAAACAATCTGACAGAATACACCAAAAGAGATGTAAACGTTTATTCAATTTTTTGTTAAAAACAAAATCTACTTATACAGAATCTACTTTGAAAAAAAAAAAAAAAAAGGCTGTTGATTGAACAGTGATGAACTGCATAAAAAAGCTACATGCATAAAAAGCTACATATTATTACATTTGTTGAATATATGAAGAGAAAAAAAGAAGAAGAAAAAAAAGCCTCTTATTTTTTTAAAATTCATTCTCAAATGAAAAACGCATCATGTACATCTTAACAATATTGGACCAACATATTTCCTCCCCAGGGATACTTCTATGTTACATTCTCATGAGCATATATAATATGCAGCACATTCAATATCCTCTGAACTGATTTGGGGCATGTTCCTGTGATGTGCAGGGGGTCACTGTAGAATCAATTTGCTGTTGTTTTTCATTTTCAAAATAACACCACTTATCAAAAGACAGAATTTTTGAAACTCTCAAAAATAATATTTTAGTGTACCTTGAATCAAACTGCATCACCTCAGGATGGTCAAATTGTCATGAACACATGCACGTTTCAACTCTTCTTACATGTCAACCCTTTCTACAAAATCCACAAGTTTGTCATGTATACATACACAAAGAGCGAACACAAATGTTAAAAAAGCAGCTGCAGGTTTTAAACAGATGGGTCTTCAGAGTGGTTTTAAACACAGTGGTTGACTGAATGAGTTTAATTTCACAAGGCAGAACTCCAGACAGAAAGAGCAGCTTAGGAAAAAGAACAACATCCAAATGTTTTGGACAGCGCACTTGAAAACCTCACTGCACTTCAAAGCCTGGATATCTCAAATTATGTACAGTACACAAAAACTGTGTCCAGTTATTTCTTAGTTCTCATCATTTTTACCATGAAACTTGAAAGCAAACCAAAGTTCTTTCACTAGTTTCAGCCTCCACTCACTTCAAACTCATATTGATTTCAACATCAGATCACTTCTATCAAAAACATTCTTCACACATAATGAGTCTTGTGTACTGGTGCTTGGGCATAACCTGAAGTATGTGATTTAAGTTTCTATCCTTTTGCGGACAACTTGGATAGTCCTTCACAAAAGCTTTACAAAGGTAGTTTTGTGCCTAAATGTAGCTTTCCAGTATTGCTGTTTGTGCTGTGTTGCATTCAAACTTAACATTAGCAAAAAGAAACAACAACAAAATTGAACACATTTTTAAACTAAAACACAAGGACCAAAACCTTGCCTTGCACAAAATTGCCATTAAAAAACCCACCCAAGTTTATAAATGTGTAACAGTTTATAAATGTGTAACAAGTGTGTAAACAGTGTATAAAAACACAATACAAAATGTGTTAAAAAAAAGGACAGTACAAAAACAAAACAAAGAAGCATATGAACTGACTTATGAGCAAAAGCCAAGTGGAAATTTAGCTCTGTGACTGTGAAGGTCAACATGAAAAGCAATCAAACGCCTGTAATGCTATCATTTTAATAATTAAATACTGAATAAAACAAATATTTGTTGTTTAATGCCAGATCAAATGTAAACATTGCCTATGGATTATTAAAATATGGCACACTTATTGCATAACATTAATCTGATCATAAAGTGGTTCAGATCATCATACTCATTGTTTAAAAACACCCCCCCCCCCCCCCCCCCCCAACAAAAAAAAAAGAGTATAATAATCCACAAACATACAAGACTATCCAGCTGCAAGTTAAAGCTTAAGTATTTCTTCATTACTCAGTTACTGGATTTTAACTTCCTGTCAACCACAACAGGGTCACCTCAAGACAATCAAACTCTGTCACAAGTAAATGCCATTCAAACATTCTTCTCATAAAGTCATATTATATGTAAACTTTATGTAAACCATATTATATGTAAACCTTATGTAAACCAAAGTCTACTAATTCAATCCCTATAAAAATAAACACACATTTTGTAAAGATGGTTAGTCCTTTCAGTATTGCCTTGTTAAAAAGTACATAAGACCAGGACATACTGGTATTGTTGACCATTCCATCTAATTTATTAATGTTGGATCAAACATAAACATTGCCTAATGATGTTATTGAAATATGGCACACTTATTGCTTAACATCAATCTAAACATAAAATGACTCAGATCATCATGTTCATTGTCCAAAAAAAGAAGATGATAATTATCCACAACATACAAGCCTATCCAGTTGCAAGTTACAGCTGAAGTATTTATTCATGACTCATTAATTATTATTTTAAAAAAATATATACTTTTGTTTTTAAAGGAATGGACAGAAACAAAGACACATATTGGCAAATTCCAGTGCCATTTGTCAGCAAGCTGCATGTACCAAATATGATCTACTAGCTACTCAACTAGAGCCATACAAAAAAGCTAATCTCTTAACAAAACAAAAAAAATGCGAGAAATTTCTGGAGGTAAATAAGTGTGATGAATGGACATTAACAGGAAAATGACAAGACAGAAAGAGCAAGATGGTTAGACAGTAAAAAAAGTGAGGAGATAGGAAATGGGAATAAAATGACAGCCGAGATTCCAGACAGGAGGGTAACAGCAGACATCCCTTTAGGATTTCATTAGTCAGAATAAAACAAAAGAAAACAAAAGAAAAATAGAAGAAAAACATTCACATCATCAGCATCAGGAATGATCAGGGCTGCAGAGATAAGTTGCTCAGTTATCCAAGGTGGATACAGAAGCCTCTGGGCAAGCTGCGACCAAAGGCCACCATCCCACTGGGTGAGTTAAAATGTTGCCCTATCTATGATGTCTCTGATTTAAAATCTTTCTGATCACCTAAGAAAACAATCAGAGCAGTGCTCTCTGTGATACACTTCACCTGTAATACAATGTTGTCACAATTTACTAGCTAAACCTGCAACAAATCTGGCTGAAATTAAAACCGAAACAGGTTTCAATAAATAATGGCAAAGGTGGGGGGGTGGGGGTGGGGGGTGGGGGCCTTCAGACTAGTAGATTTTTCATATTCCCTTACCTGGTGGGCTTGTAGAAAATATTTAACTTCTGCAGGCGTGAAACTGATAGATCCTGTTTGTAATATATGAATGTTATGACCATATAGGTGCTCCCTTACCCACATAAAGTTGATTGATGGTGAAGGCATGTCATGCTCACAGTGAGTTACCTGAAGCATTGTAAATTACCATGTCCTGTAATGATTATGCAAGAATTGACAAGCACTCATCAAATAGTTACTCCGTAAGTGGACTGTAATGTTCTGCTGACTGCACAGGCTTAACTAAAGACAATCTAGTAAAATAAAAACAAACAAAACTTCCAGTTTTATTTTTCCAAACAATGCTGTGGTTCAGAAATCTGATCAAGGTAAAAACAAAATAACAAAAGTGTAAAGGTGAAGGGAGTCAATGCAAACTCAAATTTGAAAGATTGCCCATGACTTAATTAAAGAGTCTGAATAAATGGTTACATAAAATGTTTTTGTCAACTGTAATTGTTTCCCTCATAATCAGGTCTAAAGATGCAAAAAGCACACAAAGTACACTGATCATCGTGTTTACAGGCACTCTTTTCTTTTACACCCAGGTCAACAGCAGTAACAGAATAACAATAATCAAACTATATACAACAACAAAAAATAATTAAATGTCAAAACAAATTGTCATGATAATCTGTTCACTGTTCTCTTTTCTAGGTACAGTCATGAGTAAAACAAAATTTAACAAACTTACCAACTCAACTGTGTGAACTTCAAAAAAACCATACCCTACCTGTTTTATGCACCTAATTCAGATAAAAGATGCAAGCAGCCATAGAAACAAGCGATACTGTATCAAAAAGATGATCAATGACAAAAGCAATGAGACTTCTATGGGAAAAAGCAAAGTGTGGGGCATCAAGAAGAGCTGTAAGGGAAGCCAAACCAGCAGCAAACTTCACAGCTTCCAACACCATCTTGACATGGAAGAAATCCCTGCACGCAAAACAAACATTTTCTTTTTTTAAGACATTGTGATTGATTTAGGTTTATGTGGTCCTTTCTTGTTCTGTTTATTAAATTTTCTTATTTATTCCCTTAGTTGTTGTCATTTTTGTTTTGTTTTTGGTGGGGTGGGGGGGGGGGGGGTGGGCATGGGTCATACTCTAGCAGAAGCAGCAGAATGTTCTGTGCTAATTAAACAGATCACCACTATGACTTAGGATGAACACACATCTGCCTGAAACAAAAAATAGAAGGAAAAAAAAGAAGATAAAATTGGCATGTCAGCAGCATCAAATACTGCTCAGCTTAACAATAACAAACAAAATAAACAAGTGCTAACGGTCAGGTGCCTTGTACTCAGAAAGTGGAGAAAAGTCTGTATGTTTTTCATTTTCCCTGTGTCCTTGACAATGAATCAAATTTATGAAAAAATACATCTGAATACATGTGTTAAGTCTCAATGAGTTCATCACTGCCCATCTTTCAAAGATTCACATTTCAGGACATCTAAAAAAGAAGAAAAAACAACAACAAAACCCACTCTCATTTTCAACACACTCTTTCAAGGATTATTTTTTAATCTGGTCAGTCAGAAAAAAGGTCAGAAAAGGGGGGGGTGGTCATTCACCAGATTAGTCAGCAAACAGAGGTTCTACTGTACCATAATAGATGACGCTCGTATAGTGTAAATAAGCCTTAGCTTAGAATATCAACAACAACAAATCGTAACACAAAGTTTCATACAGAAAACTGGAGCTCTTCTCCACTATCATACAGTTTTGTATTTATTAGTCATAGAATAAAAAAACAAATGCATGATAAAGATCCTGACATGGCCAGACAGATGGTTAGCAGTTTAAGAAACAATAACTGTAATAATCATAAAATAAAGCAAAAAAATGCATTCAAGGGGCATAACCAGTTTCCATCAGCCTTGGGAATACTACTGCCAGGAATGGGTCCCCCCCCCTTTAAAGATGTTCCCTGTAATGGATTTTGTGAAGAACAGTTTGCTCAGTGGTGTATGACCAAGCCATGAACTACAAGGCAACAAACCTAACTGTTGCCGTGATGTTCTGATAAATCAACTGTTTTATAAAGGTGTCAAAATATCACTAATTGCTGAATCATACAAAAACAGACAAGGAGGGAGCACACCAAGTTCTGTCTAGATTTATGTGCATCAGTGGCTAGTGAGTAGTCAGGAAATTAGACCCTCAATTTCTGTGTACCCATTACATACATGTCAGGATTTTATATTTTTTTTAGTGCAAAATTATGCTGCACTCAAAACTGCATAAAATGTACAAGAAACACATGGCTTTCAATTTGGACTATCTGGTTAAAAAAAAACTTGCAATCGGGCTTTACACTTTTGTATATGAATTTGCCCACATAAAACTGAACCTGATCAAACAAGAAGTTACGGGGGGTGGGGGTGGGAATTAAAACTTTCTGTTTACCTTTTTGATAGAGATACTACCTTGAAATAGGGTTGAAATTACCAAAGCTGCTAGAAAGTGCTATCATATCAACCAGTAAAGAAAGAGGCTACTACCAATTTTTTATATGAGCCTGTGACAAAAGGTGCTCCCGCTTAACCCGGGTATGTTTGTATACTCCTATTTATTTTCGTCTTACTACAGTTACATGAAACTGTGGTTGCTTTTATTCAGTATGCATTGATGAGTAGTTAAAGTAAAAATTGGCAGCTTTGGTCACCAAGAGGAGGATTAAAAACAAAAATATTTGACGAAAATCAACGAAAAGCGGCTTCCGGAAAGTGGGACAACATGGGTTGTTTGACTTCAGCTCAAAACAGCAACTAACCAGCTGAACTATTCTTCACAACTTGTACACCATTTGACTGCTGAATAAACTAAATTTAGTATCCAGTCGAATTGCAAGCCATGCACGACGTTTCATAACCAAAAAAATGAAATTGAAAATACACTGGCCGTTCGTAACGGACTGTGTCCAAATTTCTGATAAGTTTAAAGATCGTCTGCTACCGTCCGCCACTGCATTCACTGCGGACCTTCGCTTCTCTTATTTGCATATCAATTGCGCACCAAAAGCAGTCAATGTTTTTACTGAGGGCATTTCCGTGTTTCATTTTTTTTACCCAGAAGTGAAAAATCTAAAACTTTGTCCATTTGTTACGAACGACCTTTTGCAAATTTTATCGACATCGCAAACATTTAATTACTGCTGACCACTTCTAAAACTACCACTGGCCTTCCTGTTGACATCACATGGCCGCTTGTTGCTGACAATGGTTTCGATGAAGGGGTGGCGATGAGTATTCGGACTGTGTCCGGTTATTTTGTTTTGTTACGAATGTCCTAAATGTTACGAACGACCCACATGATTGTTGAATTTCTGTCCTCATCATATATTTTCCCAAACAAATGCTTTCTTAGCCACTAGTAAGTGATATAAATGGCATTGGTAGTATGCTCTGTTTACTTCATTGTATTATGGTGGGAAGGGGGCAATTTCAGATTGTGGACACAGTTTGTGACTGTGTCTGTGTTACGTGTGTCCAGGTGTCTTTTGTTACGTTAGTCTGCAGTCCGTCTATGTCTGTAATTATTGCCGATTTAGCTAAGCGGTCGATTTAAAAGTTGAAATGGCTCACAGCTTACCTTTCAAGTGGTTGTTTACAAACTTTTACGTCCGAATGGAGGCTTGTGCATATTAAACATGTACTCTGTAAACTTTGTAGCAGGTGAATGTAACATGGGCATGTTTTTTTTTTTGGGGGGGGGGGGTTCTTGTCCTAAAGTTTGAATGTGATCTGCATGTTCAGAAAGTCGCTCCTTTAACCTGTCATATCATACTGTTATTGTGCCTAGATTCGCTACAGTTGTGTACTGTTTGTTCAGTCTGGGTGAAATAGTATCTTGGTTTTCATAGACTGTGTCCACTGCCATAGTGTTACGTTCGTCCACTTAAACAAGTTGGAATGTGTGAATATGCCTCCTGCCTTGCATTTTTTTTGCATTTATCATTACAGTGTATACCATGAAATAAAGTGTTCCTTGTTTGAAAACTTTACTGAAGTTGTTCTGTGTTTGAAATGATTATTTGTAGCACTAGATTCTTGAGCACAAAATTTGGACACAATGATTACATAATACTTACATTTAAAGCAGAATTTGTTTGTCCTGCCTGATCCGATTTTATTACTAGCAGCTACTTAAATGCACCAGAAGCATTAAAATTGCATACAAATGGTTTTTCTCTGTATTATTATGACATTCACTGTGTCCATTGTTACAAACGTCCACACCTGACATCACCCCAGTTTTGATGCCATACAGCACACACTTGGATCAAAACCATTTTTTGATGATGGAAATAGTTACTTGAAACATACTACTTTCTAATGGTAAGACTGAAAACAGCTTACTAGGAGTTTGATTTTGAGGCAGTGTGTCCCACTTTAGATCATGACCTTTTGTCACAGGCTCATATATATATATAAAGATCTTGTTCAATGCTGTGAATAAAAATAAAACATTCATTAAAATGTTTGCCAACACAAGAAACAGCCAGAAACACTCAACAGTGGGCATCTTTTCACAGATCAACTCAGTCAGATTATGGAGTGAGAAGTTTGTGTCATATAAACTGCACAAAACAAACAACAACAAAATCATTTATCAACTTACACTAAAATAAAGTTGAGAATCAAAGCAGTCCCTGCAGAAGAAACCAACGTCATGGCATAGGCAGGACCAGCCTGCTGGGCAATCCACTCCTTGCTACGACTGGGAAATGTGGCTCGCATCCAGGGAATGCCCAGTATGTAGGGGGAGTACCACAAAGCTCCAATCAACTGGGCTGAAGCCACTGCTGCAATTACTCCCCAAACCATGTTGAAGTTTTTTCTTTACACTGACATGACAGAGAGGAGAAAACCAGTAAGCACACATCCCAAAACACACTCTTTTCCAATTCATCCTGATGGACAAAATAACCTGCCACTGTGCCATTAACCTAAGACTGAAGGTACACAACACACACATGCACACACACATACACATAACACACTCTTAACATTTCTAACCATTCCTAAAATTTCAATTTGGCATACATTTCCATGTTCATGCATATTCTGGATAATCATTCACAAGTCCATAACAAGCAGCACATCATCCATGAGAACAGAACACTTGACAACACAACAGCAAGTTGTAACTTTAGAAGTTAAACTTACAGATAGAAAACTGTAAATAACTGCAAGAAATCTCCACACCAAAACTTTAAAGTAAAAAACAAAATTAAGGCACAGTATGTGATCTAGATAACAGCAGGCAGGATTTTGTGGAACACTTGAGAGAGAGAGAAAAAAATGCTGCAAGCTACTGGCACAGTGACAGCTAAACCATACTGCTCCAAACTAAAGTAAAAATGTTCATGTTGTCATACATATATATGAGCCTGTGACAAAAGGTGCTCCCGCTTAACCCGGGTATGTTTGTATGCTCCTATTTATTTTCGTCTTACTAGAGTTACATGAAACTGTGGTTGCTTTTATTCAGTATGCATTGATGAGTAGTTAAAGTAAAAATTGGCAGCTTTGGTCCCCAAGAAGAGGATTAAAAACAAAAATACTTGACGAAAATCGACGAAAAGCGGCTTCCGGAAAGTGGGACAACGTGGGTTGTTTGACTTCAGCTCAAAACCGCAACTAACCAGCTGAACTATTCTTCACAACTTGTACACCATTTGACTACTGAATAATCTAAATTTAGTATCCAGTCGAATTGTAAGCCATGCGTGACGTTTCATAACCAAAAAAACGAAACTGAAAATACACTGGCCGTTCGTAACGGACTGTGTCCAAATTTCCCGTAAGTTTAAAGATCGTCTGCTACCGTCCGCCATTGCATTCACTGCGGACCTTCGCTTCTCTTATTTGCATATCAATCGCGCACCGAAAGCAGTCGATGTTTTTACTGGGGGCATTTCCGTGTTTCATTTTTTTTACCCAGACGTAAAAAATCTGAAACTTTGTCCATTTGTTACGAACGACCTTTTGCAAATTTTATCGGCATCGCAAACATTTAATTACTGCTGACCGCTTCTAAAACTACCACTGGCCTTCCTGTTGACATCACATGGCCGCTTGTCGCTGACAATGGTTTCGTCGAAGGGGTGGCGGTGAGTATTCTGACTGTGTCCGGTTATTTTGTTTTGTTACGTATGTCCTAAATGTTACGAACGACCCACATAAGTGTCGAATTTCTGTCCTCATCATATATTTTCCCAAACAAATGCTTTCTTAGCCCCTAGTAAGTGATATAAATGGCACTGGTAGTGTGCTTTGTTTACTTCATCGTATTATGGCGGGAAGGGGGCAATTTCAGATTTTGGACACAGTTTGTGACTGTGTCTGTGTTACGTGTGTCCAGATGTCTTTTCTTACGTTAGTCTGCAGTCCGTCTATGTCTGTAATTATTGCTGATTTAGGTAAGCGGTCGATTTAAAAGTTGAAATGGCTCACAGCTTACTTACCCTTCAAGTGGTTGTTTACAAACTTTTACGTCTGACTGGAGGCTTGTGCATATTAAACAAGTACTCTGTAAACTTTGTAGCAGGTGAACGTGACATGGGCACAGTGCTACCCCCCGTCCCCCTTTCCTTTGTTTTGCAGTCTTAATTTTGTTTCCTTTCCGCGTTACATGTAATACTAATAGTTGACTTGCCACTGTAAATTTATTTTTATTTTTATTGATTAACTGTGCATGAAGGCCGACTTTGGGGGCCGGTGGTGGGGGGGGGTGGGGGTGGGGGGGGTGGGGGGTGAAGATTGTCTTACAATTTATTATAAAAATTGTCACTGCTCTTGTATAAATAAAGACCTTTGGTATGTAAGGGCACTTTAGGATTGTTGCAGTCCAAAGTACATGTATCATTTTTCTGTTTTCCTTTTTTACATACTGAAAAAATTAATACAGGTATCTGACTTAAAGATGCCATACTTTGTGACCTGATCACATTTTTAATGTGTTGTTTTTCTTTTAGTTTTAGTAAGCATACATTAGATGACGTCTGTCTGTCCCTGGTATTCAAGTCTGTATTAAATTATGTTACTTTTGATAACTGTGGCAGGTTCTGGAAGTGTGCCAAGCAGAAAATCATGTATGGATCCAGTTCTTCACACACAAAAAGGAAGCATGTTCTTCAGGCTCTCACCACCGGACTTATCTTATTGGGATTTCTTGATTGCAAACAGAAAAAAAGTTTCCCTGACACTGAGTGCAAAGTGAGGCAGCAGTTTTTCACTGACAGTGATTGACAGGTTTAGTTTGAAAGGATGTCTTTTTTCTTCTTCTTTTTTTTTCTCTTTTTTTTTGGGGGGGGGGGGGGGTCTTATAAATTGTCCTAAAGTTTTAATGTGATCTGCATGTTCAGAAAGTCGCTCCTTTAAGTTTAACCTGTCATATCATACTGTTACTGTGCCTAGATTCACTACAGTTGTGTGCTGTTTGTTCAGTCTGGGTGAAATAGTATCTTGGTTTTCATAGACTGTTTCCACTGCCATAGTGTTACGTTCGTCCACTTAAACAAGCTGGAATGTGTGAATATGCCTCCTGCCTTGCATTTTTTTTGCATTTATCATTACAATGTATACTATGAAATAAAGTGTTCCTTGTTTGAAAACTTTACTGAAGTTGCTATGTGTTTGAAATGATTATTTGTAGAACTAGATTCTTGAGCGCAAAATTTGGACACAGTGATTACATAATATTTTACATTTAAAGCAGAATTTGTTTGTCCTGCCTGCTCTGATTTTATTACTAGCAGCTACTTAAATGCACCAGAAGCATTAAAATTGCATACAAATGGTTTTTCTCTGTATTATTATGACATTCACTGTGTCCATTGTTACAAACGTCCATACCTGACCTGACCCCCGTTTTGATGCCATACAGCACACACTTGGATCAAAACCATTTTTTGATGATTGAAATAGTTACTTGAAACATACCACTTTCTAATGGTAAGACTGAAAATAGTTTACTGGGAGTTTGATTTTGAGGCAGTGTGTCCCACTTTAGATCACGACCTTTTGTCACAGGCTCATATATATATCTATTATATGCTCTGTCGGATAAAAAAAATTTTTAAATAAGACTGAAGAGTACTACTACTAGTGTCAACTTCAAGCTTTGCTTACAAATTCCAGTCCTGGATGCCTGAACTACTTCCTTGCTCCACCAACACTGTAACCACTGTGCTAGACCTGAGAACTACACCAACAAGACCAGCAGCACAGCTTTCAGGTCAGAGTAGCAACAGAGAGAAATGTACAGCAGCTGAGCAGGTGAGGGATCTGCCTCACAGTTTAAAGCCAAAGCCTGGGTCAGCCACTCAGACAGCAGCTTAGAAAAGGAAAATTGTTGGTGTTATCACCTGCAAAGCAACCGCAACTATTTGAAAAACAGGCCAGGGGAGCTCCTGTCAAGTCTGTTCTTCTGTACATTGAAGTTAAAAAAGAAAAAAAGCTACAGGTGTGGGTGATAAACAGGCAGCTGTTCCTTAATGTGGAGAATTCTACTCCCATGATGCAGAAAGCAAAGCACATCAGGTCTTGGTGAAAATTACTGTTTTTATAACAATAACATTAACAACAAAACTGAACTCAAGACAGAAACTAATGTTACTTTTTCAGTGCTTGGTTTAGGTGCTAGTTTCAACACATGACCAATGGTCCAATAAGATAAATGTATTACTTCCAGTCATGCAGCTTTACATGATAATGATATATTTATGCTGTGTTACAAAATTCAATTTTTTACACAGTCCACTATCCAGTCAGTGCAGATTAATATTATATAGATATATATATATATATCTTGGACAAAGACGGATTTATGTTGCAGAAATTGTAAAACAGACGAAATTTCAGCAAAATGTGCTCTGACTGTGTATGTGGGAACAGTTGAAGGAAGAAGCCTGACTCCCAAGTCAGGCAATGATGGCTAAGCCTGTTCAGTGGCACCCAACTCAGATTGGGTGCCTGGCAGAATGGGTTAACACTAATAACATTAACAGTACTGCTGAATATCAGTAAAAGTTGTGACAAATGTTTTTTTACTCTCTGTTGTCTTAAAAATAGGTTATGGTCTTGTAACCGTTCTTTCTGTTGTTTTCAAAAATTAAACAAAACAACAAAAAAAAGAATTCTGGGCAGGGTTTAACTTCACACTGTTTAACAGAGATTTCAATTTAGCAGATGAATGGACCTAAACTAAGCGTTAAATAAGTAATAAACTAAATGCAGAATAAATACTAGACTAAGTTCAGAATAAGTAATGGAATAAAACCCTGAAACACAAAACAAACAGCCTCTATTACAATACATGTGAACATTTTCAATCCATACCTCATGATCACATGCATGCACACCCTCCACAGCTGTCAAAATACATCCTGGTAATAGTCAACCACCAGTCAAACCACCAGTCAACCCATGCAACATACCCAGACTCTGTCATTTCAATTTATCCATAAATGTAACCTACACTGACCACAACCCACAACCTACGGAATACCGCTGATCAACGGCTAGCCATTTTGTTATTCATTTGTTTTTCCTTATACTTTTTTTTTATAGTAATACCACTCAGCAAAGTTTACTACGTCATCAAACCAATAAATATTATTACTGTACATACTTACCATGTGTGTGGAACATGGGTTTCTTTTCCTTTTTAAACTACTTTTTTGTTTCGGAGATAGAGAAAAAAGAAGAAGAATATGGTGGTTAGCTAATTTTGTTGTTGCTTCCCCCCAGCTGATCTCTGACATACATAACATGATCTCATAAAATTATGACGTCACGTCAATGATGACGGGACATATTATTTTCTACTATTTACTTATAATAAATACTAATGTTACCATGCTGGCGGGTGCATGACAATCAGCTGCTACTCTGTTCTTTCTCTCTCATACCCACAAACACGAACACACACAAACACACACACAATCTGTATATAATCATACACATACACAAAACAGCTGGCCACAGTCCTATATTATGTGCCTTTAAAAAAATTGGTAGTGGTAATCAGTTGGGTAGTGTGATCATCACTGTGTAGTATTACAGATCTTAATTAAACACTACAGCAGATTAAAACACCAAAAGTTGAAAAGCATTTATCTTAATGACACAGATTTACAACACATGAAAACATTTTCAGGGTAGTCTGATCTTTTGGACTTAAATATCCCAGTGTACACATGACTCACTCAGCGTCACATTGGGACTGGAAATGGACATGCAGTTTATCCATGAAAAAACATACCTACTGTATTTGATTCTTTTTGAACTATTATTATTTGTGATGAATGCAACTTTATGAACAATAACAGTCCCAACACAGCTCTACCTCAGTGCCTGATTTAAACAAATCCACATGGCCATGCATTCATACAAGTTAAAAAAACAAAACGCTGCTCTGCCATGTGATGCAACTGCGGCAACTTCACACCACACTCTAACTTCTAAGTGTAACTGTAACAGTAACAGTGTAAGTGCTTGCTGCATCAAAAATAAAAGGATACTCATGCCAACAATATAACGGGTAATAGTAATTAGTATGGTCTGATTTCATGTTTTAGGGACTCTGGTTTAGTATGCACAAACCAGCATCAAAGTTAATTCAGAATTTTACACCACTGTCCTAGGAACTACCTAATAAAACACCACACAATCTGAATTACAAAGCTAGCAACATGGAAATACAGTGAACCCATAAGACAAATCGGTGTGACACAGATCTACAAGCTGGTGAAAGTGGTCCATGGAAACTGGTCAGATAATCACTGCAATCGGTCAGATACATGGCCATCTATACTACTTTTTAAAGCTGTACAAACACCCAGCTCCTTTCCCCATCTAGGATGAACACAATATACACAGACTCTGTGTTGTGTTTCAAAACTTCAATTTTTAAAGAACTGTCAAAATCAGAGCCAGTACATCTGATCGATTGCTAATATTGTTTCCTGTATTATATATATAGAGAGAGAGATAGGTAGATAGATAGATATAGATACGTAGTGAAATTAACTGGTAAAATACCGGACATTACTGGCTAATGGTAGTAATGCAAACCCTGGAAATACTGACAGTTTTAAACATTTTCATGCTAGTGTGTGTTTTCACTTGCAGTTGCAGGCTCCTTTAATCAGATTTCAGTATGACCTGCAGCACTCCATTGCTGGGTGCTGAAACTAATGAGGGCTTGCTTGGTAATGTCCAACAGTAATAGTCTAATACTGTAGTAATAGTAATACCCAGGCCAAAAAAAGTTGAAAATGCAAAACAAAAATAATAACAACACAAGAAATCAAGTTCCTCTTCTTCTTTCATTTAAGGTC
>OY757550.1:12375167-12420767 GCA_963584105.1 Alviniconcha strummeri
CTCTGATTTTATTACTAGCAGCTACTTAAATGCACCAGAAGCATTCAAATTGCATACAAATGGTTTTTCTCTGTATTATTATGACATTCACTGTGTCCATTGTTACAAACGTCCACACCTGACCTGACCCCAGTTTTGATGCCATACAATGATACAGCACACACTTGGATCAAAACCATTTTTTGATGATGGAAATAGTTACTTGAAACATACCACTTTCTAATGGTAAGACTGAAAATAGCTTACTGGGAGTTTGATTTTGAGGCAATATGTCCCACTTTAGATCACGACCTTTTGTCACAGGCTCATATATATATATATGAGCCTGTGACAAAAGGTGCTCCCGCTTAACCCGGGTATGTTTGTATGCTCCTATTTATTTTCGTCTTACTAGAGTTACATGAAACTGTGGTTGCTTTTATTCAGTATGCATTGATGAGTAGTTAAAGTAAAAATTGGCAGCTTTGGTCCCCAAGAAGAGGATTAAAAACAAAAATACTTGACGAAAATCGACGAAAAGCGGCTTCCGGAAAGTGGGACAACGTGGGTTGTTTGACTTCAGCTCAAAACCGCAACTAACCAGCTGAACTATTCTTCACAACTTGTACACCATTTGACTACTGAATAATCTAAATTTAGTATCCAGTCGAATTGTAAGCCATGCGTGACGTTTCATAACCAAAAAAACGAAACTGAAAATACACTGGCCGTTCGTAACGGACTGTGTCCAAATTTCCCGTAAGTTTAAAGATCGTCTGCTACCGTCCGCCATTGCATTCACTGCGGACCTTCGCTTCTCTTATTTGCATATCAATCGCGCACCGAAAGCAGTCGATGTTTTTACTGGGGGCATTTCCGTGTTTCATTTTTTTTACCCAGACGTAAAAAATCTGAAACTTTGTCCATTTGTTACGAACGACCTTTTGCAAATTTTATCGGCATCGCAAACATTTAATTACTGCTGACCGCTTCTAAAACTACCACTGGCCTTCCTGTTGACATCACATGGCCGCTTGTCGCTGACAATGGTTTCGTCGAAGGGGTGGCGGTGAGTATTCTGACTGTGTCCGGTTATTTTGTTTTGTTACGTATGTCCTAAATGTTACGAACGACCCACATAAGTGTCGAATTTCTGTCCTCATCATATATTTTCCCAAACAAATGCTTTCTTAGCCCCTAGTAAGTGATATAAATGGCACTGGTAGTGTGCTTTGTTTACTTCATCGTATTATGGCGGGAAGGGGGCAATTTCAGATTTTGGACACAGTTTGTGACTGTGTCTGTGTTACGTGTGTCCAGATGTCTTTTCTTACGTTAGTCTGCAGTCCGTCTATGTCTGTAATTATTGCTGATTTAGGTAAGCGGTCGATTTAAAAGTTGAAATGGCTCACAGCTTACTTACCCTTCAAGTGGTTGTTTACAAACTTTTACGTCTGACTGGAGGCTTGTGCATATTAAACAAGTACTCTGTAAACTTTGTAGCAGGTGAACGTGACATGGGCACAGTGCTACCCCCCGTCCCCCTTTCCTTTGTTTTGCAGTCTTAATTTTGTTTCCTTTCCGCGTTACATGTAATAGTTGACTTGCCACTGTAAATTTATTTTTATTTTTATTGATTAACTGTGCATGAAGGCCGACTTTGGGGGCCGGTGGTGGGGGGGTGGGGGGTGAAGATTGTCTTACAATTTATTATAAAAATTGTCACTGCTCTTGTATAAATAAAGACCTTTGGTATGTAAGGGCACTTTAGGATTGTTACAGTCCAAAGTACATGTATCATTTTTCTGTTTTCCTTTTTTACATACTGAAAAAATTAATACAGGTATCTGACTTAAAGATGCCATACTTTGTGACCTGATCACATTTTTAATGTGTTGTTTTTCTTTTAGTTTTAGTAAGCATACATTAGATGACGTCTGTCTGTCCCTGGTATTCAAGTCTGTATTAAATTATGTTACTTTTGATAACTGTGGCAGGTTCTGGAAGTGTGCCAAGCAGAAAATCATGTATGGATCCAGTTCTTCACACACAAAAAGGAAGCATGTTCTTCAGGCTCTCACCACCGGACTTATCTTATTGGGATTTCTTGATTGCAAACAGAAAAAAAGTTTCCCTGACACTGAGTGCAAAGTGAGGCAGCAGTTTTTCACTGACAGTGATTGACAGGTTTAGTTTGAAAGGATGTCTTTTTTCTTCTTCTTTTTTTTTCTCTTTTTTTTTGGGGGGGGGGGGGGGTCTTATAAATTGTCCTAAAGTTTTAATGTGATCTGCATGTTCAGAAAGTCGCTCCTTTAAGTTTAACCTGTCATATCATACTGTTACTGTGCCTAGATTCACTACAGTTGTGTGCTGTTTGTTCAGTCTGGGTGAAATAGTATCTTGGTTTTCATAGACTGTTTCCACTGCCATAGTGTTACGTTCGTCCACTTAAACAAGCTGGAATGTGTGAATATGCCTCCTGCCTTGCATTTTTTTTGCATTTATCATTACAATGTATACTATGAAATAAAGTGTTCCTTGTTTGAAAACTTTACTGAAGTTGCTATGTGTTTGAAATGATTATTTGTAGAACTAGATTCTTGAGCGCAAAATTTGGACACAGTGATTACATAATATTTTACATTTAAAGCAGAATTTGTTTGTCCTGCCTGCTCTGATTTTATTACTAGCAGCTACTTAAATGCACCAGAAGCATTAAAATTGCATACAAATGGTTTTTCTCTGTATTATTATGACATTCACTGTGTCCATTGTTACAAACGTCCATACCTGACCTGACCCCCGTTTTGATGCCATACAGCACACACTTGGATCAAAACCATTTTTTGATGATTGAAATAGTTACTTGAAACATACCACTTTCTAATGGTAAGACTGAAAATAGTTTACTGGGAGTTTGATTTTGAGGCAGTGTGTCCCACTTTAGATCACGACCTTTTGTCACAGGCTCATATATATATCTATTATATGCTCTGTCGGATAAAAAAAATTTTTAAATAAGACTGAAGAGTACTACTACTAGTGTCAACTTCAAGCTTTGCTTACAAATTCCAGTCCTGGATGCCTGAACTACTTCCTTGCTCCACCAACACTGTAACCACTGTGCTAGACCTGAGAACTACACCAACAAGACCAGCAGCACAGCTTTCAGGTCAGAGTAGCAACAGAGAGAAATGTACAGCAGCTGAGCAGGTGAGGGATCTGCCTCACAGTTTAAAGCCAAAGCCTGGGTCAGCCACTCAGACAGCAGCTTAGAAAAGGAAAATTGTTGGTGTTATCACCTGCAAAGCAACCGCAACTATTTGAAAAACAGGCCAGGGGAGCTCCTGTCAAGTCTGTTCTTCTGTACATTGAAGTTAAAAAAGAAAAAAAGCTACAGGTGTGGGTGATAAACAGGCAGCTGTTCCTTAATGTGGAGAATTCTACTCCCATGATGCAGAAAGCAAAGCACATCAGGTCTTGGTGAAAATTACTGTTTTTATAACAATAACATTAACAACAAAACTGAACTCAAGACAGAAACTAATGTTACTTTTTCAGTGCTTGGTTTAGGTGCTAGTTTCAACACATGACCAATGGTCCAATAAGATAAATGTATTACTTCCAGTCATGCAGCTTTACATGATAATGATATATTTATGCTGTGTTACAAAATTCAATTTTTTACACAGTCCACTATCCAGTCAGTGCAGATTAATATTATATAGATATATATATATATATCTTGGACAAAGACGGATTTATGTTGCAGAAATTGTAAAACAGACGAAATTTCAGCAAAATGTGCTCTGACTGTGTATGTGGGAACAGTTGAAGGAAGAAGCCTGACTCCCAAGTCAGGCAATGATGGCTAAGCCTGTTCAGTGGCACCCAACTCAGATTGGGTGCCTGGCAGAATGGGTTAACACTAATAACATTAACAGTACTGCTGAATATCAGTAAAAGTTGTGACAAATGTTTTTTTACTCTCTGTTGTCTTAAAAATAGGTTATGGTCTTGTAACCGTTCTTTCTGTTGTTTTCAAAAATTAAACAAAACAACAAAAAAAAGAATTCTGGGCAGGGTTTAACTTCACACTGTTTAACAGAGATTTCAATTTAGCAGATGAATGGACCTAAACTAAGCGTTAAATAAGTAATAAACTAAATGCAGAATAAATACTAGACTAAGTTCAGAATAAGTAATGGAATAAAACCCTGAAACACAAAACAAACAGCCTCTATTACAATACATGTGAACATTTTCAATCCATACCTCATGATCACATGCATGCACACCCTCCACAGCTGTCAAAATACATCCTGGTAATAGTCAACCACCAGTCAAACCACCAGTCAACCCATGCAACATACCCAGACTCTGTCATTTCAATTTATCCATAAATGTAACCTACACTGACCACAACCCACAACCTACGGAATACCGCTGATCAACGGCTAGCCATTTTGTTATTCATTTGTTTTTCCTTATACTTTTTTTTTATAGTAATACCACTCAGCAAAGTTTACTACGTCATCAAACCAATAAATATTATTACTGTACATACTTACCATGTGTGTGGAACATGGGTTTCTTTTCCTTTTTAAACTACTTTTTTGTTTCGGAGATAGAGAAAAAAGAAGAAGAATATGGTGGTTAGCTAATTTTGTTGTTGCTTCCCCCCAGCTGATCTCTGACATACATAACATGATCTCATAAAATTATGACGTCACGTCAATGATGACGGGACATATTATTTTCTACTATTTACTTATAATAAATACTAATGTTACCATGCTGGCGGGTGCATGACAATCAGCTGCTACTCTGTTCTTTCTCTCTCATACCCACAAACACGAACACACACAAACACACACACAATCTGTATATAATCATACACATACACAAAACAGCTGGCCACAGTCCTATATTATGTGCCTTTAAAAAAATTGGTAGTGGTAATCAGTTGGGTAGTGTGATCATCACTGTGTAGTATTACAGATCTTAATTAAACACTACAGCAGATTAAAACACCAAAAGTTGAAAAGCATTTATCTTAATGACACAGATTTACAACACATGAAAACATTTTCAGGGTAGTCTGATCTTTTGGACTTAAATATCCCAGTGTACACATGACTCACTCAGCGTCACATTGGGACTGGAAATGGACATGCAGTTTATCCATGAAAAAACATACCTACTGTATTTGATTCTTTTTGAACTATTATTATTTGTGATGAATGCAACTTTATGAACAATAACAGTCCCAACACAGCTCTACCTCAGTGCCTGATTTAAACAAATCCACATGGCCATGCATTCATACAAGTTAAAAAAACAAAACGCTGCTCTGCCATGTGATGCAACTGCGGCAACTTCACACCACACTCTAACTTCTAAGTGTAACTGTAACAGTAACAGTGTAAGTGCTTGCTGCATCAAAAATAAAAGGATACTCATGCCAACAATATAACGGGTAATAGTAATTAGTATGGTCTGATTTCATGTTTTAGGGACTCTGGTTTAGTATGCACAAACCAGCATCAAAGTTAATTCAGAATTTTACACCACTGTCCTAGGAACTACCTAATAAAACACCACACAATCTGAATTACAAAGCTAGCAACATGGAAATACAGTGAACCCATAAGACAAATCGGTGTGACACAGATCTACAAGCTGGTGAAAGTGGTCCATGGAAACTGGTCAGATAATCACTGCAATCGGTCAGATACATGGCCATCTATACTACTTTTTAAAGCTGTACAAACACCCAGCTCCTTTCCCCATCTAGGATGAACACAATATACACAGACTCTGTGTTGTGTTTCAAAACTTCAATTTTTAAAGAACTGTCAAAATCAGAGCCAGTACATCTGATCGATTGCTAATATTGTTTCCTGTATTATATATATAGAGAGAGAGATAGGTAGATAGATAGATATAGATACGTAGTGAAATTAACTGGTAAAATACCGGACATTACTGGCTAATGGTAGTAATGCAAACCCTGGAAATACTGACAGTTTTAAACATTTTCATGCTAGTGTGTGTTTTCACTTGCAGTTGCAGGCTCCTTTAATCAGATTTCAGTATGACCTGCAGCACTCCATTGCTGGGTGCTGAAACTAATGAGGGCTTGCTTGGTAATGTCCAACAGTAATAGTCTAATACTGTAGTAATAGTAATACCCAGGCCAAAAAAAGTTGAAAATGCAAAACAAAAATAATAACAACACAAGAAATCAAGTTCCTCTTCTTCTTTCATTTAAGGTCCCACAATCAACACGTTGATTATTCTGGCGCCTATAACTGGGGGTGTTCGCTGTAGTACTGGTCCGGCATAAAAGGAATCTGAATAGGGGATGTGGGGGAGGGGTGAAGTGTGGGAGATACTATAGGTAGTTTTTTAGTTTGATACCCTTGACTTAAAAGCGTCAAGGGTGGGGGCCTCCACTACTTTCATGGGTAACGAGTTCCAGTCCCTGATGGTTTTGGGGAGGAAGGAGGAGCCTCTATACTGGGTTCTGGCGGTCAGCAGAGTGAGCTGTTTGTCATGGGTGTGTCGTTGACGTGATGGAAGGGGGACCAGTTTGGCTTTCACGGTGGGGCAATGTGCAAGGCCACTTTGGATTTTGTAGAGCATCAACAGTCTACAAGTCTGGCGTCGTTGCTCCAGCGTAGGCCAGCCCAACGCCTCCAGCATGTTGTTGACACTCGAGGTGTTTCTGAACCGGTTGAGGACGAAGCGTACCGCTCGCCTCTGGACTGCTTCGATCTTGGCAGTGTTCTTCTGTGAGTATGGGTCCGAGACAGACGCAGCATATTCCAATAGTGGGCGGACGAAGACTTTATAAGCTTTTTCCTTAATGCTGAGTTGTAGAACGGCTGCAATAATGCATGGCCTACTGCTGACAACTTTAGACATGACCCCAACCCAGCCCTGGATTCTGTGACCGAGATTCAGCGTCTAGTCTTTAGAAACTGTATCGTGACCTACTTTTGGAAATAAAGCCAGCGTTACCACTATACCAGCAGACTGAGTCTGTGTTGAACTTCTTCGATGAACTGTAAAAAGCCTGTCACTTTCGGAGAAAGCACTCCGTTTTTGCATACATGACGATGTGCCTTACCAGATTTTGGTAGCGGTACTTTATGCTGAAGAAGACGGAATTTAGCTTGGTGCGGTCCAAGTGTCGTCTGCTCTGCCAATACTTTTCCCGCCGTTGACAAAAATAGTTAATCAAAAATGTAAGAAGGAAAGAAGATATTTGCTAATGTTGTTTAAATAAATGTTCTCAGTAAAACTACGAATTAAATAAAATATTTATGGTTTGCAATGGTATAGTTCTTTTTTCATTCGGTGTGTCAAAATAATCATTTTAAGCCGTTGATTTTGTTCTTTGATCCGTTCAGCATTTTTTTACAACCAAAATGGACGAAGTCGCTCAGGAAGAAATCGAAAGGGCAGAATCAAGCGGGTCAAGCACTTCGTTTGGAATAGGTTCTGTTGTTAATGTGAGGAAGTTTCTTCAGTCATGGGACACAGATGTTACAGATCTGTCAAGTCCGTCACCAGAACGAAAAGAAAATGCGTACATTGCAAACAAAATGGGCATCTCAACTGATTTAGCCGACGAGCTTTCCGCTGTTTGTGGGTAAGATCATGATCATGAATGTATGGCTGTATCTGTTTGGTCTGTAGATCTAAAGCACCACGAGGTCTTCTAATAGCTATTTGAAAAGGGCGGGGGGAGGGGGGGGAGAGTAGAAGAAATGTCAACCCAAAGATTGAACGCACGACCTTCTGATCACATCACTGTATCACTATCACTGAGGAATGCTAACCACTCAACTCTGGAGGCACTCGACAAAGAGGGCAGAAAGTTAAGCTTATTGGGTACATTTATGTATATCACACTTGGCTTTTGAGAGAGAGGCTTACTTTGGAATTAGAGAGAGAGACGTGCTCATTCACTCACTTCAGTAATCTATTATTGTGTGAATTAGCAAGAGGTGTTGGTAGTAAAAACTAGTATATGGTACTATTACCCACACTATAGCCATTACTGGCATTAGCCTGCCCTATACCCATACTTAACCTTCATGTCCCATGGTATCTTCACACCAAGTTTGATCTCAATAGGTTATGTGGGTTGAGCAAACATTTTGCGAATCAAAATACATACAGGTCAGCAGCCACACACACAGACCCACAGACTGTTCTTTATTTATAATGATGTATTATTATGCACATCATTTGTTTTTCCTTTAGGATGGATACCTTATTGTGTGGAGAGGAGCCAGAGGACAAAAGTGACTTGTTAAAGATGAAAGGACTGCCCAAAGATCTGGACCTCACATGTGTCAAGTCAGTGCATGAATCTGTTGTTTTATGTGTGTGTGGAGGGGGGAGGCTTGGGAAAAGTACATGTGCTGTTTGAGTACTTCTTCAGCATGTATTCAAAAGCAAACCAATGCAGCAAAAATTCACCTAGTCATAGAATCAGTACCACAATACAGAAGGAACTGCTTTTTTGTCTTAAAGGAAAAAAGTCCAAGGTTTTAAGTGTGCAAAATGACCATCAAAATGATTGACAAATGAGTCACTAGTTTGAGATTTAATGAAACAAAAAATGATTTTTGTTTTGTTTTTTTGTTTATGTTGGTTTTTAATCAGTTTTATTTTCTGTAGACTGGCCGAGACTGCTGTCTCGGGTTCTCCATCAGTCACGTGACTTTCTCGGAAGTGACGTCAGTTTGGGGAGTCAGTGCAGTTGCCATCTTAGATTGTTCATTGAATGTGTATGCGTGTGTTCAACAGAAAGCTCTAATCATGCCGGCCTACTGTATTGCAGCAAACTGTAACAACTTACAAGCAACCCAAAGCAAAAACGTGAGGCAAAAATGGGTCAAATTTGTACAATTCAAATGACCTGACTTTGATGCTGCACCTCAGTCATGCCCATTTGTGTAGCGAGCACTTTGCTGAGTGTGATTTTGTAATCTTAATGGCGGAATACCAAATGGGGTTTGCTTCAAAGTGGAATTTGTAGAGCTGTCCACAGGGTAACCGACTTGGAAAAAATTCCAGTTCGAATCTCCAAGGATGAAGCTGATGAGCAGCAAGTGTGCAGCATGATACCAACAACTGAGAGATACACTGATACCCTAAAACAAGCTCTAACACGGCAAAGACAAAAAGTTTAACACGAATGCCTACGGCAGAAAAGTCTGTGAAAGAAACAGCCCGTATACACAAATGCCTGTGGCAAAGAAAGAAAGAACAGACCACAGACCAAACCACAAATGCTGGTGGCAAACGAAAAATGGCTGCCCTAATCAGTCAAGCAAACAGCTGACACCAAATGAAAGAAACAGAACAGCTGAAGCCACCTCAAAATCCCAAACGGTTGCCTACCTTCAAGCATAAGGTGGAAAACACACACACACACACACACACACACACACACACACACACACACACACACACACACACATACACACACACACACACACACACACACATACACACACACACACACACACACACACACACACACACACACACACACACACACACACACAAAAAAAAAAACCCCACTAAATCACAACAGTCTAGTAGACTACTGTCAGCAACGAAGGAGTGGACGATTACAGTCAGAAGAGCACAGAGCAAAAATAACTGTGCCAACAACAAACAGATGGAAAGCCAAACTAACCATAACTAACTCTAAACTAACCCAGCTTCCATCTAGAAAAACAAAGGCTGCAGACTGACTCTATAAAGCAAAACGCTAATCAGGACTACCGATGACAAGCATCAGGACATAAACAAATGCAGACGACAAGAGACATACAAAAAGGCTGCCCTATATATCTGAATATATTATCAGGGAAAAGAATCTGTGCATGTGTATGTTGTTTCATGCAAAGTATCCTGTGACTTTTAGACTTGAATATCTATAGAGAGATATATAAACAAGAAATTCACTTGCATTAATTTTGTTTGTTTGATGATTGATCCATACTTGTGTTATAATATGTTTTGTGATTGTATGTTTGTTTGCCTTGCTTGCAGACACTGATATATTTCTACCATCCACAGGTGCACACAGTCAAAATTTTATGAAGCTAATGCTTGGCTTTACATTTGGAGAGCAGCAGGGAGCCCTTTCCATATTTGTGCTAAGTGACTGTCTCTTGTACCCAATGGGAATCCCCTGAAATCTGGTGTGTATACATGGACCAGAGGAGAGACTGGCAAAATAATTAAAAACTCTTGTACCCAATGGGAATCAACTGAAATCCGGTGTGTAGCCATGGACCAGAGGAGAGACTGGCAAAATAATTAAAACTCTTGTACCCAATGGGAATCCCCAGAAATCCGGTGTGTAGCCATGGACCAGAGGAGAGACTAGCTGATGATGATGATGAAGTGATGCTTAATATCCGAAGATGTCAGTTGACATCTTAGGGACAAGCTGTGACTGATGCCAAAGCATGGTTCAATATAGCTTGACATCCACGGAAACCAGAAGGCTTGTTAGGATGGACAGCCCAGGATGGCCACCTCGACTCTCACACAGCTCCTGAACTATGGAGAGCCTAGCAAAAGAATTGAAACTCTTGTACCCAGTGGGAATCACCTGAAATCCAGTGTGTATCCATGGACCAGAGGAGAGACCAGCAAAAGAATTAAAACTGGAAAAAGCTGTTGTTTTCTTTTCAACCCATTTACCATCAAAGTCAGGCCACTGATATTGTGGTTCTCTGGTATCGGATGAAGTATGGCATGTTAATATAATTTGTTATGCACATTGTAACACACTATAAGTATAACATGCACTGATGCAAAAGTTAGAATAATTTACTTGGGGAACTTTTGCAGGTACCAGGAACGTGACCTAGAGCGGAGAAAAATGGTTGACTACAAATTATTTGTCTTGGGCAAGATGAAATACAGAATGCTGGATGTTTTGCAGGTATTATTACTACCACACAGGCACCTATATAGCTAATTATACTGCCACAACGTGCAGTGCATGGCACTTTTAATCTGCAGATCTATGGTTCTTCTTCTACTAGTCTACTAGAGTTACATGAAATAAGGCGAATTTGTGGTGATCAGTGTTGGACTGGTGGCCATCTGTTTCCATGTCAAAAATGTTAATATTTCAATTCACAGTAGTGTCAACAGCCAAACAGTTAAAACTGAAAATGTTCTGTTCTGTGTCTTATCTAATTAAGACTGTGTTCAATTGCTAATTATATTATCTACATCATATATATATATATAAATTTTCACCTATGGGATTTAGGAGATGATTCACATTTTCCATTTCTTCAACGTTGACTTTCTTTGTTGGACACTGTTTGAATGGGATCTTTCAAACTTGGCATAATTATAACCTTGCTCAGGGTCTTCAGATTTATACTAGGTTTGATGACCATGCCCTCAGTTTTGATGAACTTGACCTTGCTTTAAGGTCAGGGGTTTGTCTGAAACACAAACTGCAAATTGTGTTTTTCAGATTCTTGTCCAGTGTTGCAAATGTTATATTGTTGCTACAGACATTAAACAGATCATGGACAGTATGCTTTGAATTGCTTTGATGTGTATTCAGCTAATTTTTAAAGGAGACATTTTTGATCCAGTGTCTAAACTTAATTGATGTTCTTGTTCTGATCATTCTCCTTCTAGCAGAAACACTGATTTCATTTTTATCTGATTTAAAAAAGAATTAACCCATGTGTGTGGACAGAGTGGTGTCCTCATCCTTGCCGTGTTCTACAGTTGTAATCTTACTCTTAGGCTCATTTGAAATCACGCTTGTTTATGCAGCCACTGTCCGTCCTGCCCTAAATCTGTTACTCAAGACATCTGGCCATGGCTTTTGCCTTTTATCACAGATTTTTGAATGAATATAATTTACACTTTGCATCATGGTGATGATACTTGATAACATTGGTTGAACCTTTCTCTTTTGCAGCCATTGATCAAGGCAAATGTAACCTGTGGTTGTCCATGTTGGTGTAGGGCCTCAGCAGTGATGTCTCACATGTCTAGGTGCTGATTCATTCAGAGGCCAAGACATAAATATATAGGCCAGTACTGCCTGTTGAGCAGTGTCACTTTTGGAACACTAACAAGAAGTTTGACAGTCAGGCAAATCAGACTTCCACAAAGAGTAAAATTGCATTGCTGCAAAGAAGTAAAAAATCATCCACAAGCACTGCATTTGCAGATATTATCCACATTAAGGGCACATTATGAGATGACAGAAGTCACTCCAACATTATCTGCCTAAAGGTCTGGAATAAAACCTTGGTGCTTTTCACAACACCTGCTTTTCTAGCTGTGATTAATTGATGTGCATGTAATGGTTTCGGTAGTTGTACAAAGTTCTCAACCAAATGACAAGTTATTCACTTATTGCTTTCTCATGGATAGGCAGTATTACCGTGAATATGCAACTGTTAGGTTATTTATCTTTCTTCTTTTTTAAATAAAAAAATACTGTTTCTTTTTTTGTTTTCAGTTTAATTGTTGTTTGGAGATGGTTGTTTTTATACCCCCTGTAACAAAAGTAGTCTTATCAGGAACATGTTGCATGTCTTTTCTTTTCCACTGCATGCAGTGTAGTTGATTCTTTGTTTGTCCTGCAGATGCCACCTGACCCAAACATCACCATCCATCCAGATGACCGAGTTCCACAGCCAAATGTTATTCTCACCGTTAAGGTCTATCGCCCACGTATCAACCCTGCTTTCTTGCCCAAGGTTGGTACAACAAGTAACATTACTATTGAATGAATTTGTTACTTTTGTATTAATTACAATCTTTTTTCTATTAGCTTTGGTGCAACGAACAGTGCCTATTGGTATTAGCATTGGTGCAACAAACTGTGTCATTGCTGATCCTTGTTCCATCCCAAGTGTGACCCGATGCAGTTGACAATGCTAAAATCTGATTTATAACTAAAAAACATTTGACTACAACTAGTAATAGTGTGAGTTGTGTTCATATTGACCATTTCTGCATAGCTGTTTAAAAATATTCGAGCCTTGCTTATGAGTAGAAGAGTTTTCAAAAAAGAAGAAGTATAAAGGCAAATGTGTGTGTGTGTGTGCGCACACGCACATGTATGCATGCACATGTGTGTTTTGAACATGAATCCCCTGAACATTTTGCTGTTCTTGTTGCGTGTATATATGTGCCATTTTGGGGGGAAGGGGGTGCTTGCATCAAAATGTGAGTATGTTAATTGTTATTCATCATGGTAAGTCATTGGACAACAGTCACTTGATGAAGGCCACTTTATATTACGTTTGTTATTTTACTTTTGTTCCTGGATTCCTACTTAAGCTAATCATGACTGACTTTCTGTTAGATATTTCTGTTGCATTTGTTTCCAACATAAGTTTCTCTCGCTGGATGTTTGTGCCCAGGGCGAAGTGTTTCAGGTCATTGGCACACAAGCTCTCACAGACCTGAAGGATCACATTTCATGTGTGAAGGACGATGCCATTGCTGGAGACTTCAGCAGCTGCCCCAACATTCCCAATGAAAGTCTCATCCCAGCCAAGGTAGGGTGACCACTGCTTCATTCAAACAATACGTACAGTTGCAATAATACCAATAAAGGTCTCCAAGTAAAATTAGTGGCTTGATCCAGGCTTCCTGATAACTATACTATGTGATGGAGTTGTTAGTACTGTGATTATTATTGACCCTTATGGAAAATTGTGAGCAGTATTTGGCATCAAATGGCAATACTTGAAAACTGAGGCAGGTTTGGAACAAAACTATTTTTGCTATATAAAAAAAGTATAAACTTTCCCATGTAAACACAAATGAAAATTTTGCCAACAATGAAAGCAGGATGGATTTTTTTCTTTCTCGCCTTTATTCAGAGGATCATGTCCACAAAATGAGAATCTACAATGTAGACAATGTCAAAATGGCGATTTTCCAAGGATTTTACTTAATGAGACTGTTCTGAAAGTTGCTTCAGTGCTTTTTCAACACAGCAATTGTAGGCTGCTCTTTTGTGCCAAAGAGAGAAAATCAGTATTTAAAAAACCACACTGTTCTGTACTAGTTACTACAGAAAGCTGCAATATACATAGTGTCACTATTCAATTGAGGACTGGAAATGCTGATAGTCATTTTAGTTTATACCATTTTCATGTTGTGAAGATTTTTTGAAGGGGAAGCCATTGGGGGGGTTGATTAGCAGCAGTTTGCCAGAGTTTCCTCTGGAACCAGTTGACAAAATTCTGGTGCCATCACTGAATTATTGTCTTCCTCCTCTTGCATTGTAGTTACCCTAACTCTTCCTCCTCCACGTCCCAGTGCCTGTAGGTTTGGGGTGTAGGCTGTTAATGTATTCATTGGTTCTGATATTTTTCCAGAATATCTACAAGTCAGGCATGTTCTTTATAGAGAATACTTTCTATAATGACATGAGAGAGGCAGACAACAGAGACTACAGCGAGTAAGTGAAGTCTGTCAGCTGTTGATACTGATCTGGTATTGTTCATTATTTTGCTGTTTATATGCATTCTGTCTTTATTTTTCTTGGGTAACCTTTAAGATGTGAAAACTTGGTTTCTTAAGTTCATTTGTACCAAAATAATTACTAACTGTGTGTGTTGACTGTTCAGTATAGCCAGACACTGCAATAAAACAAAACATTTTGTTATTTACAGCATTTTATAGCTTGTTGTTTTGAGCTATGATAGAATGATTTATTTCAGTTATGCATCTTTTGTTTTGTAGATTATTTTTATGGATGCATGCATGAACTTGGTTGGTTGATTAGTAATTGGATTTTAATGTCCTGTCAACACACACGGTCACCGCAGGACAAACGAGCTTGGTGGGTGTGCGTGCTATCTGTAGAACTGTTTAATGTTTTCCAACTGCTGTGCCACAGACCCATCCTCAAGTGGGCCAGAGAGAAAGGCCATGAATCATACCCGGATTTTCAAACAGCAAAGATGGAGGACACAAAGTTTCTAGATTTGAATGTTCAGCTTGGTGTCCCATACCTCTATCAACACCAAGGAAACTGTGAACACATCATCATCTTCACCGACATCAGGTCAGTGAAAATCAGTTGGCATCCAGGTCTTCTGGTGATGGTCATGTTACAGTTTGTTGCAATGATGCCCAACAGGACTGCAAATGTGTTGGTTGCCATGAGAAGATAGCTTGTTTGATGTTACAGTTTGTTACACTGACATAGGCAGTGAACTACCACTGACCTCATTTGATGTCACCCACCCTGGCCTGGCATCTGTTATGGTTGATACGTTTTGACAGCTATCTTTGCACCCCAACATCTGAGAGACAGAGACTGAGCAAGAGAGAGACCCCTGCTTAAAGCCTTTAAAATGCATTCTGACATACAGGTGGACTTTTTTGCGTATATAGTAAACGCATGGGACTTGAGCATTTGCATGAGAAAGGTTTATAATGCATTAAAAACACATTTGTGACCCCTGTAACAGCAGTAACAATAGCACACACATGCACACACACACACACACACACACACACACACACACACACACACACACACACACACACACACACACACACAGAAGGGGAGATAGACACAGCTGTGAAATTCAGTTAAGAAATAGTTCTTGAACAGATGAGCTTTGAGGATGGTTTTGAAAGATGAGTGGCATCAGAGTGCCATAGTGTTTTAGGCAAACTGTTCTGAACAGATACACTTGGGTAAGAAAATGATCTTTCACCAGATATTTTTTGTGTTTACATGATGGTGACAAAGATACAGGTGCCAGATGCAGATTGTAATTGTCTGGTGGGAGTGTAGGCTTGAAGGAGATCAGACAGATACTGGGGGAAAGTGCCAGAGGTGGAACTGAAGCAGATAGTTGACATTTTGCATTGAATGTGATGTGTTGCTGGTAGATGGATTGTTGATGCAATGGTTGCCATGACAACACCGTTATTTGTTACAGTTGTCACACTAACGTGACCAGCAAGACTGAAAGTTTGTTGTTACATTGTGGTGACAGCAGGACTGTAATATACAGTGGCCACCTTGAGAAGACAGTGTTTTGTTGTTGTTGCAATTGTTACACTCTGGTGACCAGCAAGATGTTACACTCTGGTAACCAACAAGACTGAAATATGTGATGGTTGCCATGACAAGAGGGAGAGTGTGTTGTTGCAGGCTGTCGCACTGTGATGACCCACAAGATGTCAACATGTACCCCTACCTGCTGAGTGAGACGGTGACAAGACGCACCATCTGTAGAGCCTGCCTAATGGACTCTGCCAGGTTAGTGCTTGGAATCATGTGGTGATAAAACACCACACGAGTTGTAAACATGTGCACAACTGTCAGTGGACAGTTTTGTGAGAGAGACTATGAAGTCTGCTTACTTTCCTAAGTTTTATCACTTAGGGCCCATGTGGGTTAGGTGCTCTAAGTATTCATTATTATTGATGTCAAAATCACCTGCATTGCTTAATATTCATTTGCAGATGGTAAAGAATGTAGCTCAAGGTAGAATGTGTGAACATTTGTAGTCAGGAGTGCTTCTAGTATGTTGCCTTCTGCATTGGGATGAGTTTGTGTTTTTGACAGTTTGTACATGGAGAGATTAGGCTTCAAGGCTGGAACATTTACGGTGGTTCCAGACATTTCAGCAACACACTTACTTCTAGTCCAGCATGAGAATAGACCGGGTACTCACTGGTAATCTCTTTGACATAAACACTAGGCATACCAGTCTTGGAAATTGAAAATCAGAGAAGAGAAACAGACACCTTTGTGATTTTTTTGGTATTAACAGGATAGCACCAAACATCCATTGACACCACCCATGATTTGATTGTTGTTGTCTCATCAGATGGGTGGTTCACGACAGTCAGCTGACTCCCGAGAGTCCCTGCTTCATGTGTCACAGCTGTTTCACCCTCCTGCACTATGACAACAAGGGACGCAAGATCTGTCCCTTCAAGGCCTACAAGTACAGGCAGAAAATAGGCCCTACCTGACTTCAAATCTGTGCCTGTGCAAATGGAAATGTTACTTTTGTATTCAAGTGTGTGTATGTGCTTGTCAAAGAGAGAGAGAGAGAGACAGTGTGTGTGACTCCTTGTGCATGTGTCAGAATGATGTACATCTCTAGCATGCTCATTGTGTTTGGTAAAGTGTGTGAGAAAAGGGATTAGGGTGGAGGTGATTGTTAAAAACAAATACAAGACTCGGCAGCCACCAAACTGAAGCAATGTGTTTTGCTTCGTGGGGCATATGTCCAGCAGCCTGTTGCAGGGGGTGGGTGCAGCCTCGTGGAATGACCTTTTGTGTGGGTGCAAGTGTTTATACATGTGACGATGGCGGTGCATGTGAATGTGTGTGTGAGTGCACATGCACATGACTAGTACAGGCAATCAGTCTGCTGTAGTGTACATTATTGTATTCTTCATCCCGGGCTTTCAAATACAGGTGAAACTGCACCACCATGTTTTGTGTGCGGCAGTCAAGTTTGTTAAAGTCCTGCAGTTTCCTCCGAGACAACATAGGACTGCCTATAAATTATGGCAGGGAAATAATAAAAATTTAGTCACACAATCCTCTAGCCTTGTGGAATTTGTTCATCAGTGTGTAACTGCATATGTTGGGTAACACCCACAGTGTTCAGCTGGGGAATGCTCCAGTAACAACAACGGCCTGTAATACAAGAACTGACTGACTCTGTCACTACTGCAACTCAGATGTGCACGTATTTGAGTATGTGCATGTTTTTGTCTCTGTCATTTTGAACTCTTCAAGTAATAAACTAGATGAAAAAAAGTGAAGTGTTCTTGAAAATTGTTTGTGCAATGCAGAGGATGTGTATGCAAGTTTGTGTGTACGTGAAATTTGATAGCTGGTTTTGCTAGTATCATGAAGCAGTTATGTCAACTTGTTCTGCTGAAGTGTTGTAGTGGTAACAAAGGAAAGCAGCCAGAAGGACTGATGATTCCTGATATTTAATGCCCAGTCAACCTCAAAGGTCAATCAGGGTGAAACGTTTCATCAAAATACGAAGTCAAAGTTTGATTCACAGTGTACGTCACACATCACTGCGTGTTGTAGGAGGACTGTGGGGGAAAATGAAGCTGAGTTAACCAAAAAGAAAGAAATTAGGAAGGCAGAAACCCTGGTAGTGAGTGACGCATGTAAAGCTATATTCTGGGAGACTTCAAAGATAATCTTTGATAGCTCTGTATTCTCAGCAAAGGTGACCGTCATTTAGTAGTACCCCGCCGTGGATAGCGTACATGTTATTTTTTCTGGACCTTTTTCTCTTAAAATAGTTAAAATCCAGTTAGTGGTTTCGTCAACAATAAACACTCAAACCGGAGTTAGCCTCTGGGGGCAGGAAAACGTCCACACAACACGGAAGTCATCGCCATTGTCATGGCCGCAGCATAGTTTTCGCTGGGGTCAAGAGGGCGTGTAATTACTGCGTGTTCGTCCATGGCCTTGTATTACGTGCCTTTACTTACAACACCCATAGCGCCACCACTGTCCAGCAACTTGTGGCCAAGAAACACGGGATGGACTCAGTGCAAGAAAGAACGAAAGGCAGAAACTACTCGGTAATTTGTGCCGGTATCATTGTTAGTAGTGTGTGGTTTCGGATAGTTGCAGTAGCGGCATTAACTTGTACTGATGGGTCATTTTATGTATCAAAGGTTTGTTTAAAGTCGTGCAGTTTCCCGCATGTATCTGTATGTATAGATCTTTGGACTTGGACGGATTTTACAGGACCTTGCACCGGGACAGACTTGGACATTCATTCCGTCAGTTTTGCATCAATCCCCTCACTAATCCGACAGGGCTCAATTCGATGCGCGTGTAGTTCTTTCGTTTGTGCCGTAGTGTGTGCGCTGGTGGTGGTGTGGTGGTGGTGGTGTGTGTGTGTGCTACAGTTGGCCATGACAGAGATTAATCGGCTGCATAATCGGACAGCACGTGCCGCAGAGGTCACAAGAAATGATTTTGTGTGTGTGTGTGTGTGTGTGTGTGTGTGTGTGTGTGTGTGTGTGTGTGTGTGTGTGTGTGTGTGTGTGTGTGTGATTTTTTTCGACATCAGTCAAGTGCATCTTGTAATAATTGCTGTGTTATTGTATCAGAATCTCGTGCATGACTGTTCTCTTTATCGCGCACAAACACATTGTACTCACCCAGTGGCACCACACACACAGCATAGTGTGCCCCCCCCACCCCCCACCCCCCTTCCCGCCGACCCCACCAACCCCTCTCTTCCCCCAGTTTTCCGCAGGGGCCAACACAGTCGTCGTCGGAACAAAGGCTTTGAAATTCTTCCTGGTCTGCTGTGTATTGAAAACCGGCGAAAAGGAGTATCTTTGTGCGCGCGATCTGCAACACTGGTGTGTGTGTGTGTGTGTGTGTGTGTGTGTGTGTGTGTGTGTGTGTGTGTGTGTGTGTGTGTGTGTGTGTGCACATATTACACTTCACGGAAGCAGCGAACTCCACTCCGGTTTAAGTGTTCCCCGGTTTCAAATGACGATAATGGGACAGGTGTACACAACTCGAGTTTCACTGATCTGTTCCGGCCTGCCCTTTCGTGCCCCTCCCGGTGCAACATAACAGCCTACATTACGCCGAGAACCTTCCAGTGTGGTTAGCCCTACCTGTTACTTGTCATCAGCCGAGACCTTCCTTGTAATGTCGGCCGTGTGGATTCTCAATTTAGCATTTTGTGTCGGGACTGCTCGGTGGTCTGTTCTGTGCTATTCGTTCTTTCACGTCCAGGTTGTGTACAACAGTGTTCGCGGCCGCGGGGAGTCGGTGGTTCCAAGTTGTTTTATGGAAATCAGTACCGGTCTTGTGTGGAACTGCATGAAGACTTTTGTGTCCATTGTCACAAGGCGAATCTGATGTTTTCAACGTTGACCATTGACTGAGGTGTGACGCGTCACAGTTTTGGTTGAGTGTTGAGTGTTTTCGGGCTTTACGTCCACAGAAACCGTAGAGCATGTGGCATTAGGGACGGGAGCCCAGGACGGCCACCTCGACTTTCACACAGCTCCTGAGCTCTGAAGTAACAGTAACACTTTCCTTCTTCAAATAGTAGAAGGCCTACTCAGTGCTGACGCCTGTCCTTCACAGTCTAGGGCTGTTGGTTTGTGCATATAGTCCTACTGATGCACCGACCAACCGCCGGCAGGACGGGGAAGGGACGAGAAGCCTGGAAGATCCTGAGGAACGCAACTTTTCTCTCAGGGTAACTGCAGGAGTCCTGTACTAAGTGATGAGAAGCCTGGAAGATCCTGAGGAACGCAGCTTTACTCAGTGTAACTGCAGGAGTCCTGCGCTAAGGGATAAGAAGCCTTGAAGATCCTGCGGAATGCAACTTCACTCAGGGTAACTGCAGGAGTCCTGCACTAAGTACTGCTTCTTCGTTCGTGCGTGCGTACGTGTGTGGTTGAGGAGCGGGGATAGCTCTGTGGTTAGAACGCCGGACTCGTGATTGAAAGGTCGAGGGTTCGAATCCCTGCAGGAGCGGCGGGAGAGTTTTATTCTCCAGGGTGAACTTTCTGTGCTGACTCATATTTCGGTATCCGTTCCACCCCCGTGAAACCGCAGCAGCACGTAAAAGATCCCGTCATTCTGCCAAAAGTCAGTGCAGGTGGCAGGTTACAGCTAAACATGCATGCACCTTACGTATGTGGTTTTGCATGAAGTGGCATGGTCGTATGGTGTACACAGAACGCACCGAGACGGCAGCAGTTTCATGTGGCACCAGCCATGCCAGCGCTGTAAGTACACCACTTCGATGGATATTCAAAAACGTGCTATTGAAAAGCTATTCACTCATGTAAAATCACATGCGAGCGCCGTGAATCTGCTCGAGAGCGGAGAATAGAGCTGTATAAAAGGGTTCAACAATTTAAGGTTTGGAGAGACTATTAGTCAGTGACATCACATCGACTGAGTGGGAACTTCAGAACGGAAGTCTTTTTTCATGCCTCACTTTCACGTGATCGTGAATGCCTTGACTGAAAGTCAGTGAAAGAGGACGAAGTGGCTGGCATTATCATAAAGATACGGCAACCATCATATGGAAATTTTCACCAAAATCAGTCATCTCAGTTGAGTGACTCAAACTGATAAAACGTTAACTGATAACTTATCAGTCTCTGCGTTTTACCCTGCTGACAAAAAAACACCTCTATGAACTCTGCCAAAGAGTTACATTTGCCGGTGCGCTTTTTTTTTTTTTTTTGCCGACGACGTAGAGCTACAGTGTCATAACTGGCTGGCTTTGGTGTCAGTCTGTGACGGTTGAGGCCGCTGCCTTGTCACAGTCAAGCCGTTTTCAGCAGCATGCTTCCATCCAGCAAGAGCTGCAAACGCCAACCGCTGCCAGACGTTGCGGATGCGGTCATGATGCCAGCAACAAGACCCGCGATAACGTCCTTGAGCGTCAGATCCAAGGAAGGAAGTACCAAGGTAAGCACTGGTGTCAGTGCCTCTGTGTGAGTATGTGTGTGTGTGTGTGTGTGTGTGTGTGTGTGTGTGTGTGTGTGTGTGTGTGTGTGTGTGTGTGTGTGTGTGTGTGTGTGCCGCGCACGTTGTCCCGTGTTTACTTTGCTTCCAGTATTTGTCTAGTCAGTCATACCGTTTGTACTTAAGTAAATCCTGTACAAGCTTACCATCGTTAGCCTACAACTGCCGAATAGAGCCGGTATAAGGTTTGGTATAATTCGCCACTGATTGACTCGGATTGCATTTAACTGAGAGAGAAACTAAAAATCATGTGCCTCATGGAGTGTTTCTGCCGGGGCGGATATAGAACAGGATGATAAGCGGTCGAGTCGACAGTGCCACTGATTTGCCGAGCCATACGATGCCACTGCGCTCCTCTATCGACAGGCTAGGCTGCCACTGAGTCAGTCAGTGCCAGTCACTGAACTTGCTACGTGTCGCTGTAACTGACTGACATTGATATCATCCGGCAGCAAATAATATATGTTCCTAGCAGTATTCAAGGTTTTGGCGGCCGGAAGCGTCACAGTGTAGTTTTGCTGAGTACAACCGGCGGCCACTGATCAGCTAACGAGTGGTAGAGCGGCTCAGCCCGGTACTGACTACCGTCGTCAGTTCCGCCCCGCGATGACTCGATTTAGTGTCGGCGAGTCAGTGAACCGAGACTCTGTTTCCACCCATACCGGCTTGTCATCTCACGAGTGATTCAGAGTCTTCATGTGACTAGCGGGCCCTAGTTCATGAATACTGAATCATACTAGAACAAGTAAGCTACAGATACGGATCGTATAGCATCATGTAACATAGCGGGGGGGGGGGGGGGGGGGGGGGGAGGATGTCCTTGACAGCGTTTTACATCTCAGAGTCTTAACAAATATCTTTCTGTAATGTTGTCTGCAGCCATTTTTTTCCCTTCATCTTTGTTTCGCTGCAGGCTTGTTTGTTTTGTCTGTGCATTCAACTGATAACGTGTATCAGTCGTGATCATGTACTTTTTTTCTCTTTTTTTTTTACCCTGCCACATGACATAGGCACTGGTACGACAATGTGTAAGTTAGTCACGACTAGTCCCGGCCACGGTCACACTCTTCTTCCGCGGCCAATACTATCCAGGATCAATGTCTGATCATTACTGATATTTACTGATGGTGTGCGAGAAAAAGGGGTGTGGCTGAAAATACAATACCCAGCCCTAACACTAAAGGGCGAGCTGCTTCTGTGGACGTAAAGCAATATGTTTACTTACTTACCGTAAGTCTCAGCTATACTGAGTGAGCCGGTTTGGCCCAGCGGTAAGGCGTTAGGTAAGTGGAAAGACCTCGGTTCCGGCGATACCGCTTTGGCTCTCCTTTCTCTTGAAAAAGGTTGTGGTCTGTGGACACTGTTTAGTCTTGTGACTTTGTCCTTCACAATTATGAAACATTAAAATGGCTCTCATCGCTGCCCACCTTAATGCAGAAGTCATTCTGGTGGCAACAGTGTAGCGACAGGTAATATAATTTCCTTCTCAGTACCCCCACCTCAGAGTCAATACCCCCTTCCCGGCCTCCTTCTCAGTCCTCGTCCGACCCGAATAAACCTTACAGTGGTTTCTGTGCGGGACGTTAAGCACCATGTTTACTTAGTCTGAGCTCCTTCCTACGGCTATTCAGCCTCTTCACTCGAGTCCTTCTACAATCGTCGACTAGGTCGCATCGTTGTCAGTCGGGGCCCAGTAGAGCCGTCAGTCAGTAATGACTTGTCACGTTCATTTATGCCGCTCAGTGACGGTGGATAGTGTCATTGAGCGTGGTCATGCCTGCTCATTGGCGAAGTCCGTCTGTGTGAGTTTGTGCCATAATTGGCTCGGGCCAAGACCTTTTTAATTTATTTTTTAAACGGACCTTGGCTTGGTCCATATTTTGTTTTCATTCTGGTCTGTTATCGTGTTTGTTGGGGAAGGGGGAGTTACCCCTTTGACAAAGAGCTCTCCGTCGAGGAGGCGAGAACAATCAGTTGCTGTGTTTACTTCATTTTTCGGCGTAAATTTTCCAGTCAGGCCAGCTAATAAACTGAGTCTCAGAAACGTGGGGAAAAGATCGGGGGGGAAATCAGTATGTTAATCCGCGTTTCAATACCTGGTTATAGAAAAGTGAAAGAGGATGACGATGCTTACACTGTAAGTTGACAGTCAAAGGGCCCCCACCGCCAGTGTGTGTGTGTGTTTGTGTGTGTGTGTGTGTATATATATATATATATTACGTACCGGGTGTGTGTGTGTGTGTGTGTGTGTGTGTGTGTGTGTGTGTGTGTGTGTGTGTGTGTGAAATTCAAAACTAGCACTGTAGTGTGTAAGGAAAAATGATTTTTGGTATTTAATGTCTAGTCCACATTTTGCTTCAGGTCTTCACGGTTGATGTGTGGGTGTCGGGTCAGCATCACATGGTTGAGAGGCGCTATTCAGAATTTGAAGATTTGCACAAACAGGTATGATAATGCCTTTATATGTATGCATGTATTTGTTAGTAGTACTATTTTTTGGTATCTTTCAGCATTTGCAAACTGCATTGGTCAGTTGAGGGCATACAGTACCACTTATCTGTCTTAATATTCACAACTACAGGAGACAAACAGATCATACAAACAGTAAGTAACATGGAAGGAACTTGAAACCTTGCGGTTGGAGAAGTTGATCTGCAGAAATTAGAATGTTCTAGTTGTTACTATTAAGTATTATGCTAATTAGCACAAAGTTCTAGCCTCTCCAACAACCACAAACTAAGTTGTCAGATTTCTTCTATTTCATGATCATACAAACAGTAATATGGAAGGAACCTGACACTGTGCTGTTGGAGAGGTTAGTTTGCAGAAATTATAATGTTCTAGTTGTTACTATTAGTATGATAGTTGATACTAATTAGCATAATTTTAAAGTTCTACCCTCTCCAACAACCACAAACTAAGTTGTCAGATTTTTTTCTATTTTATTGTTTGTAAATGTATTATCTGTTTGTTTGTCATTTCAACATTTGGAAAAGGTGCTTGTTCTGAAAATGTAATTGTTTTGTAATAGTATTGTTCAATTATGATTAGCATTCTTTTTAACCTTTTGTATGCTTTGATCTGATTATTGTGTGAACATTTCAGGACACACATTGTCAATGATATGATCCACTGCAAAAAGATAGCAGCACTGAACCTGCTAAAAATTAACACTTAATGTTAATGGCATGTCAACACAATAATGGCAATTATTGCATCAAAACAACACTATAATTTGTCTAAGGTGAGCCCACTACACTTAGGGAGTGGGTTAGAACCTAGAGGTTACAACCCACACACCCACACACTGTTTGGGTCAGCTCTTTGAGCCATGGGGTAGGTGCTTTGTAAATTTCCTTTGTTATTAATAAGTTCAGTGACATTTGTTTCAGATAAAGAAGTTAATGAAGACTCCTGAATTTCCACCCAAAAAGGTGCTGAAATGGAACAACAAAGTCTTGGAACACCGGCGCCTTGGTTTAGAATCTTACCTACAGGTGCACAGTTTATCTTTGATACCATCACCAGAGGGGTTGCAGTTTAGTGTCATTGTTTTAGCCTAACTCAATACACTGGATGGACAACTCTTGTTAGAGAAAAAATAACAGGGGTAAAAGGAATCTGACCCAAGAAAAGATTTGACCAATTTATGTAGCTGCGGCCCTGACAGGAAAAATGCCCTGTTGTCAAGCTCAGCTCTAACAGTGGTAGTCAATATCAATGTAGAGCATCACTGAAGACTTAGCGGTTGTGCATGGTGAAAATGTGTCACCGACAGACTAAATAATTTTATGATTGATTGGTCAACAGGGGGATTTGTGTGTGTGTGTGTTTAGTACTGTTTGTATTCCAGTATTGCTCACAATGACACCTGTAGGTAAAGTACAAGTGTATTATGGTAAGTAAATTACAATGGCCTGTTTATATGCATGTGTGTTTTCTGTACAGGGTGTGGTGTCATATGAGGCAGTCCCCAAAGCAGTGTTTGAGTTTTTGGAAATCAGCATGGAGGAGGATGGAATGGAGTAAGTTCACTTGCTAGTCTGAGTTAATATAACTTATGTGCATATTTTTTATTGTGGGCACTGGGAGTGTGGGTACCAATCCTGTTTGTGTGAGAAGGTGTTTGTTGTTTGTGTGCCAAGGTGCTTGTGCCCATGCATGCAAAGTGTGTGCATGAGTGTTTGCTCTGTGTGTGTGTGTGCGTTTGTGTGCTGGAAGACAAACTGGGGGCATTAAACATAACTGTACTTTGTGTTTGTCCAGCTTTGAAAAGAATGCAGCTGCATATGTGCCAATGCATCAAGCTGTTGTCACTTTCACTGAGGAGGCCTTTCTTCAGGATACAAACAGAGGTCAGTATTTTTCAATGTACACCTCTTCTTTTCTCTTTTTTGTCAACTTTCCTTTCAAGGGTGTAATTTTGCATTCTTACAAGTAGCATAAAATATGTAACCATCATCAGTGAGGTTGTTTTTTACTTGGCTTAAAGGCAGAAAACTCCAGTTTCATCTAACCTTCAAATAGTTGGTTTATGTAATGTATGATTTTGATGGATGGTTATGTAGATTGTCCTGCCTTCGTGCTGATCCCCTGTGTTTTTTATTTAATCAGCATTATACCGCTTCAGTGTTTACATGCCCATGTACATGCAAATTAATGATTATGTATTGGGTGGTTCAGGCAGGGTTGTTAACTCCCTTGACTTTTACCCTGCATCGCTTAAGTCCCTTGGCTGCTTTTACTTCCAGTGCATACTTTCTTCACAATGGAAGGCGGTGACAGTGAATTTGCAAATTTTACTCTGCCAACTTTAAAGGCATTTTTAGAGGCCCATAGTCAGAATGCACCTGGCAACAAGCGATAACTTGTTGTTCGTGCTATAGGATGCCCCAGACCACATTTTTTCCATGAACTTGCGATCTTCTGGTCAGCCAAAAAATGACCCAGACACTTTTTATCCACCCTCCATCCCCTTTCCCCAGTAATTTTTGCAACTGCAACAGTGGTGGCATTTGTATTGCTTCGCAATTCTAGGTTCAGCTTCCATTGTTACACACAGTGTGAAGCAATGCCTGCTCAGAAATCGGCCCGGAAGTGACACTGCAACCTCTCGCGACTTCTTGCATGAAAGATTACAAAAGGCATTCACTCATGCAAACCAGCTTCACTGAACCGCCCAATAGTGTGCATGTGTGTTGGCTGTTAGGATTATTTAATGTTTTGAGGATGCTTTGTAAGGTCTGTTAAGCCTCTTATCAAGGAATTAATTGTGCCATACAATTAATATATGTGCATACAAGAAAAATAGGTACCAGACATGTTATTGTGCATTGATAGATGGTTACTAACAGTGAATTAGGTGGTTTTTAACATTGTAACAGTGAATTAGACAAACTTGTGTTTTGAACTGGTGTAAAAGAATTTTGAGTATGTAATTTGTCCTGTGGTGACGCTGTGTGGATGATGGGACATTAAAATCCAAGAACTAACTCCTCCCAGAGACAGGCAAACAACAAATCTGTAACCTCAGTTTCCTTTGCAGGCACACTGCCAGACATCATAGCAGAGGGTGTCACCATTGGTCTCTTTGACAACGACTACACAGCTTTTCCAAGGTGAAGACGAGACTCAGGAGGGAGAGAGAGAACAACAGCGTATCAGTATGCACGTGTTTGTGTCAGGCTGTCACAATCAGGAAAATAATGTATGCTGCATTTGTAGCATACACAAAACTAATGATTTTCAGAACATTGGCAAATCAGGTGCAGAAAAAGAAGTGGCATATAGATCTTGCGAGTGTGTGCGTGTGTGCAGACTGCATTTGGAAGTTATAATGTGATCAAACCATTATTTTGAAATGAACAGTGTGTGCAATAATTGTATTACAACTAATCCAAAACTGTTTTGAATATTCATGGACTGTACTCTTGTAGTTATTATATATTTTGTGCAGTTCAGAACCAAATCAACATTTTTCATTAAGTGCCCATACTGAATGCCTTGTCTGTGTGTGTTGGAAGTGACAAGGATGTTTAATGAAGCATTGTAGTGCGTTTATCAAATTAATAAGGTTCATTGTGCTCTAGGCTATGTATATATTTTGTTGACCTTATTTTTTATTGTGTACTTCAGACTCATGTACACTTTTACATTACATTCACTATCCCACAGAACACCCCAGACGACTTTCCTGTACTGTAAATGTTCACACCCTGCCAGCACATATTTTGGTGCGCACAAACAAATATATGAGGATATTAAATGAATGAGGCTGGTGCACTGTTAAATTTGTTGATGCATGGCTTGTGTTCTGTTTGTTGATGCGCTGTATGAACTGAACATCACCAGTACAAACTGCTGTGCACATTTTAATGTCATTGTCTAATAAATACCTTTGTAAACATGTTACTGATGCACTTACTTTATTGCTTGACAGATTGCATAAGCATGTTTTGTGTAAACAGAATTTGTGTTGGAAGAGAGAATATATATCGATCAGGAAATACATTCACACGTCTCATCACCACTGGCCAGAAGTCAAAAATATAAGGTGACAAATTTATTATCAAAGAACTGCATACATAATTAGAATTGTTTTATAACCTACGACATAAAAAGGGTGGAAACCAAGCTATGCCCACTTGTGGACACAGGGGGTGATGGGTTTTCAAACTCTCTGGTTAAAAAGCTATCAAGACAGGGAGGGTTGCATGATACCACAGCCAGTCTCTAGGGACATATCACTTTAAGCAAAATGAATATCAAATGCCAGAAGACAGATTAAGTTCCAAGAACAAAAAGGAAAACAACCACATAGTACATGAGCTTCAACTGTATCTCATAGATGGCAAACTCATTTTGCATGTGTTTCACCATGTTACAGAGAGTAAATGAAAATGTAAGTTTGTTTTTTGTAGGAAACACAAGAACAACGTAAAACACCTAAATTACACACATCAGTATTTTAATCACAAGAACAAAGTTTTAACAGTATGTGACTCGCTCTCACAAAAGGGGGATAAAACCATCAGGACAACTCTGAGATGCCTGGCAAACACACTGTCTTGGGGTCATTCATTTTTGTTCATTGAATGTTTTCCATTTTTTGCATGTACTTTTTAAATTTTAAATTACCAAGGCTCCCCTATTTTTGTGTGTGTGCATATATAAACAACTTCAAAATACATTTCAAATGACAAAATCTTATATAAACAACTTAAAATACATTTCAAATGACAAAAGCTTGCTTTAACATTTACCAAGTAAATCAATTCTGCTCTTTCTTCAGAATTGCTGCTTTACTAGCAGCTTAGTTTCAGAGGTCTGAAGTTCACTTTGGTGCTGCGCAGTGTTGGAACCAATGCCAAACAGCTTCCTGACTGCACTCTCTGCTGACACTGTTCCCCTTCTGTCAGTGCCAGCCACATATGACTAAATAGCTACAGCACAAAGCACTATTCATAGATAACTACCATCACTGGTTCCCCCCTTCCCACCCCACCCCCGAAAAAGACTGCAAAAAACATCAAAATTCACACTGTATCATAAAACTTAGTGCAAGCTGATAATATGTGACACTTATGTTGCTAACATTGTTTAACAAAGAAAATGGGTGCAAAAACAGGCTTCTTTTTTTTGAAGTTAGAAAAAGAAAAAAAAGAAAACAAAAAAGAGATGTACTGTACAAGATAAAATGGGTCTTGCTTGCATGGGACAAAATGAGAAACAATGAAATACATTCACGTTTGTAAACAAGGAGAAAAATCCTACCAATTCATATGATCAATTACCACAAAAAACATGGCATCCATTCAGTCACACATACACAGTCACAATCCAGATATGCTTAGTATTATTGTGCACACAAGGATCAGTCGCACACGATGCCCTATACACACTGAGTAAAAACACACAAAAAGCTCTACTCTCCGTACTTCATTCAAAGCGCAAATGCAACCACTCTTAAAACAGTCCTTGAATTCTTGTGGCATACACTTTGATTCACACAAAAACAGCAACACGCAATGGGTTCATAACTAAACACAACAGGGAATTTAAATCACAGGAGCAGGAAATACATAATTGTATATACTGACTGTATCAAGTCTGCTTTAAAGACCGATGAGAGCAAGCCTCAATCTGCCCACAAGCCTTTTACTCACAAGTGTCTTTCATACTCAACAGGGTATAGTTCCGAATTCTAACATGGGCATTTAACAAACCCTTTTTTTGTTTTTTTTAAGGCAGAAGATGGAAATCAGCTGGACTCAGAAAGAGTAAGCTAAAATCTGGAGACTGAAAGAAAAGACATAATTATGTGGACAGAAGATACAGAAAGAAGAAGACTGAAAAACTGAGGCAATGGAAAAGAATGAGACAGAAAGAAGTTAATGTGAAGGAGGAAAGTCTTTACAGTGAGGGGCCTGAAATTTGTGTACTGACTGGAATGGAATTTACACACACTGTTGATTGTGAAACTAATGTCAAGGTCCAATCTGAACTATGGGAATATTTTCAAGTTCAACTAAACAGACTGTAGCAGAAATGTAACAAAAAGCAGTCTTTATTTTCCACAATCTAATTGCGTATTTTGATTGATTTTGAACCTCCTCACTGTAATGTAACTGTAAGAAAGAAAACACTTGGGCTGCTAGATCAAGCTCTGGGGTTGTTGGTGTTTCCTCGATGACGCACCCCTTCAGACTTCTTCTCAGGTGTAGCTCTGAAATGGATAACCAAACAAACGCATCAGCATCACATGCCACACAGTCACTGTTATCTGCATGAGAAAAACTACCATTTCCTTTTTATTTTGAAATGTGGAGTGAAGTACTGCCAGATAAACTTTATCACATCACTTTTTGAAATACATATTTGTTTCCAGCAGATCTGTGAATCGTGTATAAGCAGTCAGTCAGTAACTGTAGCAGTACAAAATGCTGTACCTATTGTGATGCTGGCCAAATACAGCTTCTGTGTGTTACTGTGCTTTCAGTTATGCGTGTGTGAGAGCATAAGCAGTTCTGATACATTTTAACCTTTTATTCTGGAACATGCATGTAAGCAGGATGACCCTCTAAAATGGCATGCTGACCACCTATAATTCTCAAGTGAGGGTCATGCTGACCCCTATGTCATCCAGCTGTAGGAAGCCCTGCAGAAGCATGGACTGCTCATACTGCATACATCATGTCAAGACTGCTTGGTGTTGAGAGCTATACATTCCTGAGACTGCTTGGTACACAATCTGCCCACTGGCATGCCAAGAGTTGTTACGGCTTCTTTCAGAGAGGCTTTGACTCAGCGTGTGACTTACCCATCCTCATTTGGATCTTCATCTTCAGCAGCATCCTTGTTGCGCTTCTTCTCATAGATGAAGATAATGGTGCACAGGATTACCACCTCTGCCACAATGCCAAGGAATGGCCACAGTGCTGCCAGCTTGTCTGAAAGATAGAGCCAGCATTACAGGCCTGAATTATAAGGCCCACACTGGGGTCCAGGCTGAGGAGTCTTTAACAAACACTTCTGCAAAAATCATCCTCAAGATGCACATTAACTGAATTTTATCAACTTTTTTGTTCTGCTCTGCTGTTCTCTGATAACAAAGTAAAACCCTCACCCTTATTCTTGTTGACTTCACCCACACACACACATTGGATTACTGCAAAACTGTTGAAAAACAAAAACTGTCATTTAATAACATTAACAGACAAGCAAATCCCATGTGCATCTCATTCTCAAAGCCAAAGTTAAACCACTTGTTGAGTCAAGTTTAAACTAGCTATTAATGAGTTCCATTTGCATCAGGGTGTTTCATCATTAAGGCAAATCACATTTGTTCATCTTAAAATTACACTCACAATAAAGGCAATTAAAATATGCAGAGCCAGGTTTGAACTAGCTATTAATGTGCTCCACTAGCTATTAATGTGCTCCACTTGGAACAGATTTTTCAAGATTATTAGGGTGCCTACAGGGTAACAGACTTAGCAAAATGTCCAGTTCGAATCTCCAAGAACAGAAGAGTATTTTCCACAATAAAACACAACACAGCTTTCAAGCAGGCAATTTACTTGTTTCTAAAGGTGGTACCATACATTCTTCAGCTCTTGGAACAGTCTGTCCTTCTGGGATCTCAGCAGTAACAGACGGTTTTCATCCACTGAACTGCTGCTACTCCCATACTGCAGAACCCAGTTGCAAACAACATACCAGGAGTATCAGTGGATATGAAAGTATTCATAATGGAAATGTGTGCCAAGTTTGTCCTTTTCCAATCCCACCTCCATTTTTTTGTCCCTTTTTACATGCAGCAGCTGTTGTACATTTCTTTAACTTTCGTAACAATCGTGTTTTTCAAGAGTTTTCAAGATGAAACTGAATGCCGCCCACACTGACTTGTGTTTAAAGAAAAAGACAGAACTGATGCTGTGACAAGGGACAGCACTTGCAGAAGTACTTTTTGCGCATTCTGACAAAAGGTTACAGGCACTTCAAGTGAACCATATAAGAAAAAAGCCAAATTTTGTGAATCAAAAATTCTGGCTCCTGCCTGAACAAACACACCCATGCATACTGATTCCCAAAGCAATGGGAACTCCTTTCCTGCTCTGATTGACTTGAACTAAATTAAAGTTAAGCAAGATCAGAACTGGTGTGAAAGAGGATGACCAACCTTTGACACGAACAAGGATGGTCTGTGTGGAGTTGGTGTCAGCCCACATCGGATGACTTGCCAAACACTTGTACTCGCCAGCGTCATCAAAGTCTACAGAAGCAATCTCCAGCTTACCGTTGTCTATGGGGGCACCATCATAGGTGTTAGCACTTTTTAGCTTAAAGCGAGAGCCATCTTCACCCTGAAAATAAGGAAAAATACACTTTATTGTCAGATGACAACATTAGCACGCAGAATCTATCCAAAGCATAAAACTATTTTACGCACAGGTTTAAAGCCAAACAAGGATACAGACTAAGATGTAAGGAACCCAGCAATATGAATAACAGAAGCTCTGGAATGACCAAGCATTTTATCTACCTTGATCTAAAAATAGTTTTTATTGTAGTTGAAGACAAACGTGCTTCCAACCTAAGAATGCATTTAATATGATCATCTGAAGTTAAATGCATTGTCACTTTATGAAGTTTCTGATACATTCTTTGCAATGGTGTTGGCGATGTCACGAGTCAGTGGCGCCATTTTTGATTCACTTCGCAACATCAGTCCGATTTAAAGTACATAACACACAACTCTGGCAGTCATTATTGTTTTTATTATCGCTCACATCAACATACAAGGACAAGAAATAAAAATATTTACATTGCAATAAAAGATTACCCTGAAATACGAGTTTGAAGTTACCTACCCCAAGTGGCACACAGTTTCTGAGAACGACCCATATATATTATATATATAGACAAGCACAGTACAGTTCCCCCCCCCCCCCCCCCCCCCCCATTGTTTTTGCCTTTGAATCTGAACACAAATGTCCATCCATTTCTTATTTTGGTAAAGTGTCACACCTTTTGCAGGTATACTCAATGCAATAAATCTAGTTTTCTACACCCCAGCTTGTCAAGCCTGAAAATGGCCTCTTGTACAACTCCACTTGCTTTCCCAGACTTTCAAAGCTGTCTTAATTCAAAGCTGTCTTAAGACGAACACGAAGGATGTCCTGCTGCCAAACTTTAAACCTATGTGGGTGCAGCTTGTTATGCACACTGACCTTGACCTCTTCATTGTCCTTGAACCAGGTGATGGATGGCTTGGGGTAGCCAAGCACTTTACATTCAATCATCAGCTTCTCATCCTGCACCAAGTTCTTGGACTTCTCAAAGGGAATGACTTTGGGTGAAGCTGTAGCAGACAAATGCCATACACATAAATAAATCACACTCTCAAAATGCAGTCTATTTTAACCACAATATGAAACCCAAGTAAAAAAAAAAGACAACACAGACAAACTCTGCATCAATTAATATTCGCTTACTATAACACCATTGTTCAAGCAATTCTTTTACTTTTTGTTTCAATCTGGAAAGATGAGATGGCAGCAATTTTATGTTGCACCAGCTATGTTACAACCAAACAGCACTGTAGCCAATCACACTGTATAAAGCTAGTCACTCATTCCGAGTCACATATGACTAGAGCACAGACACAGAGAATAGCACTGGTTACCACTGTAAGGTGCTTAAGGCTATTCTTCAGATGAGGTGCTTGACAAGTGTTCACATAAATACATAAAATATGAACACCAATCATCATGCAACTATTATGGCTGGAGCAAAAGTGAAACCCTTTCTCTGATTATGCAATTATCCATCTCTCTAGAGGTACAGAAGTCATCTAACTAGCCCATCTCAAATTATGCAAGAGCAACTGTCTGTCTCTCTAGAGGTACAGAAGTCATCCGACTAGCCCATCTCAAATTATGCAAGAGCAAATGTCCATCTCTCTGGAGGTACAGAAACTGTCTAACTAGCCCATCTCAAATTATGCAAGAGTAACTGTCCATCTCTCTAGAGGTATAAAAGTCATCTAACTAGCCCATCTCAAATTATGCAAGAGTAACTGTCCATCTCTCTAGAGGTACAGAAGTCATCTAACTAGCCCATCTCAAATTATGCAAGAGCAATTGTCTGTCTACAGGTACAGAACCCATCAAAGTGACATTAGGCAAAATAAAAATTGGAAGAGTGCTGTGTCAAAACCCTGACCAGGGGTCTATGAGTAAAGACTGACCAAAGTAGGTGACGTTAATCACGATAGAGGACTGGTTTCCACCGTCTCCATACGATGCAATACAGGTATACACACCAGCATAGTCACGAGCTGCACAAAAATGCACATCTTGTCAACCACAGTCCATTTCAGTATGCCATCTGGCAACATCATATTCTGTCAGTTGACAGGTAACATAGACAGTAGATCACATAATTCCAATTTTATCTTTTTCACAATCACAATGATGGCAATTAATGCCTACAAGCCCCTGTGTCAACCACAACCAAACATGTCACATCATCTTCAAGACACAAAATTTTATATTACATCCTCCACCCTCTCCCTCCTCTTTAATATTCCATTAACATGGGTACTTTTGTGAAAGGACTGGATCTTAAGAAAAAGTGACACATTACAAGGGAGCTGTTGCATGACTGTTCCAAAATTTTGAACTTCACTTTCCTTGCCTTCTTAACTAACAGTTTACTTAACATATTTTCTCTCCACATTGTACAAAACAACCTCAGCAATGACCTTATTATTCTTACACAACAATCAGGTCAGCACTTTCCTCAGTGACTTAATTTTAACTGAAGGGGGCTGTTGCAGCATGTTCTGTCACTATGGCACATTTGTCACTAAGGTGACAAAATGTGTCAAATTTGATGCACTCCGGCATGTTGCATCACTACGTGGTGACAAAACGCGCTGAAAGGTCCACTTGCTGCACATTTTGTCACCCCTTCACCAGCAACACTATAATCTGTCTTTCCTCTTCCCTTGATGTGTGTGTGTGTGTGTGCATGCTGATATAAATTTATCTGTGGCAGCACAAAAGCGTTTGTATGTTGTGGTGTATTGTTTTTATTTTATTATTCCCACCTCAATCAGTGCTAAACTGAAATTCTGTATTGCTCTGAAAAGACTATGAGGCTACTGCTGCCCTTAGCTCTGTGAAACATGACTACAGAGACAGTGTGTTGTGGATGTCCCAAAGGTATACTATTGTTTCACTGAATGGCTGGTATAGTTTGATGAGACAGAAGGTAAACTTGGACTGACTTTGGGTGTGATGTTTCGTTCCATGCAGCCTAACAAAATATGTGCCTAACATGTTTTCATTACTATTAATTATTATTTTCCCAGCTACTCTTAGGCCGCCTAGACCCAGGTGGTCAAAATTCTTTTGCAAACTGTTTTTCCGGACCCCAACCACCTTTGATCCTTCTACCGACAATGAAACCCCGCCAAGAGAGAAAGAGAACGGAGCATCAACAGCAATCGACAGATGTCACACACATAACAAGAGACACAAAAACAGAGACCAAAACCTCTTATGTTAACTTTCACTTGCCTCTCAAGTATTAAAACTTGTAGGGTGCATAAAATGCTCCAAATGTACATCATTTCTTAAAAGAGTGCGCTTGAAAGCACTGGGTTCGCAGTATTTCCATGTCTGCAGTACCCATCTGAGGATCGTCAAAACACACACAAGTATGCAGGTACCTCCACCCCCACCCCCTGCATAACACACACACACAATATCATATGTACAGATAAGCAAGTGAAAAAGGTACAATGCCTGCACGATTTGTCACAACCTCGTTGGTGACAAAACATGCTGTAGTGACAAAACGTGCCACAACAGGGGTTCCTCCACTACATCACTCACTGTTCTGTGAACAGGCCAATGGAAATTGCATTCTCCACATGTCCAAGCCATGCGTTTGATGAATGCATTGCCCCACATACCACACAGAGGAAGCTGACAAGAATGTGTAACATCAAAGCACGATTATTAGCTGCATGAGAGGGTGCACACACACACACAAACATGATCTTAATAAAAAGCTTTTGTCATGGTTTTCATTAACAGTTTTTCCAGGACCTGAATAATGATACACTCACATGGATTTTGGATCTCCAAAGAGCCATTTTCATGCTGAACATATTTCTGCTTCTCTCTAGCCTGTATCTCATCCACTGGTGTTTCTCCCTTCCTCCAGGAGTATGTGTATGTCTTGCTGGCATCATTCACCTGGCAGTGCAACATGGCATTTTGATTGTACGCAAACTCCGCCTCTACGGTTGTCACTGTAACAAAAACAAAAACAGCATGACTTTGTACGTCAGTGTACTTTGTACACCATGCAGAAATTTCAGAGAAAGGCAATGTGATCTCTAGTAATCTGGTGAGTGCAAGGGCTGGGTGGGGGAATCTTCACCTAGAGTAAATAAATTACAGTGGAAACAAAAGAAACACACAGTAGAATAAACTGCACTACTGTTCCACTGATAAAACTTTAAAAAGCTGTTTGCAACCCAATTCTCCCTAAATCCTGACTGTAGTTTTCATTTAACTTTTTAAGTCTGACCAATGTTTCAAACTGAAGCAAAAATTCAGTCCATGAGAACACATTCAGTTATAATACTAACAGTAAAGCACTGACACTAGACAGGTATGACATAGTATCTATAGATATGTCTTTTTCAAACTGTGCAATTCTAAATCAGTAACTGCCTCAACATTTACCATTGAACACTTTCAACTGAAAACTTTGTTCTTCCTGGGATGTCGCATCTTTGCAGGTGAAAGTGGCTTCATTGGCCTTTATCACTTGTTCAAATGTCAAGGTGCTGATATTGTCTCCATTTGCTGTGACGCTGCCTTGGTTCAAAGTGCTCATGGCCTCAGATGGCACAGCACTCCACTGGACGCCATTTCGGCTAGAGCAGTTGACTTGCAGGTAGGACCCCTCCGCAACACTAAAAACGCCTTTGGAAGGTGTAATTGTCAGTGACCCTGAAACATGTGGGGAATTTTTTTTTATCAGCTGCAGAATTTCTGTAATACATGGCCTACAACTAGTACAACTACAAGTATTCAACACAATTTTTCATGCCATAATGGTCCATTCTTAAGAATATCCCCTGAGGGAGGCCACTGTAGGTTATAAAATCAAAAGCGATATTGAACACAGTACTGACCAGGGGTCATCCTAATGGGCTAGATCATGGTGGGCAATAAGATCGAAAGCTAGGCGATCATTTGTATCAAGCCTTCCTTTTTGATCTCATGACCAAGCTCATTAAGAATGACCCCAGATCACCTTTGCCCAATCTTGTTTTTGAATTTGTGATGTGACTTGACCCATGTCATTAAGAATGGCTCATGTTAACAATAAGCTAGTAGCATGTACTGATGCAGTAATGCTGGATTTTATATGCCACTGATAACATTAACATTCAGTACTGAATGTGAGTAACACTGCAGCTGATACAACAATTACAATAGTCGAAGATGATCTGGACAGTCTTCTGTAACTGATCAGTGGTCTGGATACTGGCAAGTCTCAGTTTCACCGTCGAAAGTGCAAAACGCTTTTTAAAAGATTGGCCAGGAGCAGTCAGACTCAGAAGCTCAGTAAACAATGCTGACACTAAGTGACAGACTGCTCTAAATAACTAAGCATCTGCTGTCACTACTCACTGTCACTGAAGTTGAAAAGGATTTGGGTGTCCTCATCAACAACCAGCTATCCTTCAAGAATCATTACATCCATGGCACAAGACATACTTAGCATCATTCATCACTGTCATACCATACTTTTTCAGTTTCATACCTCTGATTATCTTGATTACCAGGGTGTGTAAAATTATCCCAAATGGCTTACAATTTTTACAAGGTGAACAATAATAATAAAGACCTACCCACCATATAAATCAAATAATTCCCAACGTTGAAGATTAACTTAAGTTAAACAAAGCGCTTCCTGAAGTTCTTCATGATATGCCACCCTATCAGTATCACACACACACAAACACACGGCACTGTGCTGGTGCTTCAAGGATATAATTTTGTTTTATAATTTTCTGTCACCATAGTTCATACTCGCTGTCCGAATTATTTATTTATAGGCTGACGTAAAACTGTCTTTACTGAGAAATGCACGGAGTTCTGACATCAGCATGCACTTGATTGGTCGGGCAGTAGTAACATAAAAAACAAAACAAAAAAACTCATGAATACCATTCCGTTATTTAAGAGAATAAATGTTACTGGCTGAGAAAGACTCGTGAGCTTTCACAGCTGAAAGACGGAATAAATAACCTAAACGACGAGCAGCAGCGGCTGCAATCAGCTGATCCAATTTTGGGACAAAAACAGGGTCACATTTTCTCTGACTGTCCGGCCGAAAAGATCATCGACCTCACAAATAACGACTAGAACACACCTGACGCAACTGTAACGTTGTATAAGACAACTGAACCTTTACTTACGTGCTGAGTAAATGCCACAAAGGACTAAAACACAAATTTTCAGCCACATTTTCCGATCAGGTCGTCGTCGTAGTCCCCTGAACTGTTCGTGCCCGCTGTAGAAGATGGCTTCCGATCTGTCTCACTGCGCATGCTCCAACAAAATTAGCTGCGCTGTTTTGAATATAGTCTGTTTCATGTTTAGGACAGAAAAAAAAGGCTGATAATTATTAAACTAGTGTCTTAATGATTTGTTTACCACATATCCACTAATCAATCTTTTTATTAATCGCTTTAAAAAAAAAATCATTCATTCCGTTGTGGAATATTGCCCGAACTATTGGATTCCCACAGTAAAATGAAGGCCGGAAAAAAGGAAGATGCGTTCGTTTGCAGTCATTTGGATATCTTAATTTTCAGTATGTTATTCTCTAACTCCGTTATTTTGTCTGTAGTATCCGAGCGTTTGATTTGTTTCAAGCTTCTTATGTAAATACGATCGCGCGGTTTACTGTGTGTACAGTGACTCTTACGATGTCAAGTCCTATCATATATTCATCTCTCTCTCTCTCTCTCTCTCTCTCTCTCTCTCTCTCTCTCTCTCTCTCTCTCTCTCTCTCTCTCTCTCTCTCTCTCTCTCTGCCCGAGCTTTTCTTTTGTTTTAGGATGTTTTTTGTTGTTGTTGTTTTTCGTGACAAAAAACACTACAACAAAAACAAAGCCCAAACAAACTGAGAAGAGCTAGGGCACAGAGAGAGAGAGAGAGAGAGAGAGAGAGAGAGAGAGAGAGAGAGAGAGAGAGAGAGAGAGAGAGAGAGAGAGAGAGAGAGAGAGAGAGAGATAAGATAAGATAAGATAAGATAAGATAAGATAAGATAATACTTTATTACACAGGGATAAAGATTTAAGCACGTGTCGGCTTTTTTTCAAATCTGTCCCTGATTACAAACACAGCAACAGCCAATACATCAAACAAAATTCACTTAAATACGCTAGAGAAAAAACGACTTCAAAACAAAACAAACTAATTTCTGTCGAGAACATCACATCATACGAACAGAGCAATAATAAAGCAAAGACCAATACAAACTATTTTTTTAGGAGAGAGACTGGAGAGAGAATGACAAAAAACATATTAACGAATAAAAGAAAGCGACAGAATAATGACTTCTATCTTCGTATAAGACAAGATCACATCTAACAGGATTGGAAGCTAAGCGATGATGCATTATACACACCTAACCAAAATCAAAGCACATCACATACACCCACAATCAGATATATGCAAACATTAAATTTGAGGGGGGGGAAAAAAATGACCAGGAGGAAAACAAAGGTAAATATTTCATGAAAATACCACACACGCACACACACACACACACACACACACACACACGCACACACAAATCTAAAACTTTACAAGAGCAAGGGAGGGAAAACAATAACAGCATTCTATACATTTCGTGTCAAGCTGTCTGACGCGCTAGAAGAAAAAGAAGAAAGAAAGAAAAAAGAAAAAAAGAAAAAAAAGAAGAAGAAGTATAACGAAGTATTCAAGGTGGCTTAGCAAGTGCCTGAAATGCTTTCCTTTTGAACGTTTTTAATTCCATGGGGTATCTGAGATGATGAGCTAAACTATTCCACGCTAAGGAGCCTGAAAAGGAGAAACTCGTTTTAAAGATCATTAGTATCAATCCTTGTTCTGGGCAAAAGCTGTTTATTCCCATGAACATGAAGACGTTCAGATGGAATCATGAGATCTTTCAGATACTGCGGGGCTTTGCCGTGAACAACCTTTTGCATTAGAACACATTTGTTGAGCAATAGTTGTTTGTCTAAAGGGAGTAGTTTGAGAGCACAGCACTTTTGTTTGTAGTCTAAATTAGGAATTGGCATCAAGAATTTTACGGCACGTTTGTGGAGAGAATACAGCTGCTTCATGTGCACACCGGCACATCCATCCCATGCATTTGAAACATAGTTCATATGTGACATAATGTGTGCGAAGAAGAATGCTAATTTGGATTTTTGGCTGACAGTTTTTAACACGAAGTATAAATTAGGTAGTGGAATATACTAACGTGCCCACCAGTTAATGCAAACGGAGCAAGCACTACTGTTCGTGATCCTGAATAGATGCAAAACACAAAGTATTCAGCAAATGAAAAACACCAACGTGTCCACCAGGATCCTGGACGTATACTATAAACTATAATTGTCTCAAGGCCATGAGTATACAAGTCTGTCAGTGTCACAGACCGGGGCAGTGCAACACACAATAGCGCCGTGATGATTGACGCAGTAATACGGAGTCAGTCAGTCTCTGGTACTGGTTACAGAGTAAGAGTAACGCACTCATATCAGGAACTATAAGTTGTTCGCGTGCACGATCGAGCGCACGCGCGCACACACACGCACGCATTCACGCCACAAGCACACACAGAAATAAACTACCGTTAAAACACACTGCTGGACACACACTGCAAGCTTGCGTTACACAAGTGTCTCCGCTGCACCCCCCCAGTAACTGGTGCGATGGGGGTGCAGGACGATGCTGGCTTGCTGTGTGTTGAAGGAAGGGTGGGCTGTGGGCCCGTATGTACACTGACGTCCACGTGGCGGGAGAGCTCCATAGCTGGACTGCGGCGGTGGCGCGGCCCACCTGCGGAGAGTGTGTCGATGTGCTCCGTACCAGCCACTGAAGGGTGGCGGAGCGGTGCCGACATCACGGCGTTGGGGTGTTCCTCTGCTGTAGCGGTGAGGCTGATGGTGTAGTGGGGCGTCACCAAGCCGTCGTTGTGGGATGGAGCTTTCCGTGTCCGCAGGCCGTTGTTGTAGCAGTGGAGGTGGTGGGAAAGGACCGCGAGTGGTTGAAACAGCTGGCCCATTTCTGTACTGCTGGCTCCTCCCACCGCCCTCTCTGAGGTGCTGGCTTGGCGGGCAGTCAAAACGTGGCTGAAACGAAGGGGTCTCCAGCAACGGCACTCGGCCACTAGCAGAGGGTGACGGATGGGAAGGGCGTTCTTGGGGTCGAAGGGGAGGTCGGGGTTGGCCCACATGCATGTACTTGACATTGCACGCAAGTCGCACGGTGCCTTTGGGGCTTGGGTGCAGAGCGTCACGGTAGAGCGCTTTCCGGGGGGCGCCGCTGTTCGTGGTGAAGGTGTCGGTGTGGTCAGCGAGCATAACTTGCTCACTGTGACACGCCTTCACCAAGGCAGCGTTCGAAGCGGCCGCCGTCTTCCTCAGGGGGTGCTCTCCTTGTGGCGGGATTAGAGAGGAGAGCTGGACGACGGCATTGGGGAACACTGACTTGAGCAGTTTGAGCAGTGCCCTCCACATGCTCTCCGTGACGGTGTTCACCCAGCACGTGTTCACCCCGACGTGGACGACCAGCAGCTGGACGTCTCTGCACTTTGGAACATTTTGCAGCCAGTGTAGAAGGTCGTCCACGGTGAGGCCGGAGATGCTAATCTTTTGCTGTGCTTTGTGAGGGTACATCAGCTCTGGTCTGATTTGTCCGAACACAGAGTCCCCAATCAGCACGTGTGTTTTGCCAGGAGAGACTCTGCACTCCGCCATCCGTTCCCTTGGCGTCCTGGCGTCACGGTCGGTGTGACGAGGTGACGGCCTGGTACTTGATGAGCGGATGGGGGGACTGTCCCTAGTTGTCCTGGCGTCACGATCCGTGTGATTTGGTGGTGGCGCGGTGATAGCGGAGGGGACGGGAGGCGTTGAGTCGTGATTGTCGATGGTTGAGTCATGGCTGGGATCTGTGTTGTATGTAGTGGCCGCGTCGAGAGATGAGCTGGGGCAGTTATCTAGTGTTAGCTGGTCGTCTTCTCCCCCACTTAACACTGAGAACATGTTAGAGGTTTCTACGTTCGCTGAAGTGTTGTTGTTGTTGACAGGACTAAATTCGGGTGCGGATGGTTCTTGTATTTCTGCTGCGGCAGGTGTTTGTTGCTTGGCTAGGCCGGTCTTAATAACACTGATGTACTTCCTAAGATCACCGATTTGAGATTTCATGTCTTTGTTCCGTTTCGTGACCTCCGTCAGCTTTTGGGTCAGTGACGTCACTGTGTCAGTCAGTTGGTCAAACTTCACCTTCACATGCAGTTTGAGCTCGGCCTTTATCTGTTGTTTTGCTGTCTCCAGCTCAGTGACTAGGGAGGCGTGGTGTGGTGAAGGTGTGACTGGGTAGGCTGGCTGGCGGGGTGTGGCGGGCTGGCGGGGTGTGGTAGGAGGTGTGGCACGGGTATGATCCAGGTGGCGGGTCGGCTCTTCTGCCAAAGAGAGAGAGAGAGAGAGAGAGAGAGAGAGAGAGAGAGAGAGAGAGAGAGAGAGAGAGAGAAGCTCAGATTACGGATCAGATAAGATAAAATTCTCAAGTTATTTACGAGGGTAATAGATAAGCTTCAGTGTATGCCTTTTTTACATCCAGCCCTCGCCCAGGCAAGGGATTACTCAGTAAGGGAGCGGGGATAGCTCAGTGGTTACAGAGAGCGCCGGACTCGTGATTGAAAGGTCGCGGGTTCGAATCCCTCTGGAGCGGCGGGAGAATTTTCTTCTCCAGGGTCGACTTCTTGCTGTGCTGACTCTTATTTCGGTATTCGTTACACCCCCGCCGTTACCGCAGTAGCCCGGCACGTAAAAGATCCCGGTCATTCTGCCAAAAGTGCAGGTGGCAGGTTTCAGCTACTGAAACACGCATACACCTTACGTATGTGGCTTTGCATGAAGTGACATGGAGCATGATTGTTTGGTGTACACAGGACTTGCGCCGAGACGGCTGCAGTTTCATGTGGCACCAGCCTTCATAGTGCCAGCGCTGTAAGTACACCACTTCGGTGGATAAAAAAAAAAAAAAAAAAAAAGCGCTATAAAGCTAGTCACTCATGTAGAACCACATGCGAGCGCAGTGAGTCTGCTCAAGAGAGCGGAGAATAGCGCTATATAAGCGATCATCAATCAGTTACTCTAGATTTAATTATACATGTACACATTTTCTAATCTACGTAACTGACAGTACACACATGGAGTAAATGAAGTTCAGACGTCAAACATGATATGAAACAGGCAGGAATGAAGGTGGATACATGGGGTTATCAAATCATCAGTAGCAAACATTTGGTGGGTAAATGCGTTATAAATGGGAGACACAATATTGTAAAACGTTTCAGGCGGGTTACAATCACCGAATTTAACATGCAGAGTGAGAGAGAGAGAGAGACAGAGACAGAGACAGAGACAGACAGACAGACAGACAGAGACACAGACAGAGACACAGACAGGCAGACAGACACACTGAGACTGACACAGACACAGACAGACAGACAGAGAGAGAAGAGAGAGAGGGGAACACACACACACACACACACACACACACACACACACACACACACACACACACACACACACACGCCGCACTGACGCATGCACGCACCCGGCACGCACCCGGCACGCACGCACGCACGCTCGCTCAACACACATACACACACACACACACACGCCGCACTGACGCATGCACACACCCGGCACGCACGCACGCACGCACGCACGCTCGCACGCACGCACGCGCACACACACACACACACACACACACAACCACCACAAAAAATAAAAACTTGAAATTAATGGGGGAGGGTGGGGGGGGGGGGGAGCGAATGAAACACACACACACACACACACACACACACACACACACACACACACACACACACACACACACAAACCCAATATACTCTCCAAATCTGAAACACAACGAGGCCCAGAGCGCTCGTGGTGAACCATCGAGTCAAACAAGGGAGTTAATTAGCGTTCGAAATACGTAACACAAGTACAACAGCCTGAAGACCTGAGTGACCTATGGTAACTCTCAGCTGGCATGCGTGTAAATACAACGTACATAAACTCCACCAGAGTCTGAGGATATACCTCTGTTGGAGTCAGTTTATGTACTTTGTTTACACGCATGCCAGCTGACTGTTACCGTAGGCCACACAGCCGGGTCTGATGATGATGATGAAGTGATGCTTAATGTCCTCAGATATCAGTTGATATATTAGGGACAAATTGTGACCAATGCCGAAGCACGGTTCAATAATTCTTTACGTCCACGGAAACCAGAAGGCTCGTTAGGACGGACAGCCCAGGACGGCCACCTCGACTCTCACACAGCTCCTGAACTATCACACTGAGCCGGGTTACCGTAGTTGTACTTGTGTTAAGTATCACGAGCGTTAATTAACTCCCTTGTTCCCTTGTTTGTTGACAAACTCTCAGTTGATTTTCTTTTCAATTTAGACCCCTACTTGCCTAGAAATCACGTTGACGGTTAGACCCCTACTTGTATAGAAATCACGCTGACGGTTAGACCCCTACTTGTATAGAAATCACGTTGACGGTTAGACCCCTACTTGCCTAGAAATCACGTTGACAGTTAGACCCCTACTTGCCTAGAAATCACGTTGACATGTAGTAAACACTGGCACTTAGACCGTCATGGCACGTCACACGGCAGCCTAACGGGTCATGACCGCTTTTGAGTCCAGTGTTACTTCACGTCCACAGAGACCCTACAAATTACGGACAGGGAGCCCAGGACGCACCTAGATTTTCGCACAGCTTCTCAGTTCTGACGACCACTTTCCAGTTCAGTGTTGCTTTACATCCACAGAGACCATAAGGACTGTTAGGGACGGGGAACCTAGGACGGCCACCTCCACTTTCACACAGCTCCTGAGCTCTGACGATCACTGTGTGTGCGTGCCTGTGTCAGTGTGTGTGTGTGTGTGTGTGTGTGTGTGTGTGTGTGTGTGTGTGTGTGTGTGTGTGTGTGCGTGTGTGCCTGCGCGCGCGCGTGCGCGCGCGCGCGCGCGCGCGTGTGTGTGTGTGTGTGTGTGTGTGTGTGTGTGTGTGCGTGCCTGCGTGTGTGTGTTTGTGTGTCAGTGTGTGTATGTGTGTGTGTGTATGTGTGTGTGTGTGTGTGTGCGTGCGTGCCTGCGTGTGTGTGTGTGTGTGTGTGTGTGTGTGTGCGTGCATATGCGTGTGT
>OY757550.1:12420967-12423467 GCA_963584105.1 Alviniconcha strummeri
CACCTTACGTATGTGGCTTTGCATGAAGTGACACGTGCATGGTTGTATGGTGGACACAGAACTTACGCCGAGACGACAGCATTTTCACGTGGCACCAGCCATGCCAGCGCTGTAAGTACACCACTTTGGTGGATTCCGGCAAAAACGCGCTATAAAAAAGCTAGTCACTCATGTAGAAACATGCGAGCGCAACGAGTCTGCTCGAGAGCGGAGAATAGCGCTATAAATATATATTTAAAAAAAGAGTAATCATGACGTGTTTCCGCTGTGCAGGGGACAGATTGGATGCGCGCACGGCCGCGTCGACCTGCAGCACCGCGCGACCTCGGACTTCAGCACTATTCAAAATAAGACTGATTGGAGGGAATACCGAGTTACAGGGTGGACCTGACGTCGTGGCTGATGGTGCTTACTGTCAGTGTGTCTCTCCGCCGTTCCACGCGCTGCAAAGCACGGTCAGTCTCTGCACGGGAGAAGGATGAGAGAAAAGCCGATGGCTGACTGACTGGGGAAAAGCAAGGAAAATGACAGTCGGCCCGGGCGAAGAGGAAGGGATGGTGAATGCCGAAGAAGAAAGCGGATTGGTTAGTTAGTAATTGGCTTATTAACGTCTTGTCAACCAGATGGAACGAGCTTCCACCAGAGGCAACAGCAGCCGACACTCTTGACACCTTTGTGTCATGGACCTGTTCGGACGAAACACCAGCTCTTTTTCCCCCCCATGCAGCCCCCCCCCCCCACCCCCGCTTCTCCTCCCTCCCTCCCTCCCCCTCCTGCCTCTGGCCCCGTCACTGTAGTGTCAAAATAATCAACCTGATGATTGTAGTCATGCATTCTGCAGAAGAAGAAGCACGTAGTCTGACCAAAGAAATGTGACCAGTGTCAGGACGAAAGCTGAAGAAGATAATACAAAAAAAGCCCTGCGGTCTGTCCATGACGCCTGCTTCCTGTTTCTGGTCATCTAACTGGGCCCAAGCTCTGGCGATATTACCCATTTTACCATGGACCTACGTGTATGTAGATCCATGCACATTACCCCAGCCTCTGACTAACAGATGAACTCAAACAGCCGGTCAGCGTCTGAAAAGAAAAAGTGGTTTTGTTTTGTATTTGTACAAATACAGCTCCTTACACAAGCCCGCGGGCTGTCCAAGTATTAACGTAATGTACAGAAAGCAAGTGTTCTTGCTGTTTTCGAAAACAGTGTTCAAGCATCTTGGATCTGTGCAGTTGGAAACGCGAAAACACAGGCTGTCGCATGTATTCTGCATGTCTAAGCGGGTGGGGTTTTCTGGCCAAAAGCGAGAGGTCCGTTGTATTTTAAGATTTGTTATCTGGAGTTTTCTCCAGACACTCCTGCTTGTGACCCCTCTCTCTCTCTGTTCGTATGTTCTGAAGTTTTAGACAGAAATAAGTTTTCGTTTTGTTTTTAAGTCGTTTCTTCCCGCATAATTAATTGTATTCTTGTGTGATGTATTGAGTGTTGCTGTGTTTGTCATCAGGGACAGATTTGCAAAAAGGCCGAATCGTGCTTAAATCTTTATCCTTGTGTAAAAAGTATTGTCTCTCTCCCTCTCTCTCTCTTCCCCCCCCCCCCTCTCTCTCTCTCAGGTATTTTGCCTGTTTAATTTATAAAACCAAATTTCTCAGTCCAACAATGACAGACGGATCATTAACCTGTTCTGTACAGATGCGTGAATAGAGTGATGCTGTTCTGCGCATTCAGCAAGTGGCAATGGATGCAGACTCAGTCCAAAGAGGCCTGACCTGTGGCGCCTTGGGCTCATTCTCATGGCGCCATTACGTCGTCGTCGTCATCATCATCCTTGCTCCTCCCACCAGCAGTATCTCCTTGTTCCTTCTACGTCTTCGCCCTTCTTCTTTCATCATCATCATCAACATACTTCGTCGTCCCTACCTCTCCTCCTCTCCTCTGTCTTTGTGATGATCTTCTTCTTCTTCCTTCTGCTTCTTATTCACCCTTCTTCTTTCATCATCATCATCATCATCATCATCATCATCATCATCATCATCATCATCATCATCATCATCGTCTCTACCCATCTTCCGTCTTTGTGATAATCGTCTTCTTCTTTGTCCTGGGTGTTAATATCCGAGAACCAACGAACTAACTTCTCTGTCTTCAACCTCATCGACATTATCATCATCATCATCATGTTCATCATCATTATGAAGGGAAATGAAGGAAACTCAGTACGGAGAGCAGGGGGCGCTGCAAAAGAACAAACAGTCCAACGCGGCACCTCGGCCACTGCAAAGGGTGACTGGCAAAGCGACAGAAGCTGTGAGCTATGAAACAACCCACAAAGTCCCGCTGTATCCCTGTGTGTACGCGCACAGAGTTCGGTAGATTACAGAAACACTCAAATAACCTAGTATGCATTAACAAAACAACAACAAAAAACAAAACAAAACAAAACAGCAACAACAACAACCCAGATGAACGTATGTGGCTTCAAATAGCACTGTCAACTGGTGC
>OY757550.1:12430967-12445755 GCA_963584105.1 Alviniconcha strummeri
GATGTGATTCATGAAAAGCACCGAGGGAACACACACACACACACACACACACACACACACACACACACACACACACACACACACACACACACACACAAAACATCGGACACGGTCCAGTCAAAGTTTATAAACAAGAAAGTTCTTCCTTTAAAGTTTGAAGGTATAAACGTACACATTGGCCGGACAAACAATGAAATCGATCACACTAACAGCAATCTCTCTCTCTCTCTCTCTCTCTCTCTCTCTCTCTCTCTCTCTCTCTCTCTCTCTCTCTCTCTCTCTCTCTCTCTCTCTCTCTCTCTCCGTGTTTGTGGTGTGTAATGGTGTATGTGTTGTGTAGTGGTGTGTGTGTGTGTGTGCGCGCGCGCGCGCGTGTGTGTGACGGTGTGTGTGTGTGTGTGTGTGTGTGTGTGTGTGTGTGTGTGAGCAGAGGGCTGCAGACAAAGAGAGGGAGCCGAGCACAAGGCCGACACTGGACGAGAGGCGACAGATAATTAATTGGAGAGTGCAGTGACGCTGGGTACACAGACAATTCAATAGTTAAGCGCGCGACTCGGTCTCTGCTCATCTCTGAATATTACTCAACGTCTGTGGTCTGTGTGTGAGTTCAGGGGGCAATTACCAATTACCATCTTTGTCAGCTGCACTTGGTTTCTGCCAGACCTTTGCAGTGACAGCGCTAGCAGCTGTTTCTCGGGCTACGAGGAAACAAGTTCTCTGTGATCAGTATAAGTGTGCTCTCGGAAAAAACAACACCTTGGTTTCCGTTACAACATTCGCTTTTCTCCGTTGATGATAATATTTTTTTTAGCAGGTCGTGTAAGACATTGCGTGTCCAGAAGTCCTTCTTTTTCACTGAAGTTACTGACGACGGACCCCTGTTCAGCTATTGTATCCACATTATGGTCAACTATTGTATCCACATTATAGATTAATGTTATACACCACTGTAACCGTGCCAAGACACATGAGATCGGGTGAATGTCCCTTTAAACTATTGACCTTTCCGCTGCCAGGTAGATTATCTAAATCCAAATTGATGTTGAAACCGATTACATAATAATTATGTTTGTTGTTTTCTTTTGCACACGTTTTCGTGGTTCCCAATCTGCTTTTGCGCATGGCAGAGCTTCGGTGAAACACTAATCCATATTCTGTGACCTGATTCTTCCATTAAAAAAAAAGAAGAAAAAAAAAAGGTTGTCAGCTGGTTTCTTCTCCGCCACGTTTCAGACAGTGTGTTACCTTTCCTTGTACAGGTTTTAGACCGTGTATGACCTTTCCTTCTATAATTTTGAGACCTTGTGTTACCTTTCCTTCTATAGGTTTTAGACCGTGTATTACCTTTCCTTCTATGGTTTTAGACCTTGTCTTACCTTTCCTTCTATGGTTTTAGACCTTGTCTTACCTTTCCTTCTATGGTTTTAGACCTTGTCTTACCTTTCCTTCTATGGTTTTAGACCTTGTCTTACCTTTCCTTCTATGGTTTTAGACCTTGTCTTACCTTTCCTTCTACGGGCCCTTTCTGCAGCGCATAGTCTGACGTTCTTTTCCCAAGAGGAATGCCACTGATTATTATTTATTAATGTAGGGGAGTGGGGATGGGGAGTTGAGGGGAAGCAGGTTGGAAGCATGGATGAAGAGTCACAAGTCAGAGGTTGCTATAACATAACTTTTATTTGTACACCAACCAACCAGGAAACAGTGTCTGTTTTAGAAAAGACACAAGCAAACAAAACATTTAGAACATGAAAGCAAATGTAAAGTATAAACAACAGCCATTACTAATCTAATAAATACAGTAACCATGTAGTTTACCTGAAGGTTACTATAATACATGACAAAATGATTAATAATCAAGCACATAAATCGTGTGCTTGACTTACACTTAAAACCTGTACCTCACAGAGTCACGGTGAGTATACAAGAGACGGCCAGTCAATTAACTGATGAACTCTCAGTATAATGAAGTATACAATAAAGTAACAGTGAAAAATGTGGATTACCAGGCTCATTCTTAACTAAACAGGAAGCGTGAGATAATCGTTACAGCAGTTCCACTTAAGCACACAACGAGATGGATAGTGACACGGGTGGCACCTGGGTCCATGCCGTGAGCGGGAGGAAGTCAGTCATAAACTGACCAGCTCCAGCCTCGTCAAGTTAATCAAAGCGTTACAGCATGTTACTGTTACAGACTAGCAGAGCATATCCGGCTGTGAACAACGTCAAGCGTCTTACAGGAAGCGGGTAACGCAGCAAGAATCTAAACTGTTGATCTAGCTGCTCGATTAGTGAACAGAGACAAAGACCTAATTGCCACCACTGACGCGCATCACCGGCCAGTTCGGCTACACGCACAAAGACCCGGAAAGGGTTTACAAGCTAAGTAGAGTGAAAGTCTGCGCGCCTAAGACTCGGCCATACAAAAGCCGGATCAAGCAGAAATAACATGTCTCACAGTTTATACAATCACCCCTATGTACTAAACCATATTCAACTAGTAAAATGAACATTCCACAACTATGAAGTCAACATCTTCAAAGTGTTAGCCATAATATACCACCGATTTCATGTAGCAACATAGATCGGTAGGATACTAAACAAATAAGTTATGCCGCACTGCCGCACTGCCAAAGTACCCATACTTTAAGAAGGATAATAACTTTGCATCGTCAAAGCATCACTCTGAACATCCAACAATGGCAGCATAACATGCTAGTTACATATCAGCTAACCAGGGTTAGCTGCATACATTTTGGAAATCCAGTATAGAATGATGAAGCATTGAAGCATATCTTTGCTACATATACGTTTCAGTTTCTCATGGTCACTCCTAGTTCTACTTGTTGGTTTTGAGAAGGCTATAGTAGCTTAAGTTCGCTGTCTTAATTATTCTATGTGCCACATCAGTGAAACATGACAATTTGGGTTATCTATTCATTGACAGGAGGAAAACGTATGTGTGTCCACACCAACAAAAGCTGTTTATGTCAGAATTTTCCCTGGTAATCACAACAATAGTTGAAATGGTTTAACCAGACACAGAGACCTGCAAAGAAGAAGAAGAAGAAGAAGAAGAAGAAGAAGAAGAAGAAGAATTTAGGTAAACATGACGAACATAACTACTGCATTCAAGTTTGTAATTGTAGATCAGCTGCACACACGCACGCACGCACGCACGCACACGCACGCACGCACGCTCGCACATGCCGCACAGACGCAGACGCACGCACACACACACACACACACACACACACACACACACACAAACAAACAACCTGCCTCTGCAGGGACACTGGGGGAAAAGGGACGCTGCCGGCCCAGCACACAACTTTTAACACCTTAGATAATTGGGCCATAAAAAACCCACCCAATCAAAAAGGAAAAGGACCGGAAAGAAAAGGTTAAAGGGTATGGCCCGGAACATGTATACAATACACTCGGTTACATTAAGGTAAAGATTTCCACTGTAAAGGACATAGTTCAGGAGCTGTGTGAGAGTCGAGGTGGACGTCCTGGGCTGTCCGTCCTAACGAGCCTTCTGGTTTCCGTGGACGTAAAGATTTATTGAACCGTGCTTCGGCATTGGTCACAACTTGTCCCTAATATGTCAAATGACATCTGAGGACACTAAGCAACACTTCAACAACTGTAAAGGGGTCCTATTGGCTCATTGGCGGGAGCTGCCACAAGTATCATTTTTGTCGCGACAAAGGTTTTGTCGCGACAAAACATGTCTTTTGTCGCGACAAAACCTTTGTGGCGACAAAAATGATACTTGTGGCAGCTCTCGCCAATGATACTATAGAATGTAATGTTAAATATTTATACCCGGAAGTCACTCAAGAAGAGCTGACAACCAAAAGAAACATGCTAAATACTAGCGATCAGAAAAAGTGGTGAAGAAACACAACAATTCCCACTATAATCTCTGTACACTGTAGTGCCAAGATCACTAGGTGCGATCAACAGCTGTAGTGCCCAGATCAACAGCTGTAGTGCAGTAAAGCACAGTCTCTCTAAACTCCAGCACACAGACCATTTGGTGCGCTAATGCATTATTTCTGTATATTTTAGCATTCAGAAAACTAGGTACAATAAAGTATAATTTCGGTATACTGTAGTGCCCAGTGCACTAGGTGCATTAAAGTATAATCACTGTAAACTCTACTGCCCCGAGAAGGTACAGTAAAGAATACTCTCTGTACACTTTAGCGCCCAGAACATTAGATGAAATAAAAATATGTCTTCATAAACTCTAGTTCCCAGACCATTACGCAATAAAGTACAGTCTTCGTAAACTCTAGTTCCCAGGGGCGGGGATAGCTCAGTGGTTAGAGCGCCGGACTCGTGATTGAAAGGTCGCGGGTTCGAATCCCTGCTGGAACGGCGGGAGAATTTTCTTCTCCAGGGTCGACTTTCTGTGCTGACTCTTATTTCGGTATCCGTTCCACCCCCGTGTTACCACAGTAGCACGTAAAAAATCCCGGTCATTCTGCCAAAAGTGCAAGTGGCAGGTTACAGCTAAACACGCATACACCTTACGTATGTGGCTTTTATTGAACCGTGCTTCGGCATTGGTCACAACTTGTCCCTAATATGTCAAATGACATCTGAGGACATTAAGCATCAACTCATCATCATCATCTCTAGTTCCCAGATCACTACACAATGAAGCATAGTCTCCGTAAACTCTAGTTCCCAGATCACTACACAATGAAGCATAGTCTCTGTAAACTCTGGTTCCCAGATCACTACACAATAAAGCATATTCTCCGTAAACCCTGGTTCCCAGATCACTACGCAATGAAGCACAGTCTCCGTAAACTCAGGTTCCCAGATCACTACGCAATAAAGCACAGTCACCGTAAACTCAGGTTCCCAGATCACTACACAATAAAGCACAGTCACCATAAACTCCAGTTCCCAGATCACTACACAATAAAGCACAGTCATAACTCCGGTTTCCAGATCACTACGCAGTGAAGCATAGTCTCCGTAAACTCTAGTTCCCAGACCACTACACACTGAAGCATAGTCTCCGAAAACTCCGGTTCCCAGATCACCATACAATGAAGCATAGCCTCCGTAAACTCTGGTTCCCAGATCACTACACAATGAAGCATAGTCTCCGTAAACTCTGGTTCCCAGATCACTACACAATGAAGCATAGTCACCGTAAACTCTAGTTCCCAGATCACTACACAATGAAGCATAGTCTCCGTAAACTCTAGTTCCCAGATCACTACACAATGAAGCATAGTCTCCGTAAACTCTGGTTCCCAGATCACTACACAATGAAGCACAGTCTCCGTAAACTCTGGTTCCCAGATCACTACACAATGAAGCATAGTCTCCGTAAACTCTGGTTCCCAGATCACTACACAATGAAGCATAGTCACCGTAAACTCTAGTTCCCAGATCACTACACAATGAAGCATAGTCTCCGTAAACTCTAGTTCCCAGATCACTACACAATGAAGCATAGTCTCCGTAAACTCTGGTTCCCAGATCACTACACAATGAAGCACAGTCTCCGTAAACTCTGGTTCCCAGATCACTACACAATGAAGCATAGTCTCCGTAAACTCTAGTTCCCAGATCACTACACAATGAAGCATAGTCTCCGTAAACTCTGGTTCCCAGATCACTACACAATGAAGCATAAACCCTGGTCCCAGGAGATCAATCAGCGGCATGATCTCCAAAATCAAATAGTTTCCCAGTCTTCTCTTTCGCTCCACGCAGATTTACATCTCCCTCACGTGCGCATGGAAACAGGCCGATGAATAAGGATGTGAATAATTCGGCGAAGATTTCCGCGGACTGCAGCCCCTGAGGAGTGGGGCACAGCCTTGTGGAGCATTGTATCTGAATCTGGATGATCTCCTCGACAGTTCTTATAAGCCCAGTCCATTTCCCTTGATACCCATGACATGTTTATGTTGTCCACAAGGGCCTAATCTCAAAATTGTTTTCAAGCGAGGACATAAAAACGGTGAATGTATGTAATAGGCTCTATGTCGCTCGTCCTTTGTGCTAGATTTCGTCTTGGAAAGATTTGGCCAACAAACTTTACCTTTTTAGGGGTGTACGTAGGAGGGAAGAGGAGGTAGAAGTGTACATAGGCGGTAAGAGGAGGTAGAGGTAAGTAATTTTTGGAGCATCATGTTGCATCATAGAAAACTTTGAACCCATTCTCATTTTGTGAGAGGAAATTTAAATACACATAGTAATATCTGAAAACGTTCAAGAGGTAAGTAATTTTTGGAGCATCATGTTGCATCATAGAAAACTTTGAACCCATTCTCATTTTGTGAGAGGAAATTTAAATACACATAGTAATATCTGAAAACGTTCAAGACTGTTATTGTCAGTTCAGAAAATTTTGAGACTGTCACTGTCCAGTCAAAACATTTTCCGATCATAAATGTGGTGTCAGAAAACTTTCAAATCATGGCACCAGAGACAGTACGCATACAGTGGCGGTGGAAGCGCGGCCTTCAGCACTACGCTGGTTCATCTCGCTCCCTGGCGACTTGCTGGTCAAACAGTATTCGCTTAACACAGTTAGCTCTGCCCGCAGTGTTGATCCACAGATATTGTGTCCACTGAGCTCTTCCCACCGCTTTCAACACCCATAGTACCAGTCTCATGGACACCCATACTACCAGAGCTGTAGACACCCATATTACCAGGGTCGTTGACACCCATATTACCAGGGTCGTTGACATCCATATTACCAGGATTGTTGACACCCATATTACCAGGGTCTTGGACACCCATATTACCAGGATTGTTGACACCCATATTACCAGGGTCTTGGACACCCATATTACCAGGGTCTTGGACACCCATATTACCAGGGTCTTGGACACCCAGAGTAGGAGGGTAATGGACACACACAGTAGCGGGTCCGTTATTATATCCCCGTGAGACGAGGGCCAAGAACGCCTGTAATACGAAATCCACGGACACCCGGGGGTATATGATGGTCATGGACACAAATGGACCTCCGTGATACGAGCGCCGCGGACAAACATAATACCATACTGATACACGTAATACAGGCCGCGTCACAGAGACCCAGCCATAACGCGAGGATCACAGACACACACGACACACGGGTCAAGCACATCACTACACGAGATTTATTCAATCAGTAGTCTGTAAATTAGCACGTTTTGCGCTAATGTTTACTTGAGGGAAACTGAATCCAAATGGATGCCATTGCTCAGCGGCAGGTTACGCTGCCGTCACGGTAAATATTGACCGCTAGATTGTACTCTCGCACGTGAAACTGGAATGGTGTCTTGCAGCTTGCTAACCTCTGCACAGTTCATTGAGCACCGCGTCGAAGTATCGAACTGGCTCCGCAGAAAAGCAACCATGCGACTGCGGGGCAGCGGCGCAGAACTGGTATGGAGTAATGAGAGTGGGGTTTAGACGGTACTAGTGCAGAACTGGTATGGAATGATGAGAGTGGGGTTTAGACGGTACTAGTGCAGAACTGGTATGGAATGATGAGAGTGGGGTTTAGACGGTACTAGTGCAGAACTGGTATGGAATGATGAGAGTGGGGTTTAGACGGTACTAGTGCAGAACTTGTATGGAACGATGAGAGTGGGGTTTAGACGGTACGACTGGCGCAGAACTGGTACGGAATGATGAGAGGGAGGTTTAGACGGTACGACTGGTACGACCGGTGCAGAACTGGTATGGAATAGTGAGAGGGACGTTTAGGCGGTGTGACTGGTACGACTAGTGCAGAACTCGTATAAATAGTGAGAGTGGGGTTTAGGCGGTACGACTAGTGCAGAACTCGTATAAATAGTGAGAGTGGGGTTTAGGCGGTACGACTAGTGCAGAACTCGTATAAATAGTGAGAGTGGGGTTTAGGCGGTACGACTAGTGCAGAACTCGTATAAATAGTGAGAGTGGGGTTTAGGCGTTACGACTAGTGCAGAACTCGTATAAATAGTGAGAGTGGGGTTTAGGCGGTACGACTAGTGCAGAACTCGTATAAATAGTGAGAGTGGGGTTTAGGCGTTACGACTAGTGCAGAACTCGTATAAATAGTGAGAGTGGGGTTTAGGCGGTACGACTAGTGCAGAACTCGTATAAATAGTGAGAGTGGGGTTTAGGCGGTACGACTAGTGCAGAACTCGTATAAATAGTGAGAGTGGGGTTTAGGCGTTACGACTAGTGCAGAACTCGTATAAATAGTGAGAGTGGGGTTTAGGCGGTACGACTAGTGCAGAACTGGTATGGAATGATGAGAGGGAGGTTTACGCAGTACAGCTGGTGCAGAACTGGTATGGAATGATCAGAGGGAGGTTTACGCAGTACAGCTGGTGCAGAACTGGTATGGAATGATGAGAGGGAGGTTTACGCAGTACAGCTGGTGCAGAACTGGTATGGAATGATGAGAGGGAGGTTTACGCAGTACAGCTGGTGCAGAACTGGTATGGAATGATCAGAGGGGTAGGTTTAGGAAGTATGACTGCCAGAAAACCTGGTATGGAATGATGATACGGGTAAGCTCTAGCCGTCACTAACACCCCCTCCACCCACACCCCCTCCCCAAATCGCCTCTAATTTCGATAAGAAATCAACGGGGCATTTTAAAAAACAAATCCTTAATTCTAAGTTGCTGTTTTTCCCCTTTAAATCTCTTCCAACAGTTGGGGAAAAAAGCTGTTTTGAGAAGACGCTGATGTGCACAAGACTATTTTTTATCCTTAAAGCAAAGCTGCAGGATTTATAACCTTTCGCAATGAGGCGACGACACTGACCCCTCACTCGCACCATTGACAGCTACTGGTCACCTTAACTAATAACCGTGATCACACCAGAATTAACTTGTGTACAATACCTGGTATCACTGGAAACAATCTGCTCTCTTTGACCACTGCCTGTCTAATGTACCTTTTATCACAGACTGTAAATGCCTAATCTTTGCTGGTACTGAACTCTTGTTTGCCGTACAGGGTGATGACCTTTCGTCTGCAGTACCTGATATAACTGACAGCTACATAGCCACGACGACAAAGGCTCTCTGATCCCTGCCTACAGTACCTGGTGTCACTGACAGCCACGATGACAAAGGCTGTGTCCTGTGCCTACAGTACCTGGTGTCACTGACAGCCACGATGACAAAGGCTGTGTCCTGTGCCTACAGTACCTGGTGTCACTGACAGCCACGATGACAAAGGCTGTGTCCTCTGCCTACAGTACCTGGTGTCACTGACAGCTTTGACAAAGGCTCTAACTTCCGCCGACAGGACTGTGACCTGGTGTCACTGACGGCTATCACAAAGGCTCTGACTTCCGCCTACAGTACTGTGACCTGGTGTCACTGACAGCTATGACAAAGGTTCTGACCTCTGCCAACTGTACCTGGTGTCACTGACAGCTATGACAAAGGCTCTTACCACTGCCTACGGTACCTGGTGTCACTGACAGCTATGACAAAGACTCTGACCTCGCCTACAGTACTGTGACCAGGTGTCATTGACAGCTATGATAAAGGCTCTGACCTCCGCCTGCAGTGCATGGTGTCACTGACAGCCACGATGACAAAGGCTCTGACCTCTGTCTAATCTCCCTGGTGTCAGTGACGGCTACTTAGTCACGTCCACCACGATGACCATCAAGAGCTGGGTGCCCACTTGGACACGTATCGGCGTCTGAGGCTCCTCCAGGAAATTGGTCTGACCACTCGGACACCTCTCCTTTTAAGCGGGAAATTGCCGTCTGCCCAGATCGCTGCCACCATGCACTGTCCGGCGAAAGCCTCGTCCACCCTCCTCCTCCAGCTTACACACATCTTGGCCTGCGCCTTAACACACAGCGAAGTGCTTCAGTGCGGTCTGGTCTTCTGTCAGTCCTGTTGGATCTTGATTAGCTTGAGAGGTCTGGACAGCAACGATAAACAGGATGGAGGGGCGCTGCTGTTTTGCTTACTTCTGTGGGCTGACCACCCCATCGCACTCCCTACCCACTCCCCTCCCGACCCGGCCGCTTCTCAAAGTGAACGTACGTGTGTGTATGTGTGTGTGTGTGTGCGTGCGTGCGTGCGTGCGTGCGTGCGTGCGTGCGTGCGTGCGTGCGTGTGTGTGTGTGTGTGTGTCTGTCTGTCTGTCTGTCTGTCTGTCTATTGCATAATTCAAATGTTTCCGATTAACAGCTAGAACTACGTATCTGCAGTGGAATTAAGAAGGGAGAGACTGGCTTCTAGCGGTCAGCACTCGTTTTATTGCATGCCTGTCCACCGATGCTTCCATTGGGTGCGTGGTAAACAGCGGCCTGTTGGAGGCCGTGGTGGGCTGGGTCACACTCCGAACACCGCTTTCCGGCACCTGCCTCCTGAAGGAAGTATGTCGTAAACCAGTGTTTGGAGTTTGGGGCTGGGTATGTGTGCAGCGCCGGAGAGTGGAGAGCGAGAGGAAGCTGGCGCCAGCAGCAAACTGAGCGCGTGGCTGGCACTCTCGCAATGGTGGCTGGTCAGTGCAGCCACGCAGTGCCTGTACGCCCTATCGGTAAAGCGAGGAACAAACCCAAACTCCAAGCACTGGTTTACGACATCCTTCCTTGGAGAAAGGTGCCGGAAAGCGATGCTCGGAGTGTGGACCAAACCGTGCCGGCTGTGCCAGTCCTTCCGTCAGCTCCGCCACACACCGGATTGAACACGCGACCACTCGGCTTCGTCAGCTTCACGCTTAGTGTTTGGCGGGCTCTGAAGGGCAGGACATGCACGTCAAAAGAGGCAGAGAAATTGTATTTCTGACCCCCGCCCTTCCCTTTCTTTCTCCCTCTCTTTCTCTTCCCCCTCTCCCCTTCTCTCTCTTGCCCCTGTCTCGAGCACGTGCACCGGTACACTGACCACGCTCCCGAGCCCCCCCCCCCCCCCCCCCCACACCGGTACACTGACCACGCTCCCGACCCCCCCCCCCCCCCACACACACACACACACCGGTACTGACCACGCTCCCGACCCCCCCGACCCCCACACACACCGGTACACTGACACGCCCCCACCCTCCCACCTGCATGCACACATCAGTACACTGACACCTCCCCCCCCCCCCCACCGGCACCGCTCCCGCACACACATACACACACAAACACACACACAAACGCACGCACACTCATGCACACACGCGGCACTGACACACAGGTACACACAGGCACACACACACACACACACACACACACACACACACACACACACACACACACACACACAAATACAAGCACACACACACACGTGGCAAGGACGCACACGCGCACAAGGACGAACACGCACACGCACACGCGCACACACACACACACATGTACGCACGGACACACGCGCGCACGCCGGCACACACACACACACACACACACACACACACACACACACACACACACACACACACACAAAATCACGTACGCACGCACGCACGCACGCACGCACGCACGCACGCACACACACACACACACACACACACACACACACGAAACATATTCATTTGCTGAACAGTGCGTAGCTGTTTTACTGTTGCTGTTGTTGGTTTGTGTTGTTGTTTCAGTTTAACAATAGAAGAGCCTGACAAACTGCAGCAAAAGAGACACTTTGAATCCAGGAAATGAAATGAGAATGTGTAGGCGCTGAAAATGCGAACAGCTGACGGCTCGTACGCTTTTCTTGGTGATACTAGTTCCGACGTCCAGCTGAACTCACTGCAAGTGAAAAGAAGAAACGTTTTGCGTCGACAGAACTGTCTTTTCTGTCCAATACTTCAGCGAAAATGTCTCTCCAGTCTGCCGCTCCCTGAAGGAAAGCCTGTTTCTGTGCTTTCCCCTAAAGTTAGTCGCCTGTTGTTCATTTGAGTTTTCCCCTAAAGTTAGTCGCCTGTTGTTCATTTGAGTTTTCACCTAAAGTTAGTCGCCTGTTGTTCCGCTTGAGTTTTCCCATAAAGTTAGTCGCCTACTGTTCATTTGAGTTTTTCCTAATGTTAGTCGCCTGTTGTTCATTTGAGTTTTCCCCTGGAGTTAGACGCCTACTGTTCATTTGAGTTTTCCCCTAAAGTTAGTCGCCTACTGTTCATTTGAGTTTTGCTCCCAAGAGATCTCAGTGCTATCCGCAAAATACTGTTAGTTAGGCACTTGGAGTTTAAAGTCCTGTCAAGCGCACAGGGTAAAATGTTTTTTTAATATTTCTTTTATTGACATTCACAAAGCAGAAATGAGAAGCAGTTAAAAGAAGGAAAAAACAACAACAGACAAATGAGGCAAGGAATCTGGTGATGGGGGTTCGGGCTGGTGTGGGGTGGGGGGGTGGGGGGAGCGATGTTTCAGTCCTGGTGCCAGTTGTGAGGAAAGTCTTGCATTAGGTGGCAGGAGGCAAGTGTAAACATCGCCCACAGATTCCAGTGGAGGTTCCTTCCCACCTCGCTTCTGTCAGGAAGTAGATTACAGCATCGTTTTTGTTTTTCCCCTCGGCGGCACATCTCCCCACGTGCATGTCGAGCTGTCAAAGCCTTTACACGAGGCTGTGCCAGGGGGAGGGAGGATGAGAGGGAGAGGGAGAGGGAGAAAGGTGGTGGTGGGGGGGGGGGGGGGGGGGGGGGCAGACAAGAGAGACGGTGAGATCACATTCTAAGATCTGAGAGGAACGTCTTACTCATAATCAGAATAAGCCGTTAAGCATTCGGAAAGAAAAAGAAAAAGAAGACAAAAACCTGTGCTGGAAGAAGCTCTTTTACAAATTGTATGATTCATTATTTGATGTATTCTTTGCTTTTTATGGGGTGCACACAGAAAAAAACAAAACAAAAAACAGTCGATTTTTTTAAATTAGTTTTACGCCAACTGCTTTGCTTATGTGTGTGTGTGTGTGTGTGTGTGTGTGTGTGTGTGTGTGTGTGTGTGTGTGTGTGTGTGTGTGTGTTTTGTGTGTGTGTGTGTGTGTGTGTGTGTGTGTTTTGTGTGTGTGTGTGTGTGTGTGTGTGTGTGTGTGTTGTGTGTGTGTGTGTGTGTGTGTGTGTGTGTGTGTGTGTGTGTGTGTGTGTGTGTGTGTGTGTGTGTGTGTGTGTGTGTGTGTGTGTGTGTTCTATCCAGTTTCCATATCTGTGGACGGCAAAGAACTCCCCGCTTGTTTTCTGTTTGTTTCTTACATTAGTTGGTAATTATAGTGAATCCCAGGGCTCTTTCCTTTGTCGTGCTGTTACACGCGAAATCCTACAGGGAGTTGGCGACAGTACAGACAGAGGAAGAAGGGGGAGGAGGGGGGGGGGGAGGAAGGCAGAAGTGAAGGATGGAAGAAGACAACGTCATGGTCATTACCGCTCCTGTCTATTTGACTGAACTCCTGAAAGTTTATAAACCAGCCCGCCATTTAGGCTCTTCTTCAGATACTTCCATTTGTTTTTGTCTTCCCTTTGTGTACGCACACTCGCTTGGTCAGAGATCTTTTTCTTATGTTGCACCGTCTGTCTGGAACAGTCTCCCTTGTAATGTCAGATCATCAAACACACTCATATCTTTCAAATCATCTTTGAAATCTCACCTCTTCAAGCTATCCTATTGACTCTGTGTGTGTGTGTGTGTGTGTGTGTGTGTGTGTGTGTGTGTGTGTGTGTGTGTGTGTGTGTGTGTGTGTGTGTGTGTGTGTGTGTGTGAGGGGTGGTGGTGGTGGTGGTGGTGGTGTGTGTGTGTGTGTGTGTGTGTGTGTGTATGTGTGTGTGTGTGTGTATGTGTGTGTGTGTGTGTGTGTGTGTGTGTGTGTGTGTGTGTGTGTGTGTGTGTGTGTGTGTGTGTGTGTGTGTGTGTGTGTGTGTGTGTGTGAAGCTTGTTTTGGCTGTGTTTCGGTTCTTTGCTGTGTAATGGGCTACGTGTCCAGGTGTGGAGAAACAGCACATAAAAGAAGAGTATATTACTGTTATTATGGATGCTGGATCTGAGGGCTAAGGACTTCTGACGTCCAAAGCAAGGGGGCACAAGTCACCCACCACACCTCTTCCGTGTTTTTTACCCCCGCCAGTGCACTGATGATCATGCTGGTCACTGATGATCATGCTGATCATGCTGGTCAGTGATGACCATGCTGGTCAGTGATGATCATGCTGGTCACTGATGACCATGCTGGTCAGTGATGATCATGCTGGTCACTGATGACCATGCTGATCAGTGATGACCATGCTGGTGCAGGTAATAGCAGGTGCATTCGGTAGGGACGGTTCCCACCCCGCTCCCGGAAAGAGGGAAAATTCATTTGAAAATGCATGCTTGCTTCAGGCAGCTACTTCACGGTCATCATCAGTCCTGTCATTATTATCGTCTTCGTTAGTTTCTACCTCGCTGTCACTGTCTGATTTACAGTCTGACACAGAACATCGCCCAGAGTGCCTGTTGATTCAACAGAAAAGGGGAGTTAATCGGCGCTCGAAAGACGTCACAGAAACACAACAACGTACACACCTGAATCACCGCGGACGGTAACTCTCACACGGCACGCGAGTAAACACAAGGCACATCAGCTACACCAGGGACACATCCACGTTCACTCCACAAGCGGTACGCCCTGTGGTGCTCTAATGACTCTGACTGTCAGTGAATCAAGACCAGCAACAATAACACCCAAACCAAACCACATCTGGCTACACTTTTATTATAGCGACTTGACGCTTTTGTTAGAGGAAAAGAAAAAACAAACATACAGCGTTTACTTGTAGCCTACACTGGTCGTGAAGAATGAGGAGGAGTTAGTTAGCAAGCCAGTGTGTAATCATATCGCGAGTGA
>OY757550.1:12445955-12598455 GCA_963584105.1 Alviniconcha strummeri
AAAAACGAGGCGTGTGTGTGTGTGTGTGTGTGTGTGTGTGTGTGTGTGTGTGTGTGTGTGTGTGTGTGTGTGTGTGTGTGTGTGTGTGTGTGTGTGTGTGTGTGTGTATTTGTGCGTATGTGCGTGCGTATGCGTTTGTGTGTGTGCGTGCATGCGTGCGTGCGTTTGTGTGTGTGTGTGTGTGTGTGTGTGTGTGAGAGAGAGAGAGAGAGAGAGAGAGAGAGAGAGAGAGAGAGAGAGAGAGAGAGAGAGAATACGGAGTACGGAATTTTATTAATAAGGCCATAGCCCCATTTGAAGGGGTGTAAGCACAATAAACCTTGTAATGCAATACACACACAGCATTCAGTTTGCTGACGTTGGAATGTTGCAAATGAACAAAGCCGAAGCGAAACGTTATGTAGAGGAGAATATTACAATGATGTCCATGATTATTAGTTCATCTCATTCTTTTATATATATCATATCTTTTTCAAGTTCTACACAATAGCAGGGCTTTTCTTCTGTTGAATGCTTTATACACAAACAAAGCAAGATTTTTGAGGGCGCGTTCATTCTGCGTAGCGAAGAGCAATGCCAACCGAAATTCACATGGGTTATTGAAATATTTGGGTCCTATAAATTCGTATCTTAAATCATCAAATGCAGGACAGCATAGAACAAAATGGACTTCACTGTCCACAGCCGACAGGCACAATGGACATTTCAAGTCATCCACATTATAAACTTTAAATCTTGATCTGTGCACTTTAATGTCTGACACCCCAAATCTAAATCTGGTCAATGTATACCTTATATGTCTGTTTAAATTTAACATCAAATAGGGTTCAACACCAGTTAATGTTTTAAATTGTCTGTACAACGAAAATCTGTCACTTGTGTTTACATGGTCATCCCAAGCTTGCCATCGAATGTCAATAAGTCGTTGGGTGAACTCCCTAATAAATGCATTCAAACATCCCACACCCTGATTGTCAAACACAAGAAAAGCCGTTTGCACATAAAGTTTTGCGAACATTAGTCACCCAGTTAGTTTTTCCCCTTTGGTCCAAGTTAAATAACATTTGATACCCTCTCAAAGGCAGTCTGTGCTCCTCCAAACGCATCAGTTTTAACCAGTACCTTATGCAGCGAACACATGCATTAATTTGAACAGGAAATCTTCCAACTTCTCCATACACAAGATCATTCGGGGTTCTCCTGTCCACACCTAAATAACGTTTCAAACCAAACAAACGTACATTATCAGCCACCGATGAGCAGCTTTCCAGACTCCGTATCTCTGCTCCATAGAGAACAATAGGTTGCACTTGAGCATCAAAATTCTTTAAAAAAAACATTAATCGAGTTGCAGTCAATTCCATATAATTTACTCATGGAGAGAGAGAGAGAGAGAGAGAGAGAGAGAGAGAGAGAGAGAGAGAGAGAGAGAGAGAGAGAGAGAGAGAGGAGTCTCTGTGTGTGTGTGTGTGTGTGTGTGTGTGTGTGTGTGTGTGTGTGTGTGTGTGTGTGTGTGTGTGTGTGTGTGTGTGTGAGTGGGGTGGGGTGGGGGTGGGGCGGCATGTGTGTCAGTGTATGCCGGCACGCGCGTGCATGTATCAGTGTTTGTGTCAGTGTGTGTGTGTGTGTGTGTGTGTGTGTGTGTGTGTGTGTGTGTGTGTGTGTGTGTGTGTGTGTGTGTGTGTGTGTGTGTGTGTGTTCGTATGTGTAAGCAGGCGCGGCGCGCGTGCATGTGTGTGTGTGTGCATGTGTTAGCGCGTGAGCGTTTACTGATGTATGTGTGTGCGAGCGCCTATATAGTTAGTGCGTGCACATGGCACGTGCGGTCGGAATACTATTCAAAATTACATTTAACACCTGAGTAATATGCCCTAATGGAATAGAGCCCAATTAAAACTTGAGTTTTATGGAGTGTCCGCTGTTCTCTGATCCACTGCTGACAATTTTGACCTGACTTCTTCTCGGTGTGTGCACGGTTAGGCGTGAACTATTGATCATGTCTTGCACAAAAAACCAAACACTCGGCGTTGGCGGGATTTTGAAACTTTGCACGTGAACACGGGTTCATCCACCCCACAACCTATCCCGTCATGCCGCCGTCCACACTTTTCCCGCCTTTGCGACCCTAAAGACTTCATTCTCGCCAGTCGGCTTAGCCATACCACACGACCACAACCTCTGCGGACTTGCAGCGGACCTGTCAGTTTTAAGGTGCACTGTTTTAACTTTCGGATCTTTCGTCACCCCCTGCCTCCATGTTCTTTAACTGATGCCATTTGTGAGTATATTTAACATAGTTTTACAGATTTTGCTTTACATGACGCTGACAGTCCAAACTAATCGCAGCTGACGCTCGAATTTCCTGGACTTGCATGTCTCCTTCTCAATGCTGTTCACCTCTTCCACTCCTGTTTGTCTCTCTGGTCTCCTACAACTGTACTCTTCTTCCCGCTCTCTTCACCCCAGTGGCGGCACCTGTCCCCAACCACTCCTATCCTGCATGTGCACGGGCGGTGTGATCCGTTCATTCACTAGTCGCTTGGGCCAGCCTCTGTCTGGGCTCACCGCCACTCCACGGCGGTAATGTACCATCTGTCGGCAAGTTTTTTTCTCTCTATCTTTTCTAAACTAATCTATCTTTAAAACATTTTTTATTACGCTTAATTCGTGGTTGATTTGTGAGTGATTGTGTGTGTGTGTGTGTGTGTGTGTGTGTGCGTGTGCGTGTGTGTGTGTGTGTGCGTGTGTGTGTGTGCGTGTGTGTGCGTGCGTGCGTGCGTGTGTGTGTGTGTGTGTGTGTGTGTGTGTGTGTGTGTGTGTGTGCGTGTGCGTGCGTGCGTGTGTGTGCGTGTGTGAGTAGTGTGTGTGTGTGCGTGCGTGCGTGCGTGTGTGTGTGTGTGTGTGTGTGTGTGTGTGTGTGTGTGTGTGTGTGTGTCTGCGTGCGTGTGTGTGTGCGTGCGTGTGTGTGTGTGTGTGTGTGTGTGTGTGTGTGTGTGTGTGCGTGTGCGTGTGAGTGTGTCTGCGTGCGTGCGTGCGTGTGTGTGTGTCTGCGTGCGTGTGCGTGCGTGTGTCTGCGTGTGCGTGAGCAAATCAAACACAAATTAAGTAAAATAAATTATTAAATTAAATTAATAAGTTAATTTAACCTTGTCGGTGGGTGCTGCATTCCGGGCGTGGACTGGGGTGGCCAGGCAGGGCCGTTCAAGCGAGTGAATGTTCGGTCACACCCCTCTGCACCTGCAAGGTAGGAATGGGAGGACCGGTGTCGTCACTCGGTGAAGAGGTCGGGAAGGACAGTACAGCTGACGGCGGTCAGGGAGACGAGCAGGAATGATGGGAGGTGAAGGCGTTGAGACAGCGGCCTGCAAACTCCAGAAAATTCGAGCTTTGGCTATTTTACAGATTTTATTTTTATTTTACAGGTTATTTTTACAGATTTTTATTTTATTTTACAGATTTTATTTTTATTTTACAGATTTTATTTTGCAGTTTTTATTTTACAGATTTTATTTTATAGATTTCATTTTCTATTTTACAGATTTCATTTTACTCGTTTTTATTTTTTTATTTTACAGATTTCATTGTTTCTTCTACAGATTTTATTTTTATTTTACAGATTTATTTTTATTTTACAGATTTTAAAAAAAAATTACGGATTTTATTTTTATTTTACAGATTTTATTTTGCAGTTTTTATTTTACAGATTTTATTTTTTTAATTTTACTTTACATATTTTATTTTCTATTTTACAGATTTTATTTTACAGATTTATTTTATATTTTAAAGATTATAACCGACATTGAGCTGTACGGCAGTGAATATTCAGAAAAAAAGAAAGAAAGAAAGAAAAAAAAAGAAAAAAAAATCAGGAAAAAATCATAGTCGTATCTTCCAGTTTTAATTTTTGTTGATTGAAAGCTTCTTTGCAGCTAAAAATGGTTTAGTAAGCAAACATCTTTTAGGATGCACTTTATTTTAATGTCATTTTATTATGTGTAAGAAAAGACAATTTTGGGGGAATGCGGGAAAAAGAGGGTAGGCGAGTGAATCTTAAGCAAACAGATATTCGTGGAAAAGTCATAGTTGTGTATTAGTTTTCATTTTTGTCGATGGAGTGTTTGGTCCTCTATGATTGAGAATCTCTTGGCAGCTACACACATTTTAGTAATCAAACATAATTTAGGAGCACTTTATTTTAATGTGTCGTTTTACTGAATACGGGGTAAAAAAAACTTTTCTTTAATCGAGAACCTCTCTGGAGCTAGACATGTTTTAATAAGCAGAAATTTAGAACCTTATTTTGATGTCATATACTATGTGAGAGTAGATCATAGAAGGAAAAAAAGCACAATAACAACAAACTAGGGCATGCTGTAGGTGAATCTACAGCATGCAGATCTTCATGAAAAAAATCATAGTTGTGTCTTACAGTTTTGTTTTGTTTTTGATGGAGTGTTTGCTCCTCTGTGATCGAGAACCTCTGCAGCTGTAAAGTGTTTAGTAAGCAGACATCATGTAGGAAGCACTTTATTTTGTCATTTTACTGACTGTGTGCGAGTAGACTATGAACCACAATAAAGTGAAGAAATGAGGGTAAGTGGATGAATCTACAGCAAACAAATCTTCATGAAAAAAAATGGAAAAAAAAAGAAAAAAAGTTGTCTTACAGTTTTAGTTTTAATTGATCAAGCGTTTGCTCTTCTTTAACTGAGAACCTCTTTGGAGCTAGACACAGTTTAGTAAGCAGACTTTTTTTTTATTACTTTTAGGAAGCACTTTGTTTTAATGTCATTTTACTGACCATAGACTGGAAAAAAGCAGCAACAACAACAACAACCACACACACACACACACACACATACACACACACACACACACACACACACACACACACACACACACACACACACACACACACACACACACACACACACACACACACACACACATACACACAAATTGGGTATGTGGGTGAATCTTCAGCAAACAAATCTTCCTAAAAAAAAATCATAGTTGTCTTACAGTTTTAATTTTTGTTGCTCGACTGTTTGCTCTTCTTTAATCAAGAACCTCTTTACAGCTAGATATGGTTTAGTAAGCAGACAATTTTCAGGAAGCAGTTTATTTTAAGTCATTTCACTGACTGTGTGAGAGTAGACCATAGACAAGAAAAAAAGAGGGTATGTGGGTGAATCTTCCGCAAACAAATTGTCATGAAAAAAATCGTAGATGTGTTTTACAGTTTTAATTTTTGTTGATCAAGTGTTTGCTCCTCTTTGATCGACAATCTCTGTGCAGCTAGACACAGTTTAATAAGAAAACATCATTTAGGAAGCACTTAATTTTAATGTGTTGTTTTACTATGTGTGAGACTGAGAGTAGACTGGGGGGGGGGGGGGGGAGGGTAGGTGGGTGAACCTTCAGCAAAGAAAAAGAAAGGGGAAAATGCGGAATGATAAAACAAATAGGGGAAATCAAAAACAAATTTATTTATAATGATAAGAATGCATACTTGTCTATTCCTGTCCTTATGATGAGCACCAGTGAACCTATGCAGAGAAAACAAAAACAAAAAAATGGGGAAAAGATGATGAAAATGAGACAGAAAAATCCTGTTTGAGCAAAGCAGCAAAAGCCAAATGAACAATATCAACAACAACAAATTCATTAAAAATAATGCATACTTGTCTCTTTCTCTCCCTATAATGAGCACAAGGCGCATGAACATATGAGGAAAAAAGAAGATGAAAAAAGAGAAGAAACAAAAAAAAAGCTGAGAAAATGTTTTAATGAACGATTTGCTTTCATTCATTGATTTTTTTTCGATCTGACTTGCTTCCCGCGCATACTGATTATCTGTTTATTCCACCAGCTCTCTCAGCTATATGCGCGCGCGCGCGCGCACGCACGCACGCACGCACGCACGCACGCACGCACGCACGCACGCACGCACGCACACACACACACACACACACACACAAGACGAGCAAAATAATCCGCTGGATTTATATGACAGTATAGCAGAGAGGCAGGTTTTGGAAGGTATATTTTAAACTGGCTGCTGTAAATGTTTGGCAGTGTTAGGGCAGTTTCTTCCAGGCACAGTGGGCTTTAAAAGAGAAAGACCTTTGATTTTTGCGCTTAATACTGAGCATTGGAAACCAGTCCCTATAGAACCTCTTGTGTATGCATCAGCATCTCCTTCGAAATGGATCCAGACTCGATTTTTGGCCCCAATGGAAAGCAAAAGAACACTCTTGGGCAGCCATATTGGAATAAGGCTAAGATGTACATTTGAAACCCCCCAGGACCTATTTACTTTAGATTTCTGAGGCTGATGTAATCGGGTTGTCATCTTAAAGTGACATGATGTATAGCCTCAAGCGTTGTGTTTTAATGTGCTTCTTAATCCACATGTTCATGTGTTGTTGCCGAGGACATGATCATTATTTAATTCACTTGTATGCCATGTGCTAGTGTGACAGCCATTGGAAATTGGAAAAAATAGATGGGTACCCCCACCCCTCCCTCCCCGCGCTGATCCATGGTAGGAAAAACAAACTGCTCCATGTGGCTTGCTCCACAAAGACCCTACATATCTGTCACATACAGCCTCTGGCAGGCTGAAATCAGTCGTAATCGTGAAAAGGTCGTAAACAGGCTCAGATCCCCCAGGGTCTCTCCACACTATTGTTTCATCGGTGGAGTGAAGTTCCATCAAGGGGAGGGGTCCGCGGTGATTCACTGTAAGAAAAACGACTCACTTCATAAAGATGGCAAATACATATAATTATGTTTGTGTCACCTCCAGCCTCTGGAAGGGTGAATTCACTCATAATCGGAAACAGGTCGTAAACAGGCTCAAGATCCCCCAGGGTCTCTCCACACTATATCTATTGTCGTCGGTGGAGTGAAGTTCCCTCAAGGGGAGGGGTCCGTGGTGATTCACTGTAAGAAAAACGACCTGCTTCACAAGGACGCCACATACATGTATGTCTGTGTCACCTACAGACTCTGAAAGGGTGATTTCACTTGTAATCAGAAACAGGTCATAAACAGGCTCAAGATCCCCCAGGGTCTCTCCACACTATTGTGTCATCGGTGGAGTGAAGTTCCCTCAAGGGGAGGGGTCCACGGTGATTCACCATAAGAAAAATGACCTGCTTCACAAGGATGCCACATACATGTATGTCTGTGTCACCTACAGACTCTGAAAGGGTGAATTTACTCGTAATAGGAAACAGGTCGTAAACAGGCTCAAGATCCCCCAGGGTCTCTCCACGCTATTGTGACGTCGGTGGAGTGAAGTTCCCTCAAGGGGAGGGGTCCGCGGTGATTCACCGTAAGAAGGGAAAAAAAAAACAGAAGAAAAAAAAACGGCCTGCTTCACAAAGACACTACAGACATGTATGTCTGTGCCACCTACAGACTCTGAAAGGGTGAATTCACTTGTAATCGGAAACAGGTCGTAAACAGGCTCAAGATCCCCCAGGGTCTCTCCACACTATTTTGTCATCGGTGGAGTGAAGTTCCCTCAAGGGGAGGGGTCCGCGGTGATTCACCGTAAGAAAAACGAAAAAAAAAAAAAAACGGCCCGCTTCACAAAGACACTACATACATGTATGTCTGTGCCACCTACAGCCTCTGGAATGGTGAATTCACTCGTAATCAGAAACGGGTCGTGAACAGGCTCAAGATCCCCCAGGGTCTCTCCACACTATTGTGTCATCGGTGGAGTGAAGTTCCCTCAAGGGGAGGGGTCCGCGGTGATTCACCGTAAAAAAAAAAAAAAAAAAAAAAAAAAAAAAAAGGCCTGCTTCACAAAGATGCCACATACATGTATGTCTGTGTCACCTACAGCCTCTGCAAGGGTGAATTCATTTGTAATCGGAAACCGGTCGTGAAAAGACTAAAGATCCCCAAGGGTCTCTACACACTATTGTTTCATCCGCAGTGATTCACCGTAAGAAAAACGACCTGATTCACAAGGACGCCACCTACATTTCTGTGTCACAGCCTCTGGCAGGGTCAATTCACTTGAATAACTGAAACCGAATCATCGTTTTTCAGAAAGATCTGCGCCCTGTAAAGGCCACCTGTAATGATCAGAAATGGGTAAATAAGCTCAACATCCCCCAGGGTTTCTCCACCGTCCTGTTTTGTCAGTTGACTGATTTTTTGTAAAGGGCAAAGGTCCATGTTGATTCACCATAAGAGAAATGACTTGCTTAACGTGCATAGATGCTGCACGTCAGTGTTGTTGGGATTCGGGCTTGATGTTAAATATTACACCTCTCGGCAAAATGGTCTTTGTAAAGTGCCTGTCGAAATTGGAAGGTTTTCAAAAGGGGGAGATTTGAATTGCATGAAAGCCCACAATGTCTACCATCTATTCCTTTATGACTTGCCCTGATTCCCAAACCTAATCCAGTGTCCCTGAAAACATTCGAGTCTGGTTTTTAATTTTGTTTTACAGTTCGCCCAACCCCATTTTGTTGTAAAGATTATATAGCAAAACTGGAATAGTGACCTGCAGATAGAAATGATATGTGGGGAAGCAAGTTTTGTTTTTTCCTGCATTTGGTTGTAATCAAACGTTTACAACACAAAGATATAGAACATGTCAGATGGATGTTTGATGTTGATATAATCTATATCTCATGAAAAAAGTGAAACAAAGGCAATTTTGAACCAGTGACGTGTACTCCTTAAACAAACAAAAAATTCTCACTTTCTCCCCTTTTTTAAATATTGATGTGGAGTTTTGTTGTTGCTTGTTTGGTTTTGCTGTCTTTTGGAATTATTGACTGAACAGCCTCAATCAGGCTGTTCTAGATGTTCATGTTTGGCATCGATGATCAGACCACGAGAGATTTTTTTGAAGGCGCATGGTGATTTCACATATAAAATAATTACGCCTTGAATGAATCTGTTTATTCATTTTTACACAAATAGATGAATTTGCACCATTTGAGAGACTAGCAAAGAGAGGAAACATTGCCAAGACCAGGAAGGAGGTTTCAGAAAGTACTTCCTGTTGTACACTCTAATAATTGATCACTTTTATATAGCATTACTCTCTGCTCTCAAGAAGACTCACTGCGCTGTTGTCGCACGTGATTCCAAGCGAGTGACTGTATGTAGCTGAAACATCATCAGCTGCCTTTCAGGGAGTCGAGCCGCAAACATATATTTTAGCAGCTGTATTTTACATAACGATTTATAGGGTATGATTGTGTAGGAGGACTTGTCCTCATGTATTGGAGTTAATGCTAACATATTTTTAAGAAATAGAGACCAGAGAGGTTAGTTTTTCTGCTAGTTATTTACACCAAACAGTCAACAAAAAAGGCTTAAATACTAGTATTTACAGACAACTATAATAAATATCCGTTCATCACTTTCGTGTATAGTTGCTAGAAAGCAATTTAAACATGAAGGACATGACATAGACCTAATACAGAGTGCTTCCAGTCTGCTTCCTAAACTCTATTTAGTCAATGAAAATACAGTGTGAGATAGGGAAACATCAGGATTTGGCTAAAATTGATATATTAAAATTGAAATTCTTGTACTACATGGTTCCCTGTTTAAAATAAGCACTATGTCGAGCCTGGTATGTAGTGGAACTTAGGATATGGCAGCCTTTATGTATCTGTGTGCATATGGTATGATTTTGGAAAAGCCTGGCGCCGTCTGCTGCTAAACATTTTTCTGCTGATAATTTTTAATATACTGATGTAGGCATTTTACAGTCTTTTTCTTTATATAATTCCACCAGTGATAACAGAATTGCGTTTGAAGTATGTTGTTGGAGATGTTTTTAAAGAAAATTCTCAAATGCCTGGTGTACTTTTATTGTTATGTAGAATTTGTTTCAAGAATATTCCTTCAACGCTTAGCTTTTAATTTTGTTTTAATAAATTTATATCTTCCACAAGAAAAACTACATTTTAGCTTTAAAAAAAAAAAAAAAAAAAAATCTCAAATGACAGTGTATTCGAAATACAGATCAAATCGCACAAAACGTTAAAAAGAACAGTTTTGTTGTTTCTTATGAGATGGTCAAAAGCAACTTGAATAATTTTCAGCAAGTTTTTTGCAAGCAACAAGAGTAATTTTGCAAGAGAACAATGTTGTGTTTTGCTTGCAACTAAGAATGTGAGCCTAATTAATTACCAAACTTATTTTCTGCTTCTCTTCTAGCAACCTGTCCAGTGAATCAGACACTGGCTTGAAATTTGATAGTATGTCTCATTCGCCCTGGTATTGTCTACATTGTCTACTCCTTTAATGTTGATCCAGCTATTCTTAAGCCGTTTTATATCTCTTATTGAGAATGTTTAGACCTATTCTTTCAGTTGTTGGTTTCATAATCTTAACATTGAGCAAAGAAAATCATTGCAGAGAATTGTGAATTTTAGCTCCAACATAATCTGTGATCAAGTTAGGACTGTATCCTTGTTCGATGAGCAACAGATCTGACACAAAGTGCAACCTGTTTTAAGGGATCCTGAGCATGCCCTGTATGGGGAGTTCCAAAACTTGCCTCATGGGCACCAGTTCAGATCACTGGCACACAAACCCAACAGAAGAGGAAACTCTTATTTTCACCACTGCAGTTCCACTCCTCAGGGCATAATCGGCCATCTGAATTGTCGTAACCATTCTGCATGGTTTTTACCAGGGTAGCGGTCTATAGAGATCCAGCGAAGTTCAAGTATGATAGTAGTGGTGTACTGTGTATGTGGCTTGGGTGAAGTATGGGTGTCCGTGGAGGTGGGCTAGAGGGATATATGTTTTCTGCTGTGATAATTTGCATTATGGATTTCCTTTTTTTTTTTTACTTTTTTTTTTTTTTTTATCCAGTCTGTCTGGATTTATCATCACTTTAAATGCTTTTGACGTTGTTCTGATGTCCTTTTACATTTATTTTTAATTTTTAAATGAGTCAATAGAGGAATGGTGTACAAGTCCATGAGTATTGCTTAGCGTGGCATGTGTATACAGTACCCATACTGGGCTTGTGTAATATATATAAAGCCAGTGAAGGTTATTCAGATAAAAAGAAAGAAACACTCCTTTATATATATTTTATGTTTTGTTCTTAAACTGGAGCTGTCATTCTTGTTGTAGTAGACGAAATCAAACAGAAAGAAACACTCCTTTGATTTTTGATTTCTTCTACTACAATGAGATTGACAGCTCCAGTTTAAAAACAAAACGTAAAATTTATCCGTGTGAACGTGCTGTGTCTCGATGCATGTGAGCACTACCATGTATTCACTAAGAAGGTCCACTGCCAGACTAGCGGTACAGGTGTGAGGTGTTTTGAAAGCAGTGCTTCAATAAAAGGCATTGGCATCGTGGAAAGTTACGGGAGAAGGCGACGTGTGGCACAGCTGTCGTACGTCGAGTGACCAGCCATTGTATGAACACGGCACTTGGCCTCAATACGAGAAGACACAAGTCCCCTGGTCCACAGTGAAGGAGTGAACAACGAAGTGAGGAGACTGAGGACACTGCATCGAGACAACAGAAGGACACCGACAAGGTAAGCACATATAATTATTCTCGTTATAAAAATGTGCAGACTGTAACCTAGAATTGACCATCCTTAAAGAGCAAGGTTATGAAATCGAAAGTGAGATTGGGCTGCGTATGTAGTACTGACCTGGAGCTAGGTCAGGGCAGGTCATGGGACTTGATTTCGTGACCCTTCCATGACATCAGAGGCTTATTAGGGATGGGGAGAAGGGGGAAGGGGGTATGGAGGTGGGGGAAGAGGGAGATTACATACCTATCGCTACACTCTCACCACCACCACAATGACTCCTTTATTAAGATGTGCAGCGATGAGAGCCATTTTAATGTTTCATTAATTGTGAGGGCCAAGGTCACAAGACAGTCTACACAAACCACCTTTTTGAAGAGCCGGAAAGGAGAGCCGAAGCGGAATTGAGCCGAGATCCTTCTGCTTACAAGACTGGTAAGAACAAGATCCCGACTTTAGAGAGAGAGAGAGAGAGAGAGAGAGAGAGAGAGAGAGAGAGAGAGAGAGAGAGAGTCTCATTGTGTAGGGTGTCACTGTTTTTGTGCAGTGTGGGTGTTAATTGCACGACTGCCCCTACCCCCCCCCCCCCCCCCACTCACACACACACACACACATCACCCATCCTCCCAGTGCAGCGTGGACTGCATGACTGACATTCTCCCCCCCCCCCCCCCCCCCCCACACACACACACAGACATCGCTCAGCCTCCCAGAGCTGTGTTGACTGCATGACTGTCTTGCCTGTGTGTGTGCAGCGCCCAGCTGTGTCGACGTTCCAGAGGACTGCTCCATCTATTTCTGGGAACCCCTGCACTGACAGTGCCCACGAGACGTCATCTTCAACAGCAGCGCCGGGGCCTATGACTGGATTGTCAATATGGACTGCGTTGACAGCAGGTCACAGACCCTGGAGTGCCAAGCACTCACACAACTGCTGCGAAATCCACAGCCACGCAGAAATTCCCGACGAAACGGATACAGAGATTCAGGTAGGTTTTTAATTGTTATCGGTTGAGTAGTTAGCAGTTTGGTACGATGTTCTGTTGGCGACTTATTTATGATTTGGGTGTCTGGTTGCATTACTGTAGCAGGGTTAGTTTTAGGTGAGACGGAGGGCCGAAATTACAATGTTCTGTTGGGTCCGGTTAAAAAGCATTTATTTTTAATCCGCCTACCTGCGTATGTATATTTTGATCTGTGAGTTCAGACCGATCCAATCAGTAAACAAAACACAATGCCCGGTTCATTTTTGAAGCAGTGAAGTTCAACTTCAAAACAAATCTGATTTCAGGCTGCAGTCGACGCATGTGCTACTACACGAACTGGTCCTAGCACAGCCCCGGAGATGGCCGATTTGTTCCAGAGAACGTCAGTCCCTCTCTGTGCACCCATCTGGAGGCCTTTGAGTGGAATGACGAGAGCACAGACTGGTCATGTAAGTCGTCATCAGGAACCGCTGCCGTTGTTGTTGCGTTCCCCAGCTGAACACTGTGGGGGTCATCCGGTACATTATATGCAGCTGTATGTGGACATGCATGATGCTTTCCATAGGGTGAGAGGGTGGCATGTGTGAAATCACGCAATCTATTGCTGTAGCTGCTGTTGCTGATGTGGATATGCCCCTTGACAAATGCACGCTGTAGGGTGAGAAGATTGTGTGTGTCCATTTTTTTAATATTTATTATTCTGCCACTTGTGCACACCGACTTAGGAGGATTGTCACCATTTCTGTAATGCAAAGAGGTTATCATAGCTGAAGATAGTCCCTTTATAACTATACAGCCTTGGTGTGCTTGCTGGTGTCAGTGTGTTGCCAAGGCCGAGTCAGAAACCACTGGACCAGTTCTTAAAGAAGAACCAACCCAATTTCTTTGGTTACTAATAGGTATGAATGTTGTTGAAATAATGAGAAAATGTGTTGCTTTGTGCAGATATCAGTAATATTTTTTTATTTGATGTTTACTTGAGTACTTTGCGTTATTCTTTCTGTGTGTGTGTGTGTGTGTGTGTGTGTGTGTGTGTGTGTGTGTGTGTGTGTGTGTGTAAGTTGTGTGTTTGTGATTGCAAGTATATGTGTGTGTGTGCATGTGTGCATGCGTATGAGAGAGAGAGAGAGAGAGAGAGGGAACAGAAGTGATTTTTGTTTTGCTTTTTGGGTAAAACTTCTAAAGTAGCAATATTAACAGAGGTACTACTACTACAGTACTAGGCATGGATGTTGTTGAACTAATGAGAAAATGTGTTGCTTTGTGAAGATTGCAACAGCTACCAGACACCTCCTCCCCCCAGTCCATTTTAAATGGGACAAAAGGGATAACAAGCTTCAAAGACAATTAGATGAAAGGTAAGGGCACTGTTCACATAACCAATTGAGCAGAGGATGCATTATGTGTCCTGTCATTGGGGATGGAATAAAGAATACCCTCACAACAGTTTTTCTTCTTCTCTTCTTCTTTTTTCTATCAATTTATGGTCTAGTTTACTCGTAATCAACATTTGAAAATGCTGTTTCCCAGGTACGAGCAGTTCAACAACCTGAAGAAGATCAACCCCAACCTGAAGACCCTGTTGGCTGTCAGTGGCTGGAACCTGGCATCTGCTCCCTTCACCAAGATGGTGGCCACTGCAGAGAGTTGTCAGGACTTCGCTGACCATTCTGTGACCTTCCTCAAGTCTAACTCATTTGAAGACAGGAACATAATTTTAATTGTTCATTAAAAAAGAAAAAAAGAATAGAAAGCAGCCATTATTTTCTTCTGTCCTATTAAAAAGTAATGCCCATGTTATCCTTTATTTTCTTTGACATTTTGTATCTTTTGATCTCATTTCTTATTTTCATTCTTATTGTTAAATGTTACGATTTCTTTTACTATACAGCTTTGGTGGAAATGTTCAGTATATATATGCACAGCAAGGAAAGTGTTTTAGGGGTAATATGGGATACCATATCTCATATCATGCCATTAGCAACACACAGAAACTGGGAAGATTATAGAGCAGGCTAACCATACATATTCTACCTCATCTTTGATGTTTTATAGCCTCTTCAGCTTCAGGCAGTTTGATTTGAAGGCTTCAGATCATTTATAATGATGAACCAGTTCATGTTGGGTCGCGAGATTAAAAGTGAGGCTGGGGTGTCTACTCCACTCTGTTTTCTCTCTAGAAAATCAGCTTCACTGAACTTGGTTTGTAAGTCCTGATGGAGGCATTGCATCGTGCTTTTGTATCATCCACTGTAACAGCCTTGGAGGGCAAAAACAGAACCAGTTTTTGGTCCACATTCTGTATTGTCACAATATTGTAGCTCTTCCTGCGCTGATGGCCTCGTTCAGTAGACTGTGGAAAACACACAGGCACTGCAGATTTAATAGTCCATAAATGCATGATAACCCACATGGCTCCTCTGGAAAGTTTTTAATAGTTGAATCCAAATGAAATAAACACAAGATTGTGGTAGACTAATACTAGTGCTGTGACATTTTCTAATTATTGGTTCTGGCCAGTCAGGGAATGGAATTTTGTTTTGTTTTTTAGGTAAAACTTGTAAAGTAGCGATATTAATAGAGGTACTACCACTAGGTACGAATGTTGTTGAACTAATGAGAAAATGTGTTGCTTTGTGCAGATTGCAACAGCTACCAGTCACCTCCTCCATTCTAAATGGGGGGAAAAGGGATAACAAGCTTCAAAGACAATTAAATGAAAGGTAAGGGCACTGTTCACATAATCCTAGTGTGATGTGCAATCTCTGTGTAGATTAGATAGGTCTACAAGATGCACCAAAAAAAGAAAGAAAAAAGTGCAGTATTTACATGGAAAAAACAAGACAGTAGTGAATGATCATCAGTAATATTTCTTTATTTGATGTTTACTTGAGTACTTTGCCTTATTCCTTCTGTGTGTGTGTGTGTGTGTGTGTGTGCGTGTGTGTGTGTGTGTAGCTTGTGTGTTTGTGATTGTAAGTATATGTGTTTGTGTGCACGTGTGCGTACGTACGAGAGAGAGAGAGAGAGAGAGAGAGAGAGAGAGAGAGAGAGAGGGATGGGCGGACGGACGGACAGACAGATGGACAGACAAGAGAGAGAGAGAGAGAGAGAGAGAGAGAGAGAGAGAGAGAGAGAGAGAGAGAGAGAGAGAGAGAGAACACTAGTTATAACTATACAACTTTACAAGTTACTTTTGTGGATTAAAGTCCCAGGGAAATCAAAGAATAAGAAGACATGAGGATTAAACTACCCTCAGCTGGAATATCCCCTGCATACTGTACGTCTTCTTATTCTTCACGTTAGGCAGTCTCCATCCACTAAGCAGTCTGCTTGAGTTGGAGATTATGCTGCACTTTTCTCTTCTTCTTTTTTTTTTTTTTGGGGGGGGGGGGGGGGATGAGGGTGCAATAAATGAGAACTGAAAATGGAGAATAAAAACAAAAGAGAGGTCATTTAGAGACAGGGGAAAGTGGAAAGAGTAGTGGAGTAAGTAAATAAATTGGTGTTTTAAGCCCAGTCAAAAGAGTGGGGGAAAGTGTACAATGTATTAACTCCCTTTTGACTGGGTTTAAAACACCAATTTGTTTACTAACTCCCCTACTCTTTCCACTTTCCCCTGTCTCTAAATAACCTCTTTTTTTTTAACTTGTGTGTTTGAAATAGTTAATACATTGTACACTTTCCCCCAATTTCAAACACACAAGTTAGGTTATTTAGAGAGGGGAAAGTGGAAAGAGTAGGGGAGTAAGTAAGTAAATTGGTGTTTTATGCCTAGTCAAAAGGGTGGGGGAAAGTGTACAATGTATTAACTATTTCAAACGCACAAGTTTGCAAGTTTGCAAATGATGATGGCACATAAGATCTCTGATCATCATTGGTCTGGCAGGTGTAAAACTAAAAGTTGATGATTGTAAAATTCCGCACCTCAATGCTACAGAGACATTTGAGAGAGAGAGTGAGGGTGTGGGGGGAGACAGCATTAACTGAAATATATCCAGTCATATTGTTGCATATGACTCTATGATAAGTGTGTGTGTGTGTGTGTGTGTGTGTGTGTGTGTGTGTGTGTGTGTGTGTGTGTGTGTGTGTGTGTGTGTGTGTGTGTGTGTGTGTGTGTGTGTGTGAGAGAGAGAGAGTGTTTCCCAGTTGTGTCAGAGTATTTTGCATAAAGTGTACAGTTTTTCTGTTACTTTGTTACCCTTTATAATATTCCCCATCCACACCACAAATGAGCTCTTTCCACTACACACTCCCCGCTGACCAAATGAGGTGTGATCACCCTCCCCAAAGGAACAGCTGGTGGACAGTGGAGCTTTCCAGGATTTAGAATTAGATCACCTGTTTTCTTTTTCTTGAACTTGATAATTATGGGTACATTTTCCCTCGTCTGTTTATTAGTTACAAGGTTGACTGGATCATGAATATACCACTATTTTTGTTCTTTGCATGTATTCAACCTCAAGGAAGAAAATTTATGTTTCCTGATTTGACAGAGCACAGGACTTGCAATCAAAAGGTTGTGGATGTGGTGGGAGAATTTTGTTCTCCAGGGTCAACTTTCTGTGCCCACTCTTATTTTGGTGTCTGTTCCACCCCTGTGTTACCAATATTATTTACTTAAATGGCTTTTGCTTTTGGCTGTCTTATTTGGAATGATATTTGATCACTTTTTGAGTGTTTTATGTGATCAGTAGTATTAGAAATCTATGTTGTGTTGTGATAGTGCTATGCCTGGAGAGGGTGGGGGATTGAGGCAAGGGGGAGAGGGAGAGACAGGGGTTATTTTAGTACTGAAACTGTCAGCATGTTAGGTTCCTGTTTTGCATGGTACCTGTGATTTTAGTTTGCTATCTTTTAATGTAAGGGTTTGCTATGCTGTTTATGTGATAATACTGGTCTGAATAAAGATGTTTGTGTGTAGGTATTTTGTCTGTTTGGGTTGAATTTGATGAGTTGCACTTTTCATGTGCATGTGTTGATGCGTGTAACTGGTTGGGTTGACTGTTTCAGAGTGTGTGTGCCCTCCAGACTCTAAGATAAAGTACTCTGTGTTTTATGTGATTCACAGACAATAAAGATGCTGTATTCTGTAATTATACATGTTCTCGTTCTGTGAACAGTTAAACTGAGAATAATTGTTTTCATCGGTTTTATTAATAGTTTCATCCTGATTTATGTGTTATGCATCTTAAAAAGATGTCTTTACTTTTCTAGTCTTAGCATTGTCTTTTATTTTCTGTCAGAAATCATGGTCATGATGGTGAAACTAGTTTCCAGCCACTCTTGTTTTTCAGTTATATTCGCAAGAATAAAAACATGTAAGCTGTTAACATATGAAGTGTATTTGATGTTCATTTTTATGTCCATGTTTTATGATCAAAATGCTGAATGTTCAGAAATACTTGTGGTCTTTATGCACTTAAAATTATTACCAGAGAGTGAACATGAAGGTTACCTAAGTTCACTTTGATGAGTTTTTGTTTTGTTTTTGGCAAGATCTGAACTGGTGTTTAGTTTTTGTACCCGCCATGTTTCCACAAAATTTCATCTCATTCATGTCTGATTCTACTGACAGTCGTACATACATAACCTATAGCTAAGGGTTTACTTTGTGCCTGCTGCACACTAACCATTCCCACTTCATTTTTTTTCGCTTTAGCAATTTGTCCTAATGATATGGTGATTCAAATATATATATCCAGCACCTCCAGACCTCATTATGGGGGCATAATAAACTAATTTTATTGTTACAAGTCTTCTGTCATATCATCCTATTATGCCCCCATAATGAGGTCTGGAGGTGCTGGATATATATTTGAATCACCATATTATTATGTCCAGACAATATCTTCTGAACCACTCAACCTTTTGATAAACCCGCTTGGTACTGTAGCGCATCATAGCCCTGAAGGGAGGCAGGGGATGTCTTATGTTTCATTCCTGTCTGGAATCTCAGGGCTGTCATTTTGGGATCTCCTCTCTTGTTTTTTCTGCCTAGTCCTCTTGCTCTTTCTGTCTTGTCATTTTTCTGCTAATGGTTCCATTCTCCTTTTTTTCCAGAAAATTCAAGTATTTTTCGTTAAGGGGTAGGCCTTTTTGTATGGCTCTTGTTGAGCAGCTAGGAGACGTTAGTTGGTGGGTGGTATGTGCAGCTTGCGGCCATATGGCACTGGTATTTGTTGTGGTGCATTTATATAACAGTTTTTAATTTCATATTGTGTCTGTCCATTCCTTGTTTATATTTTTCTTCAATCTGGTATCGATGAATTAGAATGGTTGACGATACCAGCAGCTCTTCAAAAATTTGTGTCTGATGTTTGTGTATGTATGTTTTATGTTTGTGATTTGACTTGACAGAGGGTTGATATATATATATATGTGAGAAGAGTTTAGAAATGTGAATTTGCTTATGACCTGAGTTTGACTGTCCTGAGTTGACTGTGTGGTTGATAGGACATTAAAATCCAATTACTACTGTTGCTAGTGCATCATTAGGAGCTGGAGTGTCACCAGCATGTAAAAAAAAGAAAAAGAAGTTACTATATTACTTATTAGGGTGCAAGGTCACAATTGGTATGCCAATTTCGTGTGTGCCTACGTTTATTTTTGTATATATAAAACTGATAAACCCAAATAATCTGTGGTTCGAAGTCCACTATTATTCAGTCATTACTTCACAAGTGAAGCCATAATATGCAATGCAGATGATTTTGCTCAGTTAACATTTTGCAGCTTCATTGCAAAGTATTTGTGTTTCTCAAAGCTTAATTCATATCAAAAGAATGAAACTGTCACTGAATTGTGTTTATATACACTGTGTGTGAGAGGTATTGAACTCTAGTACCAATCTCTCTCTCTCTCTCTCTCTCTCTCTCTCTCTCTCTCTCTCTCTCTCTCTCACTTTCGTTGTTGTACATATTTGTGAATGTGCAATACTTTTATTTTGAACACTGACACTAACTCATGTGACAAAGAACTTAAGATGTATGAGAGCGCCTTTTTTCTTCTTTACAAAACAACCCCCCCCCCCCCCCCCCAAAAAAAAAAAACCCACCACAACAACAACAAATTCACATGAGATAGGCACAAACATCTGCAGGACACATACATAGATATTGGAGCTTGTGTGGGTGTGGGTGTGTGTGGGTGTGTGCATGTGCATGTATTTGTGTGTGGGTCTGGGTGTGTGTGCGTGTGTGTGTTCATGTTGTATGCATTGAATTTTGACAATATGTACTTCTTGTAATTTTCATTCTATAAAAAGAATGAACCCACTGGTCTCAGATGAGACTGGTTCCCCCCCCCCCCCCTTTTCATTTTTAACCCCCCCCCCCCCCCCCTTTTTTTTTCCCTTTTTGTTGTTGTTGGGTATTTTGCAAAATGAAATTTTCTTTTATCCCTTGTGATTTTCATGAAATATGGACCCCAGTGAAACACTCTACTGAGTTCAGTAACTCTTATAGGCAGTATAAGTCTTATAGGCAGAGTTACTCCACTCTCCTGCAAGTTAAAAAACAAAACAAAAAAACTAACAGATATGGGCCCATTTATTGTCCACTAATTGGGTGCCAACAAAGGCACTGATGTCATTAAAAAATGTATTTAGTGTTCAACCTAGCTACAGTTAACTGTAGGAGGGCCTGGTGCATCAGGCTGTCTTACAAGTCATTACAGTGCTATGCTAATATACTCTGTAGTAACTCATAGCCTGTTGCCATGGACTTACATTATGTATGTATATATAGGTCCACCTGTTCCTTTGGGCTGCCATACACTATCAGTATGGTGCAGTGCAACAGTCTACTCAGATGAAAGTAAAGTACAACATAATACAACTTTATTGTCTCTGTGTAGAGAAATTTGCCTTCTGGCTCGCCATTTACATAAAACATTCAATACATTTAACAATAAAACAACTCAATGAAACACGGAAATAAAAACCGCTCAAATACAAGGAAAATGCTTAACAATAACAATGTACACACGCACGCACGGTGGCATGCACGCGCCTACCCCCCCCCCCCCCCCCCCCCCCCCCCCCCCGACACACACACACCGACACACAAATAAAACAACAACCGACCATTTCATAAGTCAAAAAGCCCCCAAAAGTCGATACAAATCGGCAAAACAGATACTACTGATTACGGCGACAGTAAACTAATAAATAAAAGTTTTTCTCTTATTATAAAGGTATGATACTGTTGTTACCTAGCCAACGCACGATCGAAGGGAGACAAGTGCTGAGCAGTGTCGAGGTCACGGGTCACAGGCACAGCGCGGTCACAGTTCCATAGGAAGTGGCGCTTCCAAACGCTGCTGCAAGCACATTCTTTGCTGTTGCAGTAGTGGCACAAGCGGAACTGTTCAGTTTCAAATGATGGGTTTTATTTAGTCATCACATGAGTACACTGAATGTCATAAAGACTTTACTGCCTAATCTACTGTGACTGATGACCGAGACCATTTCATTTTCTGGCATCAATAGTCCAAACTAAACTAATATATTTTACATGCGCCTGTGGCGGTTTCAACCAGCAGCAGCAGTGATGCGATCGAAGACATTCCAGCATCCGGGCAATAGAAATAGGCAGCCTTGCAACATGGCGTCCGAAAGCACGATCATGAACATGGGCCAGATTCTTAGAGCTGAAAACCCAGAATCGGTCGAAGCTCTCACTCGGGAAGCGGAAACACTGAAAGCAAAATTAGAGGAAGAAAAGGCCAAACTGAACGATGTTGACAGTAAGTATTCTGGTGCAAATGGCAACACGATCTCTTTGGGTTGGACTGGAACTCTTCATCTGGCTGTGATTTGTGTCGTCTGCAAGCTTTGATTGTGTACATGTGATGGCTGATGGTGGTTTTGTTTGCAAGCATAAGCCAGTCGGTCGTTTATTTTGTATATAATACATGTCGGGGTAATCGTGCAGTACTAACCTCCAATCGCTATTTTGTAACCAGTTTTAAATTGTATGAGGAAATAGATCACCTCCGCTAGCACTGTGTAGCAACTTACTGATTAGGTAATAATAGGAAGCAGAAGCATCCGCAGTCTTCTTGCGCTGACCAGGGTTTCGGCAATCAGATTGTAGCAAGAATGATGTCTCCTCTCACTCAACATGAACATACTATGTATATCACTATTGGAATTAGTCTGTTACCCACTCAATTTTTCTCTGAGCTGGGCCAGTTATTGTTACTATTGTTAGTGTAACTGAGGTGAATTGTTGGCAATAACCACATTTGATTTAGCCCCATGAGCTCCATGTTTTCAAATATAGACAGAGACTGTAATACAGAACTGATTTAATATGAAACTGGTTATTTGTTTTGTATTTATTCATTATTGTGTCAAAACTTGATAGTTACACATTTGAAATTCATTTTGTATGATTGCACACACACACACACACACACACACACACACACACACACACACACACACACACGCACGCACGCACGCACGCACGCACACACACACACGCATGCACACACAAGCAGAGAGAGAACTAGCACTGACAGGGCTAAAACAGAGTATTGTTACTGTTAAGTACTATATTGTATGTATTACATAAAAATAACTGCAGCAATCAGTTACTTGCTTGTTTATTGTTGTTGTTTCAGCTGAAACAATTACATTGTCATCATTGCAATGAGAAGTTCTGTGTTGCACTGTTACAGTGTTAGCTGTTTGATGGATTTACTGTATTGTAAGATCTAAAAAATTGAAATTTTGAAACTAAAAGTCAATCCCGTTTTAAATCAGTACAGTCTGCTTTTGGGGTGTAAAGTCAGCGCTGTTTATTGTTTTCTCTCTTATTTATTGATTGATTATTAATTTTAAAATGTTTTGTTTTGTTTTGTTTTTTGTTGTCATTTGAAGTGCTAGTTTTAGTGTTACAGTACATTTTTAATCAATGCAACATTTTTTTGACTGCATTTAGTGTAGATCATTTGTCTTTTTCATAACTGCTGCACACACTTTCATGCAGTTAATAATGATGACTAATATTACGAGAAAAAATATACAGCAATATTCATGTACTCTGCACTGGCTGGGTGGAAGTTATGGCCTTACACTTACGCTACAGTCACAACAACTGGTAAATTATAAAAACCACAGGTTTGGCTTTTGGGCTGTAAAGTGTAATGATTGCTGATATCGTGGTAAAAGAAAAGCTTAGTCACTGGTCTACCTCCGTTCAGTTTGATGCTAACTCTACACTGCATGGAGGACACATGAAAAACAAGCTCGTTGAGTGTAAAATACTAAAAATTACAAGTTTCTCCAGTATTGTGTATGAGTAAAACAGTTTATGTTCAGGAGTCTAATGAACTGATGCCAATGGATGGTAAAGGCTTGGCTTAGTTCACAATGCAATTGCTAGACAGTTTCAAATATAATGTGTGTAAAAACTGTAATCATCTTGCTCTATAGCTGCAGTCAGCAGGTTCTTTGCCAAGTATACACTCATACTAACAGTAATTAATGAAAGAATGAAAATTTATATATAGCGCATAAAAAACTTCCACACAAAACCTTGTGTGTTCACAGCGCCAGATACACACAGTGCATACATGTAAGCTCTCGCAAGCTAAAACTACCAAAGGACATGCACTCATACCCACCCACCCCTTTCCAAAAGTGGAACTATGCATAACATTAACAGTTAAATGTAAAAATATATACAGAGTTACAAATAATGATAACATAAAAAAAGAATCACACACACACACACACACACACACACACACACACACACACACACACACACACACACACACACACACACACACAGAGTAATTATGGCAACATCAACTTCACTTAACAACACACACACCAAATACAGATAAACGGCTGGAAAAAGTTAAAGATATCCAGAAAAGTGATTGTTCACAGTGTCATTGATTTAACAATGTATCTTATCAACTTTTGAAATCATTTTTGACTTTATTTGATGAGAATTTCTATAATATTTGACTCTTTCAATCTTTGTGTCTTTCCTTTACTCAGACTCAGAGTTGCTTAACTTTGGCTTGGGTGTATATTTTCATATTATTTAGAAAATTAGTACATTTTTTATTATTGTATAGTTTACTTTTAATGTATTATACTAAATTCATATTGTGTAGTAAACAGGTATTGTGAAGCTGCAGCACTTGGCTTGCTAGCTTGGGTCAGACAACGTCATTAAATTGAATACTTAGTCATGTAGTCTTGAGAAAAAGAAAAAGAAATAAAATCATGCTAACTCTATCTTGATTGGGGGGCTGGAATTAAAAGGAAATAACATTTTAAAAAGTCACAAAAATGTGTCATTGAATTTTTTTACCTCATTTGTTGTATGTTCCAGTGTGTGTTGTCAGTGAGCGACTAGAAAGCGTGCAACAACTGAACATCAAGCCTCGTCGTGTATTGAAAGGACATCAAGGCAAGGTGCTGTGCATGGACTGGTCTTCTGACAAACGACACATTGTCAGCTCCTCGCAGGTACTGACTCAGCAGTTCTTTATAGTACAGTTAGTGAGTTACACACAGAAAATGGTCATTCTTTATAGTACAGTTAGTGAGTTACACACAGAAAATGGTCATTCTTTATAGTGCAGTTAGTGAGCTACACCCAGAAAATGGTCATTCTTTATAGTACAGTTAGTGAGTTACACCCAGAAAATGGTCATTCTTTATAGTACAGTTAGTGAGCTACACCCAGAAAATGGTCATTCTTTATAGTGCAGTTTGTGAGCTACACCCAGAAAATGGTCATTCTTTATAGTACAGTTAGTGAGCTACACCCAGAAAATGGTCATTCTTTATAGTATAGTACAGAAAATGGTCATTCTTTATAGTACAGTTAGTGAGTTACACACAGAAAATGGTCATTCTTTATAGTACAGTTAGTGAGTTACACACAGAAAATGGTCATTCTTTATAGTACAGTTAGTGAGTTACACACAGAAAATGGTCATTCTTTATAGTGCAGTTAGTGAGCTACACCCAGAAAATGGTCATTCTTTATAGTACAGTTAGTGAGCTACACCCAGAAAATGGTCATTCTTTATAGTATAGTACAGAAAATGGTCATTCTTTATAGTACAGTTAGTGAGCTACACACAGAAAATGGTCATTCTTTATAGTGCAGTTAGCGAGCTGCACACAGAAAATGGTCATCATCATTAATAATAATAACGATCATTTCTAAGGCGCATATTCTTAGAAAGCCCTCAGTGCTTTACAAAGACCATGATGGCAGGCGGGGGAGGTGGTCCTTGTACATGTACAAAACTCAAACAAACAAAACAAAAATCAAACTCGGCCATAACTGGTTATGCCATTGAAGGGACACTTGTTATATCCATGCTAGTACCTTGCTGCTGAAATCACCCTTTTGAGCCCCCCCCCCCCCACCCCCCACCCCCATAAAATTTGCAAATGGTTTGAGTACTGAAACTGGAAGCACCATAGCATCAAAGGTGAAAAATTTGTTCTGTCACGATTTTTTTTGGGGGGTGGGTGGGAGGGGGGCATAAGCATTGCATGCGGTTTATAAAAAAATACATCCAAGTATAATCTGAGCTATTTGTGTAGTACAAATTTACTGCCATTTGAGCAACTAGTAAACAGTCGGCTAACTGACTTGTTTCTTTGCAGGATGGAAAGATGCTGATTTGGGATGCATTCACAACAAACAAGGTTTGTAGTAATACTCATAATTTATGCATTCAAACACTTTTCCTTCTGTCTTCCGCTTCTGAGATTTAGATTTAGCTTGTAGATAAATGTGTATCTGTGTGTCTTTTCTTCCCAGTTTGATGATTTTGCATTGTGTTTTGCCCTGCTGTGATCAGTCCGTCTTTCTTTGTAGTTTGATGTTCTTGCACTGTGACTGTGTTTTGTCCTGCTAGTTCTGTGACTGGTCTGTCTTTCTTCCTTGTTTGATGTTCTTGCACTGTGACTGGGTTTTGTCCTGCTAGTTCTGTGACTGGCCTGTCTTTCTTCCTAGTTTGATGTTCTTGCACTGTGACTGTGTTTTGTCCTGCTAGTTCTGTGACTGACCTGTCTTTCTTCCTTGTTTGATGTTCTTGCACTGTGACTGTGTTTTGTCCTGCTAGTTCTGTGACTGGTCTGTCTTTCTTCCTTGTTTGATGTTCTTGCACTGTGACTGTGTTTTGCCCTACTGGTGCTGTGACTGGTCTGTCTTTCTTCCTAGTTTGATGTTCTTGCACTGTGTTCGCACTGTTGCTACCTGTCTGTTGCCAACCTAACAGTCACTGTCTCTTGTGTGTGTGTGTTTTATTTCTCACACTGTGTGAATTGTCCGTGATGTATGTTCAAATAAGATTTAGTCTAATAGAAACATCATGGTGCAGTTTTCTGTTTGTGCAGGAGCATGCAGTAACCATGCCTACCACCTGGGTGATGGCTTGTTCCTATGGACCCTCAGGATCTGTGGTAGCTTGTGGGTAAGCATCAGGATCTGTGGTGGCTTGTGGGTAAATGTCAGGATCTGTGGTGGCTTGTGGGTAAGCATCAGGATCTGTGGTTGCTTGTGGGTATCAGGATCTATTGTGGCTTGTGGGTAAGCATCAGGATCGGTTGTGGCTTGTGGGTAAGCATCAGGATTTGTGGTAGCTTGTGAGTAAGCATCAGGATCTGTGGTGGCTTGTGGGTATCAGGATCCGTGGCAGCTTATGGATAGATGCCAGGATCTACAGGGGCTTGTGGGTAAGCATCAGAAACTGGTGGCTTGTGGGTATCAGGATCTGTGGCAGCTTATGGATAGATGCCAGGATCTGCAGGGGCTTGTGGGTAAGCATCAGGATCTGTGATGGCTTGTGGGTATCAGGATCTGTGGCAGCTTATGGATAGATGCCAGGATCTGCAGTGGCTTGTGGGTAAGCATCAGGATCTGTGATGGCTTGTGGGTATCAGGATCTGTGGCAGCTTATGGATAGATGCCAGGATCTGCAGTGGCTTGTGGGTAAGCATCAGGATCTGTGATGGCTTGTGGGTATCAGGATCTGTGGCAGCTTATGGATAGATGCCAGGATCTGCAGTGGCTTGTGGGTAAGCATCAGGATCTGTGATGGCTTGTACCCACAAGCCATCAGGATCTGTGATGGCTTGTGGGTAAGGATCAGGATCTGCAGTGGCTTTTGGGTAAGCTTCAGGATCTGTGATGGCTTGTGGGTAAACATCAGGATCTGTGGCAGCTTGTGGGTATCAGGATCTATTGTGGCTTGTGGGTAAGCATCAGGATCTACTGTGGCTTGTGGGTAAGCATCAGGATCTACTGTGGCTTGTGGGTAAGCATCAGGATCTACTGTGGCTTGTGGGTAAGCATCAGGATCTACTGTGGCTTGTGGGTAAGCATCAGGATCTACTGTGGCTTGTGGGTAAGCATCAGGATCTACTGTGGCTTGTGTTTAAGCATCAGGATCTACTGTGGCTTGTAGTTAAGCATCAGGATCTGTGGCAGCTTGTAGTTAAGCATCAGTATATGTGGTGGCATGTGGGTAAATGTCAGGATCTGTGGTGGTATGCGGGTAAGCATCAGGATCTGTTGTGGTTTATGGGTAAACTTACTGATCTGTTTTTGGTTAACCAGCTAATATACCCTTGTGACTAGAGTTTCAGGCTGTGCTGAGAAATGCAGTACTGGTAGATAAGAATTTATTGTTAATTGCCTTTTTTTCTCTCTAGCATCTGTTCTCATCAGACACCAAAGTAGTCATGTGTGCAGATTGGTATACAAATGTTGTCTCATGCCTTTTGGGTTGCCCCTCAGAGCAAATGGAACTTCACGGTAAAAACTGAATCGTGGTTTAGAAAGGGAAAGTAGATTCAACTTTATGTGGTGTGTGCATGGCAGGGGGTTAGACAACAAGTGCACCAAAAGGAAAGTGGATTCTAGCTTTATGTGGTGTGTGCACAACAAGGGGTTAGACAGCAAGTGCACCAAAAAAGAAAGTGGATTCTAGCTTTACCAGTTTATGTGGTGTGTGCATGGCAGGGGCTTAGACAACAAGTACACCAAAAGGAAAGTGGATTCTAGCTTTACGTAGTGTGTGCATGGCAGGGGGTTAGACAACAAGTGCACCAAAAGGAAAGTGGATTCTAGCTTTACCAGTTTACGTGGTGTGTGCATGGCACGGGGTTAGACAACAAGTGCACCAAAAGGAAAGTGGATTCTAGCTTTACCGGTTTATGTAGTGTGTGCATGGCAGGGGCTTAGACAACAAGTGCACCAAAAGGAAAGTGGATTCTAGCTTTACCCATTTATGTGGTGTGTGTATGGCAGGGGCTTAGACAACAAGTGCACCAAAAGGAAAATGGATTCTAGCTTTACCGGTTTACGTAGTGTGTGCATGGCAGGGGCTTAGACAACAAGTGCACCAAAAGGAAAGTGGATTCTAGCTTTACCCATTTACGTGGTGTGTGCATGGCAGGGGCTTAGACAACAAGTGCACCAAAAGGAAAATGGATTCTAGCTTTACCCATTTACGTGGTGTGTGCATGGCAGGGGCTTAGACAACAAGTGCACCAAAAGGAAAATGGATTCTAGCTTTACTCATTTACGTGGTGTGTGCATGGCAGGGGCTTAGACAACAAGTGCACCAAAAGGAAAATGGATTCTAGCTTTACCCATTTACGTGGTGTGTGCATGGCAGGGGCTTAGACAACAAGTGCACCATCTACCCTCTCAGTCTGGAGGAGGACCCAGCGGCCAAGAAGAAAGCTGTTGCTACCCACACCAGCTACCTGTCTTGCTGCTCCTTCACCTGTTCAGACTATCAGGTGAGGTTCAGTTTTAAAAGATCTTTAATAATAATAATGAATACTAATTCTTATAACAATATACTTTATTAATCCCAGTGAGAAATTAAAGCTGTCGTTTGATCGTACAACAAAGAACATAATAATTCTAAATCATGAACCACACGCACATACACACTCTTAGACGTACGCCCCCTTTCTCTCAATCTGCATACACTAATACTTAGTTATAGCAAACCCAAAATTACCTGGAATAATGCTTTCTCTGTGTCAAACCAAAACGTAAAAACTCTCAAATAAAAATCATTAAGTTGACACATCCCCAACCCTCCAGTAGAAACAGACGTTTCTAACTTTTAAAGTTTCTAACTTCTTCTTTTTCTTAGACGTTTCTAAGAGACGCTGTTCTCCAACCAAAGTTAAACTCACTGCGCTGTACAAACATCTTGTGACAAAAACCACATTAACATACATTTCAAACAAGCAAGACCGTAAATATTGTTGTCTACCAATTTTTGCCTATCAAACAATAGCCATGTCACACACACACACGCACACATACACACACGCACAAAGTTTAATCTGAAGCAAAGTTGACTGGTAGCAACCTGAAACAGGATCCAAGCACAAGAAAGGTTAAAAAGAGGGTTGATTTTGACAAGACAACACAAAACATTTGCACATTTTGGGGTGGATGCCTTTTCCCAAGCGATGGACTGGCAGGTGAACAATAAGTGTAAAGTGAAACGTGCAAATTGTTTACTTATCCTGTTTCTGATATTGGTGCTGGAAGTGTTGAAAAATGCTAGATCCCTTGAAGTGTTGACATTTGCTAGAACCCATTCTTCAACACCTCCAGACACCCCAGCACCAATAACCAAAACAGAATAAGTAAACAGTTTCTAGGTGTTGTTCACTTTACACTTATTGTTCACCTGCCAGTCCATCGCTTGGGAAAAGGCATCCACCCCAAAATGTGCAAATGTTTTGTGTTGTCTTGTCAAAATCAACCCTCTTTTTAACCTTTCTTGTTGTTCATCGTTTACCTGACGGACCACTGCTTGGAAAACGGGGGTTTCCCCCCCAGATTTACACATTTTATGTTTTCCTGTTAAAAGCAGCATTCCTTTTAACCTTTTGTGCATTTGGATCAGGGAGGAGGTGCTGGTCCTGCTCTTTCGGGCCGGCAGATCAACACACGTCTTCCTCAGTTATCAGAGGTTCTCAAACACTAAAGCTTATTTCAAGTGTAACCTGAAAACAGTTCTTTTCCCCAAAACTATTGGGTGATTCAGTGAATCTGGTTCGCTAGAGTGAATGCGCTTTGTAATCTTTCACGCAAGAAGTTGCAAGAGGTCGCAGCGCACTTCCGGGCTGATTTCTGAGTAGGCGTTGCTTCACGCTGTGTATAACAGTGCAAGTTGAACCTAGAATTGTGAAGCAGTACAAATGCCAATACTGTTGCAGTTGCAAAAATTACTGTGGAAAGGGGATGGAGGGTGGAAAAAAAAGTGTCTGCATTGTTTTTTGGCTGACCAGAAGATTGCAAGTTTGTAGAAAAAAATGCGTTTTGGGGCATCCTATAGCACGAGCAACAAGTTATTGCTTGTTGCCAGACACATTATGACTACGGGCCTCCAAAAATGCCTTTAAAGTTGGCAGTGTAAAATTTGCATTGTGAAGAAAGTACACACCAGAAGTAAAAGCAGCCAGGGGACTTGAGTGATGTCCAGCAAAAGTCAAGGGAGTTAACAACCCCACCTGAATCGCCCAATAGACCTGCCATGTTTTTCGTGCTGCTGTCTTCCTCCGTCTCAAGTCTCTGTTTGCTGCCCATTTTCATTTTAAGTTGTGTAAATTGAGCTTTGTATAGACAGTAGGCTTGTGTGTGCTGGTGCCTGTGTGTGTGTGTGTGTGTGTGTGTGTGTGTGTGTGTGTGTGTGTGTGTGTGTGTGTGTGTGTGTGTGTGTGTGTGCACTTAGAACAGTCTGTATGGACAAGATTTTGCACTTTATAAATACTTCAATTATTATTATTATTATTTTGGGTGCTATTTGGATGTTTTTTTAATCTGTGAATATGCACTGATGACGTTTTTCCTTGGACTGGCCTGTCTTGGTGAGGAAGTCTTCTCGTTGTATCAGTGGCTGTCTGAGCGGTGCAGTTAAATGTCCAAATAAATTTGTTGGGTGTTTAGTCAAATTAGTGCCAGATTCATGTTTTTTTAAGGCAGGCACTAATGTACATGTATTTCTTATGCACAGATTTTGACAGGAAGTGGAGACAGCACCTGTGCATTGTGGGATGTAGAGAGCAGTCAGTTGATTCAGAGTTTCCATGGACACGCGGGTGATGTCATGAGTATTGACTTGTCACCAACAGAAACAGGAAACGTGTTTGTGTCAGGGGTGAGTAGTGGATGTAAAAGTCAGATCAAAGTATTTCTTTATAAGCAGGCATTGTATTTGCATGTCACGATGTGTGTACATTTTGTTAAAATATGTTGAGGAACTGCAAGTGGATGTAAAAGCCAGATCATATCATGGTGGTCAAAATATTTCTTTATAAATATGCACTATAATTGCATGTCACGATGCTTGTAAATTTTGTTAAAATGAGTTTAGGAACTGCAAGTGGATGTAAAAGTTAGATTAGATTATTTTGATGAAAGTATTTTTTGATAAGCATGCATTGTGTTTGCATGTCGTGATGTTTGTAACTGTTAAAATGAGTTCTGCAAAATGACAAAAGATATTCTAGTACTACAGACCTTCATGTGTGTATATGTAGGTTGTGTTAGGATTATTGAATATTTGAGAGTGTAATGTGTGTTGAGTCTGTTATTTGGAGAACTGTGCCTTACAAGAAATCAGTAAAAAAGATGTTTAAAAAAACTTTACAGTAAAGAATCAAAGTCCAGTCGCTCCTTCTGTTACCCCTCTGACCACCCACCCCCTCCCCTCACTGCATTTAAAAAAATAAAAAAATAAAAATGTATTTACTCTGCATTTACAGAAAAGGTTTCCAGAATGTATATATTTGGAGATCATTGTGTACAGCTTGTCCTGGTTGATGTCTGTGTCCTATCCTGGTTGATGTCTGTGTCCTGTCCTGGTTGATGTCTGTGTCATGTCCTGGTTGATGTCTGTGTCATGTCCTGGTTGATGTCTGTATTTACTCTGCATTTACAGAAAAGGTTTCCAGAATGTATGTATTTGGAGATCATTGTGTACAGCTTGTCCTGGTTGATGTCTGTGTCCTGTCCTGGTTGATGTCTGTGTCCTGTCCTGGTTGATGACTGTGTCCTGTCCTGGTTGATGTCTGTGTCATGTCCTGGTTGATGTCTGTGTCCTATCCTGGTTGATGTCTTTGTCATGTCCTGGTTGATGTCTGTGTCCTGTCCTGGTTGATGTCTGTGGCTGTCACAGGGGTGTGACAAAGTGGCCATGGTGTGGGACATGAGGACTGAAGAGTGCATGCAGATGTTTGAGTGGGATGAGGCAGAAATGAACTTTGTCCTGTTGTGATTGATATCTGTGTCTGTCACAGGGGTGTGACAAAGTGGCCATGGTGTGGGACATGAGGACTGGAGAGTGTGTACAGATGTTTGAGGGGCATGAGGCTGACATCAACTGTGTGAGGTTTTACCCCAGTGGAGATGCCTTTGCCACAGGATCTGATGATGCAACTGTGAGTAAATGTCTTTTTAGTGGTTTTTTTTGTTTTTTTGTTTTTTTTCTTTCTTTTCTTCTGATGTTGCAATCTTAAACTTGATAGCTTTCCTTTTTATCGGCCAACCTGAGGGCACATAACAGGTCCTATCAATGGGAATGGAATAAAAAATATGCTCACTGTAGCTTTTCTGGTTTGTTCAAAATCAATGTTTGAAAGTCATGCTGAACAGGGACACAAGTGGCACCACAATTTTAACTCCGCCATTTATTATTAGGGTAGTGGTATCGGTATGTTGAAATCTGTGTGTTTGTGCCATCGTATCAAGTCCCATTATTATTATTTTGCAGTGTCGCTTGTTTGATCTTCGGGCTGACCGTGAGGTGAACTGCTATCGGAAAGAAAGTATCATTTTTGGATGCAATGCTGTTGATTTCTCAGTCAGTGGTAAGTGATCTCACTGGACAGTGGAAGCTTTATATCCTCCACCCCCACCCCCACCCCTTCCTCCACTCCCTGTCTGGCCCACTCCCCAACTTGTACCGCACACCCACCGCAGTGCATCCCCACTTGGACTGAGTAAAAGCAATCTTTAGAAGGAGTAGGCTCAACATGTGGAGCCTCACAAAGGGCGACTCAAAATGTACAGATCAATGAAATTTGTTAGCGGCATGGATATCTGTTCGCATACCAGTGATGCGTCAGTGAACTTCCACAGCACTAAAATAAAGAATTTTGCTCTTTCTTTTTTTAAATTGTGCATTTTTAGCAATGCTCTAAAGTCTGCATCTTTGTACATATAAGGTTCAGAACCTCTTGGCTTTAGAGTGCATCATGTGTGTGCGTTTTGGAGGCAAAGGGATGTCTTCTTTCCTTGGATGCCCACAATCATGTTGATGATTATTCTGGCACTTTAGGTGGTGTTCGCAAAGTCCACATTTCAGCTCTGGTCACAAGTCCTTAAAATTGAATCATTGCACTGTCATTCTCTCTCTCTCTTAAAAGAAAAAAACACACTAACGAACTAGTCAGTTGTCGACAGTCGTTGCCTCTACTGCATCAGTGGAGAGTGAGTTCCAGTCCCTAATGGTGCGGGGTAAAAAGGAACCGCCTTGGTACTGCGTTCTGGTGGTGATGAGGCTAAGCTGTTGACAGTGGGTGCGGCATGGATGTGTGTGTGTGTGTGTGTGTGTGTGTGTGTGTGTGTGTGTGTGTGTGTGCGTGTGTGTGTGTGTGTGTGTGTGTGCCTACCTGCATATGTTTGTGTGTGCACACCAGTCTGTATTTTTGTGTTTGCATCTAGGTCGACTGCTGTTTGGAGGTTACAACGACTACACAGTGAACATCTGGGATGCGCTAAAAGGGACCCGGTCGGCTATTCTGTATGGACATGACAATCGTGTTAGCTGTCTTCGAATTTCACCTGATGGCACTTCTCTCTGTACTGGAAGTTGGGACTACACTCTCAGGGTGAGGGTTCTTTGTGTGAAATGTGACCCTTGCCCACAAAATCAGTCTTAAGTTGTATTTTGCATATTTTGAGATATGCATAATTTTGAAAACTGCAGCTGCTGCAGATTATTTTGATATTTAAGTTTAAGACAGCCGGAAAAAAAGAGGATTCTTGAAGTTGTGGCTGTTTGAAGTTGTTAAGCAGCCTTTTTGAGAAAACCTCCCTGAATGATTTGGTTCATTATGCCTGTTTTCCTTTGCAGCAGGGCTTTAGAGTTCACCAAACTTCCTGACTTTGTTCATGTTAATAAATCAGACAAAGGTATACGACATACTGGGGTTCTGTAGTGGCATGAATATATTTTCTTCTGCCAAATGTCAGTCATTTCGCATGGCATAACTGGGGCGGGAAATAGCTTAGTTGGTAGAGCGTCCAACTGAAAAGCCAGGCACAATACCGAAACGTTTATGAATCCCTGGTGCAGCAAGAGATTTTTTCCCCCCGAGTCAACTTGTAGTGCACTCTCTTACGGTGACTGTACAGCCTCTGTGCACAGTTGCATGCATCAGCCACTGTGCTTATGTCAAAAATCACAAACACTGGCAGCTTTACCATTGTCTGGACACAGGAAAATACTGCACACACCAATAGGAGTGGGTAGCGCTTCTCATGCAGCTGCTGTGCTGCATTTTCCTAAAGGGATAGTGAAGTACTGATTTAAAACCAAAAACCATTAGTATCGTTTACTCCATGGTAGGAGCATTTAAACCCAATTTTTAACAATTTAATGCTATTTCTAACAGAAAAAAAAGCAGAAAAAAAAAAAGCTACTTGATAATATAAGGTGTAAAGAAGGTAAATGTGAAGAAAAAAAAGAAAGAATTTTTTTACTCCTAGGGTTGTTTGACAGCTGCCACTTAAGACTTTGTTTTTTAGAGAAAAGCAGAGAGTATCAAAATTTTATTTTGCTCATCTTGTTCAATTTTTGGGCCTCTCTGAACTGCTGCATGTCTACACTCTGTCTCATACACTACACTCTTCTTCTGACACCTGCATGCTGGAAATTCAACAATACAAACACAAGACTCATGGCTTTTGCATCTTCTCTTGCTTTGGACCCCACATTTGGAATTCATTCCCACAAGATCTTAGACATTGCTCAACCCTGTCATCTTTGAAAGCCAAACTGAAAACCTTCCTCTTCATTTGGAATTCATTCCCACAAGATCTCAGACATTGCTCAACCCTGTCATCTTTGAAAGCCAAAATGAAAACCTTCCTCTTCTCCCAGTATTTTCATCCTAACTAATACCAGTACCCAGTTTCTGCTACAGTCATTGTGTGTGTGTGTGTGTGTGTGTGTGTGTGTGTGTGTGTGTGTGTGTGTGTGTGTGTGTGTGTTTGTAGTGCGTTTTTGTTTTTTTGTGGGTTTTTTTGTATAATACTTTATGTAAATTGTTTTGGTAGGACTATGCTCTACATGTGTATAGAATATCATATTTAGGTTAATATGTATCATGTGAGCACTCAGGGCGTTGATGAGCGCATGATAAATGTACATTATTAAATGACAAATTGACATTTAGATTTACCAGCTTTTATACCAGATGTTAAAAAAACTTTTGACACTGACAAAGCGTAATCTAAATCTAAAGTACTCACAAGCTTTTGAAATGAGTAATATAATTATGTATGTGTTGAAAAAATGTCAGCTTTTTGCAACAACACTAACAACAACAACAAAAACAACCATAAAAGAAGAAAAAAAGCGTCAAAGGATTTCTTTCTAGACTTACTGATGGAAGTAGAGACAAATGTGATGTTAACAGGAGTGGCAGCACTGGGTTTTTTTGTGGATTTTTCTGACTCCTAGGTCATCTTGTGTGTGCATGTGTGAGTGTATGGGTTTTTCTGACTCCTAGGTCATCTTGTGTGAGTGTGTGGGTTTTTCTGACTCCTATGTCATCTTGTGTTGCATGTTTGAGTGTATGTGTTTTTCTGACTCCTAGGTCATCTTGTGTTGCATGTTTGAGTGTATGTGTTTTTCTGATTCCTAGGTTATCTTGTGTGAGTGTGTGTGTTTTTCTGACTCCTAGGTTATCTTGTGTGAGTTTTTTTTTTCCTTCTGACTCTTAGGTCATCTTGTGTGTGCACGTGTGAATGTGTGTGTTTTTCTGACTCATAGGTCATCTTGTGTGTGCACGTGTGAGTGTGTGTGTTTTTCTGACTCCTAGGTCATCTTGTGTGAGTGTGTGTGTTTTTCTGATTCCTAGGTTATCTTGTGTGAGTGTTTTTTTCCCTTTTGACTCTTAGGTCATCTTGTGTGTGCACGTGTGAATGTGTGTGTTTTTCTGACTCACAGGTCATCTTGTGTGTGCACGTGTGAATGTGTGTGTTTTTTGACTCATAGGTCATCTTGTGTGTGCACGTGTGAGTGTGTATGTTTTTCTGACTCCTAGGTCATCTTGTGTGAGTGTGTGTGTTTTTCTGACTCCTAGGTTATCTTGTGTGAGTGGGGTTTTTTCTTCTGACTCTTAGGTCATCTTGTGTGTGCACGTGTGAATGTGCGTGTTTTTCTGACTCATAGGTCATCTTGTGTGTGCACGTGTGAGTGTGTGTTTTTCTGACTCATAGGTCATCTTGCGTGAGTGTGTGTGTTTTTCTGACTCCTAGGTCATCTTGTGTGAGTGTGTGTGTTTTTCTGACTCCTAGGTCATCTTGTGTGAGTGTGTGTGTTTTTCTGACTCCTAGGTCATCTTGTGTGAGTGGGTGTTTTTCTGACTCCTAGGTCATCTTGTATGAGTGTGTGTTTTTCTGACTCCTAGGTCATCTTGTGTAAGTGTGTAGGTTGTTCTGACTCCTAGGTCATCTTGTGAGTGTGTGTGTTGTGGGTTTTCTTCTGACTCATAGGTCATTTTGTGTATGCAAATGTGTGTGTTGTGTGGATTTTTGTAAACTGAGTCTTAAGTGCTGGGCCTGTTTCAGGTGTGGGCATGAGAGGGAAGGCGAAGACTCCAACTTGCTGCTGCTGGGACAGTGCTGACTGAGAGTGAGAGATGATGCGCACTGCAAATGCTACTCTTGCACCGTCACACGGCATCTCTGGCATCGCTCCATCAGTGCGCTACGTCCTGCGTGTGGCTGAACCCATCAGCAGGTTGCACCTTACGTAGACAGCCACTGAGAGAGAGCAGAGTGTGCACCACCTGGTCTGCCGGCCCTGCCACCCAGTGAGGACAGGTCTCTGCTGAACATTCTCACTGGCATCAGATTTGCACAAATTCACCACTTAGAAAACATTTTCTGCATCTCCGTTCATGAGGTGGTATTAGAATTTTGACCACCAGTTCTGAGTCTTAGGGTCAATAATCTCACAAATGAAGAACATTCACCCACTTGCATCGTCTGGTCAATTATTATGGCATCTAGAATCAGACTTGTACACTTTGTCCTTTGTGAGTTTTTTCCCTTGTATGTCTTGTCATTATTTTTGTTTTATGGTGCATGAAGTGGCGATCTGTAAATGGGCAGATGAAATCTTTATTTGATTCAGTTACTTTTTGTGTTTCAGCTGTTTTTGGTTTTCTCAACAGAAGGCCCTGTTGACAAGATTTACCAAAGCCTTCTGTCTAACAGTGCTATATTAGCAAGTAGTCAACAGTTGTAAAATATTTTGTAGTGAAAATTTGTTGGTAGTACTCTACCTTTCAGAAGAAAATATCTCATTCTGTGAAGACTAACTTTTGCAATCTGCTTACAGTTAGGTGTGTGTGTGTGCGCATGCGTGCGTGCATGTGTGTGCTAAAGGTGTAAAGCCCCATGATCTGTATCTGATCATGAGCAGGTCTTGTTGAATGTAAACAAATGTAATTAGTGTTACCTCTGTATTTATCCCACTGCCATCAAATTGTCCAGCTTCTCTTCTTCAAGCAGCAAGTGAAGAGATCATTTTCTGTTGGCTTTTTCACTATCACTTTGTCTGTGACCTCCAGAAATCATCTGACAGTCCAAATAGGAAGTGGGAGTGGGTATCATTCAACGGTAGCCAGACTCTCTAGTTTGGGACATGAAAAGCCAGTGGGACACTCAAAACTTGGTGTTTGTTTGTAACTTGTGTTCTCTTGGTGGGTTTATTTTTGCTGCTCAACCCCTAGCAGTGACATTATCTTCAAAATAATGAGGGAGAGGTTGCTTTACAGAAGAAGATGATCAGTTGAGCTGGAAGTGAAAGTCTGTGAGGAAGTGTGTGGTTTTGTGATGTTACGGTTATCTTTATTTTGATGCAAATTACCTCAGGATAGTTTCAGATTGCATAGATTTTGATTGGGGGGGGGGGGGGACACACCCACAGGCCCACCTAGTTTTCAGAGTTTTTTCTTTGAAGCAATTCCCATGCCTACAAAACTGAAGGGTTTAGCAGTGGTCAGTTTCCTTCATCGTCACAATGATCCAGGCTGACTTTTCCCCTGTTGCCAGCAAACAGCCTAGGAAAAGCTGGTGTTTGGAATGATGGAAAGAGAGTGAGGCAATGGGGCCATTTACTCTGTGGGCTGTGCCCATGCTCAGCTTGGGTCCAGCTGGATGTGAGCTGCTGTGCCTGCATCATTTGAATCAGAAATGTCATCAGCCCAGATGTGTCATCCACCAACAGCACTTGCGGATCACAGCTGCGGGTTTCAGACGGCAGATGGCTTGCAGTGGAATGCAAGCAGCGCTCAGCCCTGGGCTTGAGCTGAGCTGAGTGTGGCTCGCATCCCACGTCCTCCACTCAAGTTGGAAGCCTATGGCTTGGTGTTAATGGGGCCCAGTGACGCCATGTGTCCGACTCTAAGACGGAGGTCCCAGCAGGTGGTTGGAGAAGGAGACTAAAGTAATGCTTCATGCTACTCGCACGTGGGAATGATTGGGTGTTAAGGTGGGCAGCAGTGTGAGACATTGTAGTGCTGTGTTAATTGTGGGGGCAAAGCGGTATATGGCTATGTCTGTCCATAAGTAATGCTGTGTTAATTGTGGGGGCAAAGCGGTATATGGCTATGTCTGTCCATAAGTAATGCTGTGTTAATTGTGGGGGCAAAGCGGTATATGGCTATGTCTGTCCATAAGTAATGCTGTGTTAATTGTGGGGGCAAAGCGGTATATGGCTATGTCTGTCCATAAGTAATGCTGTGTTAATTGTGGGGGCAAAGCGGTATATGGCTATGTCTGTCCATAAGTAATGCTGTGTTAATTGTGGGGGCAAAGCGGTATATGGCTATGTCTGTCCATAAGCCACAAGGTTAAAGAGAAAAGTCAACCAAAGCAGGTCCCACAGCTTGCAGCCCAAACATCTTGCAATGAGACCAAATCTTTTCACATTTGAGGTACTGTGGTTTGCATGTTCTTTCAAACATCTGTGTATGCTCTTTAACAAAGGGACCAGAAAGAATTGAGAATTTTAATTAATTTGTTCTGTTCTTGGACCAAAGCTGATACATTTTTTTTGAGCGAGCTTTAGAAACAAGACTTTAATCTCAATTGTTTATGTTTTGCAGGTTATGATCAGCTTGTTTTTATGTTTCTGTCTCTTTTTATGTTAGTTTTGTTTTTGTTGTTATTATTGTGTGTGTGTGTGTGTGTGTGTGTGTGTGTGTGTGTGTGTGTGTGTGTGTGTGTGTGTGTGTGTGTGTGTGTGTGTGTTAGATTTGTTGATAGTCAGATAAAAAATATAAAAATTCATTTATCCCAGTTTTATCAGTTTTTAAAAGGTATTTGACATGTGCATGGGAATATGTGGCTGAATGAAATTTCCTATTTCTGGCACTGAACAAACTGAGACCAGTGTAGTGTTTTATGTACAGCATTTGTGCAGTGTTGAACAAGAACAGTGTTGTGTTCAGAACAGCATGGATAAAAGGAGCACAGGTCTGTTTTGTTTCTTGTTTTAGTGGAGGGGGGGGGGGGGGTATTCTTAGTCTGTGCAGTGCTAAGTGTTCATCTGTCAGGGGCAAGACTAGCATTCAGGGTTTTTCAGCTACTGTCAGATAAGTATCCTTTGGACTCTGCATGGAGATAATCTGGTCATGTTTTGATGACCGTGACATTTTCTGGGTCATGACAGTTTCAGAAATTTCACAAATATAAGTTTTGTCATCTTGGTAAGGCCTGACCAGATCAAGCTCAAACTTAGTTGTGTTGTGACAAATCAGACCATGCACAAAATGCTCTTTGTGGCTTTTTCAGACAATCCTGACATTTCCAGATTTGGCAAAGACTTTGGCTTTTTAAAAAGTATTTGTGAGATTTTGCATACTTTGCTAGACGATAAACTCTGTTATATGCTGCCATACCATTTTTCCTGACCTTGATCAAATGCCAAGATCTCAGCAACATTGGCAAGAAAGTGGTGTTTATGTGATGTTTTTATTTATTTCGGTGCAAACTTTGTATGAGTGTTACCTACCTGGACATGATCATGTGCATATATGCTTAAAGCGACTTTTGCATTTTTGACTGGAGTGAAATCATTGGTTCATGGCCATGTTCAGTTGTAGTTGAATGCGATGCTCACCACCATGTTGGATGGAAGTCGGATGCTGAACTATCCAGCAGAGTTAAAGCTTATCAAAGGAGAGGGACAGGAGGGATTATCTGCTACTGCACTTCTTTCATGCTGATGATAAACAAAAGTACCCATTTAAGTGGTTGGTTGGTTTTCACTTCATTGTGTCACAGCCACTGGCATGTCATTTTAACTGTGCCTCGCGCAATGTTTGGTGTGTTTTTGCTGAAATTGAAAGGAATTTTCGCTGTATCTCACAACATTTGGTGTGCTGGTGCTGAAACTGATCACAATTGCAACTCTAAAGAGGAATTTATAGCAGTTGGAGAATTGGGTGAAGGTGAACTGAATGAAGTCATGCCGCAGCTTGACATGAACCTGATATGAGTGGCACTGTTAGTGGTACTGCGGTGCAAAGTCTGCAGACAAAAGGCATCTAGAATAGATGCAGCACTGCTGAGGTGGATCACGCTGACAGTTTTATGATGGACTCATTTTGCAGTGATGTCAAGACTTCTCTCTTCTCTTTCGGTGCTGAAGAATTGATTTTGGTCTCATTGGTTACAGTTGGTAGGATGGGACTAGCTGTTTTGTAAGTATACACATTGGTAGGATGGTACTAGCTGTTTTGTAAGTATACACATTGGTAGGATGGTACTAGCTGTTTTGTAAGTATACACATTTGTAGGATGGGACTAGCTGTTTTGTAAGTATACACATTGGTAGGATGGTACTAGCTGTTTTGTTAGTATACACATTGGTCCTGGTACAGGAGCAGGGTGAACTGAGCAGCTTGCATACACACAAACACACACGCTTCTTGACAGGGCACAATTCGTAGCCATGAGTCAGGCGCGAAAGAGTTAGGGGAGGTAGCTGCTGTGTGTTAATTTTCCTGCCTTGGCAGAAAACAACTACTTCATGTGGGTGTTTTCTCAGAGGTTTTTTGACTGGGTGCTTTGGAACTTGTGTGCATTATGATGTGTTTCGGTTAAGTATTACCTGTTTTTACCAGTTTAGGTGATCATCCCCTGTTTAAAAATCAGCTGGAGCATCAGAACGATGGAATAAAAATGGGTTTTTGTTGCATGTTATTGTATGTGAGTCAGCTGAGCATTTGCTTTTCTGGTGAATTGCTTTGCCTTTTGTAAGTGGCGATGTAGGGGATGTTTTACTTACTGCCACAAATCTGCTTTGCATACATTTTTGTGTGTTTCTTGCTTTGTGTTGCTGGGCTAAAACTAGTAAAAACTTGAGATTCACCCAGTAAGGGGCTGGGGGGATATAGCATGCTGGTGATACATGCAGCCGTCTCCCTACTGCTAGACAGACCGTTTAAGCTAGGAATCCATTTTAGGCCTTCATTTGCATGTGGAAAGTATTTGCGGTAATCACAGTAGTAGAAGTGAAGAGTATCTGATTTCTTGAACACCTTTGCATTTATGTTTTGTTTGTGTTTTGTGTCGGTTTGCATTTGCATAAATTTCCCATCACTCTGGGGAGACATTTTTTATGCTAATGTACAGGGATGGACTGGTGCAAGTGCAATGCAAAGGAATACGCATTATGGGTCCCCAGCTTTACATGCACATATGTACACACAAGGGCAGTGCAAACGAATACGCATTATGGATTCCTAGCTTTACTCATGCGTGTGTGTACATGCGAGGGCAGTGCAAACGAATACGCATTATGGATTCCTAGCTTTACTCATGCGTGTGTGTACATGCGAGGGCAGTGCAAATGAATACGCATTATGGATTCCTAGCTTTACTCATACATGTGTGTACACACAAGGGCAGTGTTGTCCAGCGTTTTGGGTAGCTGCACTATAACCACTGGGATATTGTCAGTAATAGGCTTTTTCCTTGTACGTGGCTAAAGGTAATTAATCCTGACCTGGGAACCTCAGCACATCTCTTTGGTCCTTATTTGTAAGGTCCCTGGTTGACCAGTCTGTTTTCCTTTGCTGTTGTGATTACCATGCACGCAATTGATCTTTTTCTCTAGTCATGCTATTTTGTTCAGTTGTTTGTCCCATTTAGGTCTCTCATTAAACCTAGTCCACTGGTGTTAATGTTTGCCATATCTCTCATTAAATCTAGTCCACTGGTGTTAATGTTTGCCATATCTATGTATTATGTTCTTTTACTGCTGTTATTGTTGCTGGGAATTGTTTTCTGCCAAAGTCTGGAAATGTGTACGTCATCTGAAACAGAATGAGTCTTAAGTGTGAGTTTTTTTTCTGTACAGTTTCTGTGGGTGGTTTTACAGCCTCTGTTTGCTGAGTAGGGTTTCTGTGGGCTGTTTTAGAGCATACATGCCTGTATGTTTTTTGAATAAGACTTCTGTAAGTGGTTTTGCATTTTCTGTGCTCTGAAAAAAGCTTCTGTACATGATTTTTGTAGTTTCTGTCTTCTAAATAAGGTTTCTGTAAATGGTTTTACAGTTTGTCTTCAGAATAAAGTTTCTGTAGGCTGTTTTACAGCGTCAGCCTTCAGAACAGGATTGCTGTAAGTGTTTTTAGTTTCTGTCTTCAGAATACAGTTTCTGTAGGCTGTTTAGTGGTATCGTGTCTTCTGAATGAAGGTTTCTGACAGTGGTTTTGCAGTTACCATGTGCAGAACGCAAGGTTTCTGTTCATCGTCTCCTGAATGCAAGGTTTGTATGGGCTGTTTTGCAGTTTCTGTCTTCTGAGTGTAAGGTTTGTATGTAAGGTTTGTGTGGGCTGTTTTGCATGTCTGTCTTTTGAATGCAGTGTTTCTGTCTTGCAGTTTCTGTCTTCTTTGTAAGGTTTGTGTGGGCTGTTTTGCAGTTATTGTCTTGTGAATGCAAGGTTTGTATGGGCTGTTTTGCAGTTTGTCTTGTGAATGCAAGGTTTGTGTGGGCTGTTTTGCAGTTTCTGTCTTCTGAATGCAAGGTTTGTGTGGGCTGTTTTGTAGTTTCTGTCTTCTGAATGCAAGGTTTCTGTTTTGCAGTTTCTGTCTTGTGAATGCAAGGTTTGTGTGGGCTGTTTTGCAGTTTCTGTTTTCTGAATGCAAGGTTTGTGTGGGCTGTTTTGCAGTTTCTGTTTTCTGAATGCAAGGTTTGTGTGGGCTGTAAATTGTAATGGTGTCTACAGGCTGTTTTGTAGCTTCTGTCTTCTTTACACAAGCTCTCTATGGTTAGTTTTGCAGTTTCTGTTTTGCCTTTGTGATCATAAGGTAGAGGTGGTTTGTAGCCGTAGGTTTTAGTATTCTGAACACAAGGTTTGGCAGGTGTTTTTAGATTGAATGTTCTTAACACAATGTTGTTGTTTTTTCATTTAGTCTATTCAGAACACAAGGTTTTGGCTGTTGTTTTTGAATTCAGTCTATTCTGAACACAAGGTTTTGGCTGTTGTTTTTAAATTTAGTCTATTCTGAACACAGGTTTTAGCTGTTGTTTTTGAGTTTAGTCTATTCTCAACACTAGGTTTGGGCTGGCTGCTTTGCAGCTTCTGTCTTCTGATCATAATATTTCTGTAGCAGGCATTTTGCAGCTTCTATCTTCTGATCATGTTTCAGTAGTAGATGTTTTGCAGCTTCTGTCTTCTGATCATAATGTTTCAGGTGTAGGTGTTTTGCATCTTCTGTTTTCTTATCTTGATGTTTCTGTAGTAGGTGTTTTGCAGCTTCTTTCTTCTGATCACGTTTCTGTAGTAGGCGTTTTGCAGCTTCTGTCTTCAGATCATAAGAACAAAAACCACATCATGGAAAGTGTTAATACTCAGCATGCTTTTGGGTGACGCTTTATTGTTTGAATATGCCTATGGGACACATGTGCGACTGTCAAAAAGCAACATATACAATTTGTTGAGAATTCTTCTGCAAAACATGACCTATGAGCAAAGACTGAAAGTTAAATAGCTTCTGTAGGTAATTATGCAAATGTACATGTTTAGTATTTCTTTGTTGTCATCATATGTACAGTGTACAGACAATCGGATGTATATATTATTGTAACTTATCTTCTTACAGTAACTTAATGTCTCATTAACTGAGCATTAGATTGTACTGTATTCTGAAATGTTTGTGATACAGTTTCTACTTGAATGTTTGAAGCTTTTGTAGGTTTTATTTTTTAAGATCCTTGTGATCATCAGCAGTATTTCTTTGTTGCCCTGCCCTTTCTGTTGGCATCCTTCTCTTTCATTTTCAAAGGATTTAGTTCATTGTCCTGTTTATAAATTATCTCCATAAGTTCAGCTTGTCAGTATTATATTTATATACTTCAGTTATGCATGAACAGTTCTGATCTTAGTTTTGTTTTGGTTTGGAGTTGTCTCATTTTACATTTGTTGATATTCAGATGATTGCATTGTTAGATTGATTCACTTGTACAGTTTATTATTGGAGTTGATGGACACCACCAAAGTGCAATAAAGCAGTGAATCACTTCCATTGGCATGGTAACTGTTGTATCCCAGCCATACAACTCTGGCTGGGATGGTCCACCAGTCACTACTTCATTTTCCTTTGCAATGCCAGTTTTCACTGGCAGTCAGTTGAACACCAGATACTCTTGCCCTTCAGCCAACCGTGCTACAGTTAGAGTAGTGCAATAATTGTAGTTGCCCTTCAGCTACAACAAATGTGTATTTTCCTCAACAACCGATTTATAGTCAGACCTTGCAGAGTTTCTTATTTTATCGATTGATTGGTTGCTTTTATATGCACAATCAACTGGCAAAAAGCAACAACAAAAAACAAAAGTGACTGATAGAACACTAACTGCAAGATGGTAACTCTGTCAGTTTGATTTAGTCTTAGACATCAACATTACATCAGAGTACAGTCCTTTGACTACAAACTCAAGTACAAGAAAGTCAATTTAGGGGTTATAATGCCCACCCAGGGTCACCTCAGGATGAATCACACATTTCAATTTCCTCTATACCAGTTTGAAACACAGCTAGCTTCACTGTTCTGGACACAAGCAGTCTCAAGTGATGGAGAACACCACCAAGCTTTTCTTCACATCCTGAAGGGACAACAGAGATGCTGACTGCTCTTTCATTAATAACTATAATGCATGTATTTCATGGGTGTGCCAAAGGTCTTTAGTGACTGAACATCTTTCCCAGTGATACGGCAGTCCATGATACACTGTCGGCTGTTAATCTCTTGTCAGTTGAGCAAATCATGGAAAACAAACACCGTCTTTTCTTGTGAATCACTTGCCTGGAACAGTTCTGTCCATTTTCTAAATTCCCATAGAGCAAGTGAATACTTGTAATGGAAACTTGATCTGTCCAAGGAGTCTGATGAAAGGAAGGCTATCCAACTATTTTAAGTTACAGTTTACTACTTGGTGTCAAAGTATGCCACCATTTTTGATAGCCAGTGACTTTACAAATTGGGAAAGCACATGTTTACTAGGGAAGAGAGAGAGAGAGCTGACAACTACAATACCTCTAACTCTAGACACAAAATCCACAACCATGAACGCAACACACACAGACAGTGCAGAGGCACACGCGCGCACACAAGTACATGACAACACACGCACAACTGCAAAAGCAGGAAGACACCAGGTTAATTCTGATATTTTTTCTTTTATTCATGTTACTCCATACAGACCACAACAGCTCCAGTGAGCCATCCAATGTCCTAACAAGAAAATCAGCACAATATTGTCAACTGTACATTTGTTTTCATAAGAAGTCAACCAGTATCAACTGTAAAAACTTGAGGCTGGCTTCTCTTCATATTGTACATCAAAGCTTACATATACCACACAGAAAAGACAAGGGGGGGAAAGAAATGTGATGATCTGAAAAAAGAATTGGTACAAAATGTTTAAATCGCGTCCATTTCCCCGCTAAACTGCTAAAACCCAACCATACGCAAACACAGAGATCGGACAAGTACATCTTCCAATCTTTCATTCTCATCATCCATACAATGTCTTGTTTGTTTTACTTCTGTTCTTGTTCCAGTAACAAGCTGTCCACACTACTGATGTAAGCCCTTGATGATGGAAAGCATTTTACAAGCCAGGCATTAAGCAAATGACAACTGTTAAGCCATATTAAGTAAAAGTGGTTCTACAAATATGACACAGTTCAATATGAACTTCATGGTGTATGAACAAAAACTACAGTAAATCTGAACCATACGCACAGATTAAAAAAACAAAAATATTAAAAAAGGGGTGGTGGATAGGGAACAAAATAACAGAAGGAACTGATGTTGGTGTTCAGCTTTTTGATAGCAATCCCTTTGTAGCTGGAGAATACTGAACTTACTCTCTTTCAATACTGAACTCCAACAGCAATTCACACAAAACAAGTATCTGAAAATTTCATCAAAATGAAATTAGCATCTCTTGACCTTTAAAAAAAAAAAAAAAAAATGTAACTGATATTCCTGATAAACACCTATATGCTGAAGGGGAAACATATTAGGCGATGGCTGTTTCAAGGCTTCACTATTACTGCAACTTCGTACACAGCAAAAACTGGTCCAGATCTTTGAACTGGCTATTAGTATTACACTGCCCTGGGAGTCTGAGATACAGTTGTCAGTTTATGTTAAAAGAAATTTATATGCCAAATGTGGCAACAAAAATTAATTCTGCTGGTCTGTTTTTCCAGTAAAACATCTCAACTTTGTGGAACCATACAGATCTGACACTTAAAGAAAGCATGTTTTAGCTGTCAGCTCTGACCTCTTGGCAAGACGAACTTTCTGAACACAGCATGCTGACTGTTGCAGCCAGCTTTTCACTTTAAACTGTGCACTGTTGGGTTGTGTAGTTTCACAGGAAACTGAAAGGGACCAAGGAACTGTTTAAGCATGTCAACATAAACAAGCAGACTAAGAAACGAAACAAGCGCTCTTACAGTCTACGAAAAACGAAAAAAGGTGTCCAGATCTGATATGTTGACAAGTCATTTGTTGGCTAAAAGCTGATGATGCTTTCTTGCCAAACGTTGCGTTGCTATCAACTGCTGACACACTAAGCTGGTGAGGTGTTCAATGGACAAGTGGTACATTCAGGACAAGAACAAAACCAGCAGCCCCCCACCCCTCCCTTTACACACACACACACACACACACACACACACACACACACACACAGAGACTCCAGCCAAAGTCCCACAAGGGACATTGTACACAGCTACTGATTAAAACTGAATAAAAGTCAGTGGTCCACTATCCACTACGTACAGATTTAAAAACACTACCCACTCACAGCCTAACCCCTTCATTGCTTGCTCATGCAGAATAAAAAGTAAAATTTGAAATCCTTTCTTTTTTCATTGTTACCTTGCAGATGGATTAGCATCAAAATGCACAATGTATAAGTTTCTTTTAGGACTTGGACATTTTCAGTTTGAAGACGTATGAGTGCACTTTTTGGCCCAGAAAATTCATGGGCTAAGGCAGTGACAAGGTTAAATATTCTCCCCGTCACCCACATCCCCACACCAGATCTCCCCCCCCCCCAATCCCAATACTCCTGAGACATAATGATAATGTCTTTTGCTTTTCACTAACATAAATATGTGTAACTGCAAATTTCTACTTCTTCAACCACAATCACATAGTCAAACTTCTAACAGAAAAAGAGAGGGAATCCAGACTTATTCACACTCAAAAATATGAGTGTGTCAATAAATATGAATACTTGTAGCCTACATCATTCAACGAAATAGGAAGATTACAGTTGCAACAATTCACACGAAATGTGCCTAAAGTATCATAATCATATTTTTACTTTCAATAACCCCCAAATCCAATAACAAGGTGGGGAGAACAGGTGAGAAACTGTAACATCAAGCAATGTTTATAACTATTTCATTTTTCTACAGTGACTATTCTGTGTCCATCTTTCATTTAACAACCCAAGTCATTCAAAGAATAATAAAATGGGAAGTTGGTGGTATAGGAGGGAGGGGGTGGGGAGGGAGGGGAACTACCTCCCTACAACACCTCATAAAAAGTCTTTCTTTTTAGCAACATGTTGATTCATTTTCTTCACAAAAAACGAAGCTCAAATATACTGCAAAAAGAAAAAAAGAGGGAACACAAAACAAGAAGACGAATACCAAATAGTTTTGAACATCCACACAGACACACTTGTATGGTACACCAAAAGTTGCATACGTGAAAAATCCTGCCGTCAACAACGAAAACAACATGGGGGATCAGGCGCCCCCTGGTACAGAGCCCCACACACCACTGAGCCACCACACACAGGTCGGCAGCCCACATACAGCAATACAGATATTTACAAAATGCAGTGGGAAATGGACCAGGACAAACGGACACAGTGAGGGTGGAGGGTACATGAAACGAAGGGGGAAATCAGGACTGAGATAAGTTGTAACGCGTGTTAAAACTTCTGGGTTAAACTATTTCACAAAGACCGCCACTTCTGATGTAGTCGCTGAGCATGCCACAAATAACACGATCCAGGCTCGTACACATAAATAAGATTCAACCTGTCGTATTAGGGCTTCTGGGCACTCACATTCACTACCAATCATACACGCTTCCACTCTTCATCAACATGCCTGTCTGTTCATTAAAAAAAAAAAAAAAGTCAAGAAATGGGTGATGAGTGAAGTGATGCGTCAAAACAGCAGTTTCAGATATTACACCTTGTCTGACTGAGATGCAAACAGCATTTGTCAAGACACTGTCTTGATTCTTTTAAGGGAACACAGTCTTTACCCATATTTGTAGACTTCAAGAACATCAAGTTGAAAATGATCAAAAAGCCCAAGAATTACGTAACGGTACTAATCCTAGACTGTGTAACAAATGAAAAGCGCATAACCACTCATAGCCACCCCAACAGAAGAGAAACAAAAATATTATTCAGAACAGCATATGCTCAGATGACTCACACCCAGACTGCAAGAAAGATGGTCTCTCTTTCTGGATACCCCTCTCTAACGTATAAAGCCAGTTCTTTATAAGGCTTTGTGAAGTGCCCATGAGGTTTCATGAACATTTTGTACATTCGTTTTACCTCAAGACACCCTTCACAAACTCAGTTTGATTTTTCAGAAATTTGGATCCATGAAGAAATGCCTTTGAGCATCCAAAAATGCTTCTGACTGGCTGGTTTCGACTTGCAGGTATCACATCCAAGAGTGACACTTGCTGACCATGGAGTCTGGCAACACAACAGCTTCATCTTGCCTTCCTGTTCGATCATGTATAACAGGACTCTCGTCTTGGCTGAGAATGTTAAACACATTTATCAGTGTGTGGGAGTTACAAAATTAATTGCGGGATCCAGCAATTCTCTTTAAAAACAAAAACAGGATAAACTTATCGCTGCAGTGGCAAGATGCACATCACTGGTAATCTTTCCAAATGACCTAGATTACTGAGTTTTGTTTGTTGATAGGGTCAGCACATGTGTACCTCTTGAACAAGTGCACATAACTTTGAAAGCCCCTTTCAACACTGTTGTTTCTCTTGAATTTATTGTCTTTTGGCTCTTGTGCCAAGCACACTAACTGCTACAACATATACTTCATTATCTGAGTATCAGTTCAGTCAGCTTTGAAATCTGTTCTGTCACGATAATCTTACAGGGAATTCTCAGTTATTTTTGTATGATATGAACATGTGTACAAATACCATTCAAGAACACTATTTGGATGTAATAATCATGATGACTGTTTGCACATTAAGAACTGGCTTTAAGAAATTTAAACACAGTCAAAACAATAACGGCTGTTTTGACTCTTTTAAAGTTATACACACACCTTTGTTTATTTGTATGTAGCATTGACACAGGGTTTGAGTAAGTAACTTGGTGTTTTATGCCCACACAGGGCTTGAAGTGGATCAAACAAGAACTTGCACAGAAAAAGCTACAACTTTCAATTCAAACAAAGTGATTGAAATGGATGACAGATGAAAGTTTCAAGCACAAAGGGTGTTTATCATCACACACAGTTTAAAAGATCTCACTTACCAACTTAGTCTCTGAGAAAGGATAACCAATAGCTTTACCAATTCCAGAAGAGTATACATTATCTCCCTAAAATACACATGATTTTCCAAAGCCACCATGTGAATCCATCTACAAAATTAGTCATATAGTGCTTAAACTTGATAATACAAATTTACAAGAGAAATTCATCAAACAGATTCACTCTTTGGATGCTTCTGTGACCTCAGAAGTCAAAACTGGTACAAATGGGTAGCAGACTTGGCTTAACTAGGGCTAGAACAAAATCGGTGCTAACAGTTTCTGACTAGTCAGGGATCACATCAAGTACTGTCCTTGATTATACTCCAAAGTCAAACCTAGCATTATCTGAAAAATCTAGTCCATGCATTTAACAACCATACAAAGTTCTATCTTGATTGCATAAGAAACTGCCAAGATTTACAACTTTCAATTTTACAAGTTTGATGCCACTGTGATTTTGAAATATGGTCATGGTCACTGAGTGGTTTGAATGGGTTAAGCTCAAAAAGTACCCTCATCAGTCATAGAAAGTCTGAGATTGATCATATTAACTGTGTTAAAAAAGAACATATAAAGTAAAAACATTTTTTTAAAGCAAATGAAGTGTTTGCAATGCCTAGCTGGTTGACAAGCCTGATACTGATCATTATGTAAAACCACTGATGCTGATGGTGGTCAAAAAGTGGATTGACTCTTACACTGCCAGAAGAAGAAATTAGTTACTTCTGGGTGTGTGTGTGTGTGTGATGCTGATGGTGGTCAAAAAGTGGATTGACTCTTACACTGCCAGAAGAAGAAATTAGTTACTTCTGGGTGTGTGTGTGTGTGCTGCAGGCCTGAAATTAAAATATGTGCATGTTTCATTCAAAACAAAAGGGTAGAGAAAAGAAACTGTTAGACACCCTTGCAATCATCCACACACACACAAAAAGGGTTCACTTTATGTGAGAGTTCAAAATGAGACAGCGCTATGTGACAAATGCACAGTAAGTTTTCAGTTCTGAAGTGATGAGATTTGCCGGTGGTGGGTGCGAGGGAGGACCTGAAAATGCAATGAAAGTAAAAATGCATGAACACTGGAGCAACAAGTAAGTTTAGCCAAGAATCATGCACACACCAGCAGTTACAATCTTGGGCGAGAGAGAAAGAGAGTGGGGATGGTTATCAGGGCAAGAACTTCCTCACTTCCATTCCAGGAGTGAGTTCACTCTTCATTTTCTAAAACAAATTCTGCTACAAACTGAGAAAGAAAAAAAAACAAGAAAAAAAAAAAAAACTGTGTGAGAAGAGAAAAGTAAATGTACAGTGTAGGCAATTTCCTTACGCACATCCAGGCAGTCACAAAGAAAACAACTGACAAAGTTAAAAAACTAAAAAGATTTCCCCCCAAACCATATTGATGTTCAAGCACATCTCAGGCAGTAAACATCCAGAACAAAACATTCAGAACCATTTCAATTCAAATACTCACTATCCCCAGTCACATGTGCACGCACACACACACACCCACACACTTACAAGCAACAATGTTCTGCTGTCTTAAGATCAGATTTAGAAACTCTTGCATGCACTTCTAAAACACCAACTCACCAGCCATGACACACAGAGACACCAACAAATGCTTTGCTATCCGTATCACGTTTGACTAGTCCGGGATGTGAAAGTCAAAGTGCAACATCTCAACCACACCCATTTTGTGCTCTCCTGCATTTCATGATGTCTGCAACACTGTACACACACTTCAAGGCATCTGAGCTTTCCTGGGCAGTATTTTCAGGGGGTTGTCATCATCTATCCACAGTTTCTGGAGTCATTTTCAAGCAGCCAGAAAAATGGCATACGTATTCCGAGTTGCCAACAAAGATTTTTCTGTCACGTCTGTGTTGAGAGCATCTCCACTTTGTGTTTGACTAAATGCGCTCCTCCAAGTGGCCCTATTGTTCCCCCCCCCCCCCCCCCCCCCTTTCTCTACATCACCGTATTTCACAGACTCGTGGAAACTGTTGATAAAAGTGGGCAACCCCTAAAAACAAAACAACTTGTAAGACTCTCTTCCTGAGCTGCTTACAAGCTCACGGCAACTGGATGTGCCAAAGCTTCAAGCCATACGCAGGTGTGTTGCCTGACACAGCGGAACAGCCAGTGTACCCCAAATGGAGCTAGGTATGTACAAAACATCCTCCTCCTCCACACCTGGACATCACAATCCAAACATGCTCACCACTCACTCATACCACTCTTTCGCCGTCTGCTTGAGGAAGTTGATCTACTCTCATGTACTCTTCAGAACTGATCATTTTCCCCCGGAATTAGTTTATTCTTCAGTTATGTAGAAGAGTTGGGTTACAGGTTAGGGAAATCCACTGTGAATTTCTCACATTTTGACACAAGTACAAGCTGGCAAAGGGTACAGGCTACAGTGTCGCCACACACTCTCCAATCAAGAATGATTTGGGGGTACAAGGTATGTATGGTACAAGACTGGACTGACCACCTTTGGCCAGCCCCGGGATACAGTGAAAGACCATGCGAGGCGACAGAGCCCATGTCGTCTCATCCTCATCAGCAAGACAGCTTAGCACACCTCTTTTATCTTTGGACTTGCGCATGTGAAGCGACAGAACAAATCGCAACTTAGTGCCACATCAAATATTTAATAACTTGCAACTTAGTGTCACATCAAATATTTAGTAACTTATTTCTGAAGCCAAGGAAAGAAAAAATCAAGAACAAATGCAGATCTGTTGACTCACATTCTAAAGCAGTTTCAAGGGTGGGGGGTGGGGGTGGGGGGGTGGGGGGGGGGGGAAGCACAATAAATGTGGAGAGAAAAAGTGGGCAACTCCATCTGGTGGGAGCGAGATCAGGAATACAAACACCAGTTCCTCATTTTTCCCAGCACTCCACTTTCTTCTTGGCATACACTAGCCACACATCTGATGTTGCTCACAAAATCTTTAAAAAAAAAAAAAAAATGTTTTATTATTCACATCTTTTTAGTATAATTCCCCCAGGGGAATGTGTTTTAAAGGAAAAATAATCACAAATAAAATTACAAAATAAATCAAGCAGCTGAAGTAAACATATGAAAATTGTACAAAAACGAAAATGCCATCAAATTCACTTAGCTTCAAAAAATAAAATTATCATCAGGTTATGAATGGACAAGTAAACCCAAAATTTTAAATTCTAAAAAAAAAAAAGCAAGAAGAAAACTGAACCCGAAGCAGCAGCTTCAACTAAACTTGAGGGAAACACAGACCTGCCCTAAGCCCTGCCCCCTCCCCCTGATTAAAGGAACGTCTGATTTAAGTAAGCCATCACAGGTCTTGCCGGGCTCCCCTGGCCGCGAGACCCGCTGGGGGTGCTCATATCCTCTGCGAAGGATTCTTCCTGCGGCTTTAACGGCACTGTATCCCGAGGCTGGCCAAAGGCAGCCAGTCATTTCTGACGCTTTGGCTTTGGTCGTTTCTTGCGGCGGTGGAAACAGCCGCAGCACCTGGGTGCGAGAAAAACAGAAATACATTGACCTGCCTAGCGAGCATCCAGAGGGGTACAAAAGCTCGCGTTTTTCAGCGTGTGATTGCCTCGCATTCTTCCCTTGGCCGGACCGATTTGGTTTATCCTTTCGCAACAAGGTGCAGAAAAATGGCTGCGCTCACTCCGGGCAGTCACAGATATATACATACATATTTGCTTTGAAACAACCAAAATTGCCTCCATCATTTTGGCTTGGCCTCACGTGACCAAGCCCATCAAAGAAGGAAAAGCGCTCACAAACAAGATAACAGACATTTCCTCCTCCAAAGCAAAGCGAACAATGATGAGAGAATGTTGTTGCTGGGGTCTGTGTTTTTTTCATGTTTTTTTTTGTTTTTCATCAACATAACTCCACCAAATAAACAGGCAAAAAAGTGAACAAGCAAGAAAAACTGTTGACTAAAAGTAATGGGCCTAGGTGTGGAAGGACTGGGGGCCATGCTATAAAATTTGTGGCCACATTTCGGACTTAGGCATGGCGGCCTTTCTTCTTCTTGCGTCGACGGAAGAAGCAGCACCTGCAAGAAGAGGAAAAGCACGTCCGAGCAAACTCCATTGTGTGCAAACAACACCAAACCTACTGGCATCCTAATACTTTTGGCGTCCGCGCTTGACTTATCAAAACAGTTTTCCCATTACTGTTAATCCAAATTTCAAAGATGTCACTAAGGTTACCAAAGGTTAGCTGAGGAAGAGGTTTTGGCAGACGGGAAGCCACTACATTGTCAAATGGATGAAAAAGACTCGTCTAACAAAAAATATTTATAAAAAGGAATAAAAAGTGTAACACAAAACTGAACTGATAAACAGCTGAATCAAAACAATTCATTCCAAGGTCAACAAAACTTTGAGATGCATGAAACAGACCAAAGGAGAGAAGAAAAAAATAATAAAAAATAAACAACAGGCAGGAGTGGGTGAGGGGTGTGGGTTTGGAGGAGGAAAACTGAACACATAAAACAGATGTATGTAGGTTCTGGCATGACAATAGGCAATGTTAGGAAGACTGAGACAATCACACAGTAGTCACACAACAGACAACCTGGTTAAGGCAATTTCCAACCGCCCTTTGGGGGCATTTTAATACTTTTACATATGTACATTACTAAAATTAAGAAATAGCAGTCCTAGCCCCCCCCCCCCCCCCCCCCTGTTTTTTTTCTGGTGGGGGCCTAAACACTTATTAAATAAAAAATCACTCCCATTGCAATGGGTTCCAAATACGAACCATCTCTTGCCCTCAAGTCTAACACTTTGCTGTGTACAGGTTTAAAAGCTTCAATCACCTACCACACTATATGTGTGTGTGTGTGTGTGTGTGTGTGTGTGTGGACAGAGAGGGAGGTCCAAAATTTGGAATTAACTGAGCAACATTCTTCCATAGTGACCTAGAGAACAATACATCAGCATCAATCAAAACTGTCAGCTGTGCTGTAGGCAATAACTATGCTCCTGCTTCAAATTCAATTCAGCCATTTGCTAACGTATGTTCTGAATTTTAGAGTTTCCTTGACGCATTAGTTACAGGTTTATGATTTTAATGAAATCATACAAAAATCATCAGCATACCAGCAAAAAAACAGAAAAAGAAAAAATAATAATTGGGGGGAAATGATCAAAATGCGTTAGCATCAAGTTTTATTTCCAAAGTCAAATGAGTTAGCATCAAGTTTTATTTCTAAAGTCAAATGATCAAATGAGTTAGCATCAAGCTTTATTTCCAAAGTCAAATGATCAAATGAGTTAGCATCAAGCTTAATTTCCAAAGCCAATTTATAACAGTTTCAACTTTCTTCTGCCAGATGAGCACGACCTGCAGTCTACTAGCGCAGAAGAGAACTGTAATGTACAGCACATCTGTCATGGCTGACAGCGCAGCCTGAGCTAGGTTAAGCCTGGAGCTGCAGTTTTCCCATTTCAGGTCAAGCTCACTTTGCTAAGGTAGTCACACACACAAATGATTTCACTGTCAGTGCCACCCCCCACCCCAACTTAATAATGGGGCTTGTAAAGATGGCCACATTACAACAGTTTCTAGCTTTATAGGAAACATGGAAATTGCCTAGAACACAAGGATAATCACTTACATATCAGATTCAGTCACTGTATTCAATATCATCTGCATATTTGATTCAGTCAATGTATTCAATATCTATCTGATGCCTTGCACTACAGCTTCTACACATACATTTGAATCACTGTATTCATCATCTCTAAAAATGTTTCTGCACAACTTCATAGATGTATATGTTTCAGTTACTGTAGTCAGTATCTATTCAGTGCCTTGAGCAACTTCACCTACATGCATGTATTCAGTGACCATTTAATGTCTTAAGCAAATCTGTTTAGATATGTTTTGGTCACTCAACTCACTGTATTTAATGTTCATCCAGTACCTTGAAAGACTGCATCAACATGTGTGTTTTAGTTACATATTCAACATCTATCCAATGCCACTTTATTGCACAAGCAAATGTATGGTGACCACGTTAAGGAGATCACCTCAAATTAAAAGATCCTCTGCAATTGTCCTTGATTTCAGTCCACCAATGCATCTCAATGTGATCACTTCCCATCCTCCACCCCTCCACTGATCTGAACTTCTCACTCTCCACTTATCTGAACTTCTAATGCAGACAGTCTTCCTTTTTCACTCAATGCTTTTACAAGCTCCTCCACCCTCCCACCATGAACAGTTTCACAGTATTAAAACTATCTTTACTTTCATGGAAACCCAATATCATGAACAGTTTCACCGTATTCAAATGATCTTTATGTTCATGGAGACCAGGTACCAATCTTTGAACTTGTGAATGGATGGAGCACAAGAGATGAAAATGTACATACTTTGTCTCATCGACCACCTCGACGTCTGGCTGAGCGGTGATAGGTGTGTTCGAGTGAACGGCAGTTGGGTCATCTGTCGTCTGAAGCTCTCCATTGGTTGAACTTACCACCTGCAATCATCACACAGATAGTCATTTCAGTTCTTGAAGACACTGTCTGCTTTATGGTGGCTGCTTGGGAGAGATCTACCAACAAAATATTGTCTGCTTTTGGTATGTGGCTAGAATCCAGCCACTGTTTGGGTTTTAGCTACGGAGAACCTAAGCAGAACCACAAGACATAGCAGTCAACAAATGAGCTGTTAGTACTACGGTAGCACACGCTGAACACAATCTTCAACATGGAGACCAGGCACAGCTCTAAGTCTAATGCTAAGCCACAACATCCCAAAACATTTAGACTGCAGCATGTACTTTTACTGTCAAAATCGCACAGTAACTCTGAGAACACAGTACAAAATTTGAGCAAGAGAACATATACAGATCTCTGTCTAAATATCTATGCTAACATAGACTGGGCTTAAAGCTGCATAACATGACTGAAACACGCAACAGTTCCAGATTTTCACACACCAGAGAACACTGGTACTCTCCCAAACTACAAGGTCTACCATTAGGCTGAGGCGTGTGCAGTCTACACATTCTGCCAGCACAACACACTCTTCTACCCTGACCGCTCATGTAAAGAAACTAATGTTTCTCATGCGCACTGAATAATACAGAACCACTTTTCACTGTTATTGCCTTGACATGCTTCGTTCTCCAGCCGCATGCCACTCATCCACAACCCAAGCATTTAACTGGATGGATCATGCAGTCAGACACAGCCCTCTTGCCATAAACATGGGTATACTTCAGGGAAGCAGCAAGGGGGTCAATGGGGGTGTAGTGTCCTGGGGAAAATCAGTGTGATGATGGTGGTAACAGTTAAGCCAGAGTCCTCGTGTTGTGAAGACCGAACATTTGATTTGGACATCAATTTTGTTTCCTATGCTGCTCCTTCTGCATGGAATACCTTACTGCTTCATGAAATTAGACACATTCAGAAGACCCATCTACTTTAAACTTGCTGCTGCTAGTCGATTTTTTACTCCCTCCCCCACCTTCTTAAATTATTTCAGTTGACTCGTGTGCTCTGTGTGAGAGTGTATGTGTGCATGCATGTTCATGCCGTCGTGTGTGTGTGCAATGCAGGCCCTGCCTGTTCAGCTTCTTCATGTTCTTGTGATTTGAACTGCATGTAGTTGTAGACAAGGTCATTGTTGCTTTCTGCCTGAGGTTTCTCAATGTGTAATACTTTATTTTTATTTTTATAGTTTGTACAGCATACCAAGCTCTATTTTTATGTTAAAGGTTCATGCTTTATAAACATTTCATTATTATATTAACAAAACACCTATCTATGTGCTAAGTGATGTTTCCTCATTCTTGTAAGCCTTATTATTGAAAAGGCTCATACCAAGATCTCATCACTACATCCCTGCCCCCCGTCTCTTAAAACCAGTTTAAAATACTATCACCAGACTGAGGTAAGAGTAGAATGCTGAAAGGAATAAAAATACACATATCACCTCATGCTGACTGCTTCAACAGATGCCAGTACATTAAAAAGGCATGAATTTTGCTCTCTCAGATCATCCTAGATGGGACTCAGATTCAGATATTTCATTTATGGCAACCAGGAAAGAACCTGGTGTACTCAATTTTTTCTACAGCACACATCTCAGCAGAAAACAAACAAAAAAAGCAGGATGGCTTATGACATTCTGCCCCAACCAACCAATGTGAACTTTACACATATTGCACTTGTTATGACACTTCTTCCCTTTTTTCTTCTTCTTTTTTTCCTATCTCTTCACAGTGTACATCAGTCTCCGCCAGCCTGATGGGTAATTCGCACCCAAAACCTTACCTGTGAGATTTGTGACAGAGACTAAATGCACACATCACCAACATAAACAGTGATGACCCATGTTTGACAAAACACTTCAAATTCATTAAAAAACAAATGCTGCAGTTGTTTCAAGGAACTGGTCTCCCAAGACATGTTTAGTCCAGTGGGTGGAGCATGAGAAATCAAAAAAAATTTTTTTTTTAAATCCACATGCAGGATTTTGCTCTCCTTCTCCAAAGTGTACTTCATGTCTCACCATGTGTGCTTGAACTGCTTGAAGTCAAACATCAGAGAGTCTGCTGTGTGTGACATGCAAGCTATGGCACCTGACAGAGCTTTGTACATCTGCCATCTGATCCTACTCAAGCACCCTGTTTTCTAAAATCAATATGTTAAAATAAAAACCTTCTCTCTCTCTCCTCTTTTTTTTTCTTTCTTTCTTTCTTTTTACCTTGTTTACCTGTTGAACAAGACACATTTTGAGAAAGCTAGTTCCTTTCAGTCATACTGAGTTTGATGACAAGTTTTGGCAGACCTATGTTCCAAGTATTGTAATGCAAGGACTTTGTAATGGCTTTTTGAGATACCACTAGCACCAGAAAGATAAAAATGTGTGTACACACGTCTGCAACCATGATCATGGCACACACACAAACACACACACACTCACACACATAAGCACTGGATATAAAAACAAAATTCTAATCATGCTACAGCAACACACACATCTGGTCAGAGAAACAGAACAAAATGTGCAACACAAATAAGTTAATCAATATTTTCATTGTTTTTGTGAGGAGTAACTTTTTCTCTCTCCGTTAAAATGACAATTTAACTGAAATATGTCCCATTGCTTTTTCATTGACAAGCATTTTAACTGGAATCTGTGTGCTTCTGAAGACTGCTTCTCTTCCATACACTAACTGACCCTGCCTTGAGATTACCCCCTTTCTGCAGAGCGAGGCACTGGAAGTCTGAGATAATCTCACAAAAGATCCCACCAGTGCCAGCACACCATGAGGTTTCAACCCAGGCTGGTGTGCTAGCAACTGTGCCAGTGGCATCTCCGCCCAATCAACGAATCACCCAAGTTGTTTACCGTTCATGATCACGCATAAAATTAGATTTTCTCCCTCTCTCACCCACACACACACACTTACTTTTTTTATGAACAAAAACAACAAAAGCGGGTCAGAACGTTTGACTGCAATTCAGCTGTAAAAATCTGAATTCTGACCGTTCAATACATTTCCAAACTTGATTTTGCAAAATCAGTTTCAGACTGGCCTGCAAAACAAATATAAAAAATGAAGCACATCTTGTTTGTAAAGCCAAAAAATCTTTGAAGAGTAACACAACAGGAACACAAATAATGTCTACATCCAGAACAAATGGCAAGCACAAAAGGTCTGCTTCAAACATGCGGATAACATTTATTACAGTGCGTCTACTGGCTGTTCTTCCACCAGGGGAGCAGCAACATGGCACCTAGGTACCAGAAGGTCAAGCTGTGAATAAGGTCCATACACACAACAGGCAAAGCTTACAAAAACAAAAACAAAAGAGCAAACACAACAACAACAGCAACTGCAACAGGAGTTTTTACTTCTACTGCACACTTGTTCAGCAGCACTGCACAAATGTGTCATAAGTCTCATCTTTCCATGCGAGCAAACTTACTCTACCCAGCCACGATCACGTCTAAACTCCAGCATCATCAGGTATGAAGGAGGGATTTAATTCTTAATGCACACCACCATCTGCAACCCTTCAACCCAAAATGATCAATACTTTCTGGTAATTAATGTTATACAACACTGTTGCTACTTTCCACCCACGGCACATCCCAGACACAGTCAGCGGTACCTGGACGCTGGCTCAGCGAATAAGATGGATAACTCTTCCCTGCATGTGGCCCGCCACTTTCACTAGGGGCGCCATTTCATGTTCAGTGTAGTGAAAATTCAACCATGAGACTGAGAGAAATTCACCCAAAAGGAGGAAAAGAAATTCACTCAACAAGTGGAGAACTTTCCACACCGTTTCATCACTGCTATCGAATAAAGCTCCTGGTGGTTAGCTAGCCTTTCCTAAAGAAACAAAAGGTGAAAGCTGGAGCATGGCATCAAATGTACATGTCAGCATGCATGATAATATTTCCAAGACCTTCAACAGCACAGCACGTCTACCATCCCTTCTATGTCCAAAACATAGCAAACTACTGCAAATGAAATGTAGCGATAGGCATGCAGTCAGCCACTACACTAAAAGGCTGCAGCGGAGGGGAAAGGCAGGAGGCAGGCTTGGCCATGCACAGGGCATAGTGACATGGGGAAAGCAAAGTAGCGCAAGACCAGCAAAGTGCCCAGAGTAGTGGAGTCAGCGCCTGCTTGGGGTAACTGTAGTTAGAGACGGAATTGGAGAGAGAGAGTGTAAGCGAAAAGTGTGACGCTGAGAAGACGTCTGCAGAATTGCAGGGGAAGAGAAAAAAAAAAAAAAAAAAAAAAAAAGAGCTCGGGCAGTGGCCAGGCACCTTCTTCACCCAAGCGTCAACCTCAACCCTCAGCTTCCAGTCCCCCCCCCCCCCCCCCCCCCCCCCTGTTTTTTTTCTCCCTCAATTAAAATTATACATTATGTATATTATTAAATACACGTTTTTCTTTACACAAAACACCATTTAGGCATATCCCATTTAATCACTTAGTTGACATTTGATTTCTTTAAAAAAAAAAAAAAAAAAACCTAGAACTGCCAGTAATTAGTTCCAAGGTGATAATCTGGTGTGTGTGTATGTATGTCTTTGGGTAGGAGGGGGTGGGGGTTGTGGTTAAATTCTGGCAGTGACAAATGCATTCAAATGAAATGCTGAATAACCTGTCTACTAATGTTTTCATGAAACGGAAATTCAAAAATGAAATGTTACAATTTTCCAAGCCTACTCTAATACTGGTAATAGCAAACACTTGTGTCAAGAAAGTGTTCCTGACAACCAGACCAATTGAGCCCGGAGTGCTCAAAAAAAAAAAAAAAAAAAAAAATGAGCAAGGAAAAGAAGGGAAAGAGGTGTAAGTGAAAGATAAAAAAAAAAATTGGTGAAAATGGTAGCGGAGAAAGGTCCTACCTGCACAGAACCCCCATGTCTATCTGTGGCTAGGTTAGCCCCAAGATAGTGATTGTGACGTGGTTGCTCGCCCCATGCGTGATGCCCCCTTTGACTTGTCTGAAAGGGAAATTAGTTTGGTTAGGGAAAGCAAGGGGGCCACAGATACACACCAAGGGGAAGGAGTGCTGAGGATGCCGATGCAGAATACAGAGACAGTGCACAGTCACAAGAAAGAGACCACTCAGCCGAGATCTCACCCCCCCCACTTTTCCCCCCCAAAAAACAGAACCAAATTTGCAACAACAAAAAACAACAACAATAAAAAACCAGAACCAAACTTTGCAGTCAAACACTGCAGTCTCAGACTTTCAGTACAAAGCTTCACAGCATAATCCATCACAATCTGCCTTGGGTGCTGTGAATCCGCTTGCCTGCTACTGACCCTTCACTGCTATGGACATGCGCAGATTGAATTTGTAGCTCGCCCATTTTTAAGACCCACCCCATCCCTCCCTTGTTGATAGCTGGAAAAGTCAACTCATTTATCACGGACAGATAGTTATGCTCCAGCACCAAAGGGTTCCTAAGGAGAAAGAAAAAGATCTCCCCCCCACCACCTCCCCAAGAAAGAAAGACACTATGGTTAAAATGACCAGTCACTTAGTGATAATAATAATAAACATATTTTTACAGCACAAAATTGTGTCCGGAGAGACTATTCTAAGCACATACCCACACATACACTGATACAGGCACCCACACATACCAGTAGATACACCATACACAATTTACAACCAACTCCAACAGATAATAACCAAGGCCGGTGGTGGAGGAAGACAGCAGTGAGGAGCAGAAAACACGGTAGGTCTACTGCTTTGGAAAAAGAAAAGTCTGGGGGTTAGATCTGAATGAAACCAGAGAGGGTTTCTTGCTGAAAGGAAGGGGAAGAGGGGCTGAAGATGGAAGTGGCGTGGGAACCAACAACGGAAATTCTCATACAAAGTCGGAGCTGAGCTGCTATGACATGACTTTTCTTCAAAGGTTGGTGATCATTACTAGTATCATGTCACATGGGCATTTGGATATAAACTTTCATATTTGTTTCAGGAAGCTGTGAAAATCACTGCATCTGTCTAATTATCAAGATGACAAGCTCTTTACACACCAATTTTTTTATGCCAAAGCCTGTAGACCTGAACCACCTGACAACAGAACCTATTTACTGACCACCCCAATACAACAGTAACAGAACCCCCATTTACTGTAGGGTAACCACAGACATGGTTCTCAGGGACTTGGACTAGAGCCAAATAAGGACCTTATAAGGACTAGTAAGGATCAATATTAGATTTTTGTAAGAACCATTGCAACAGTAAGGAACACAAAAACTGAGCTGAATTTCGATGCCACACATCAAGCGTACTGTTTATCCAGCTTAACTTTTAGAACCCACTCCCGGTCTGCATTGTCCTTCAGCCAGCGGTCTTAGAACAAAACAAAAAATGTGCATCTTTGCTGGTCTTGCACAGTTCAAATTTTGCAACCAAATGGCTGACCTGGAAGTTATCACATAATCTTGGGACTGTGATTTCAGCTGCACATGATCTAAATGAACATGGAGGAAACATCATCTGCTTCAGACATCATCTCAACCTCTGTCCGAATGATTTTGAAGTTCAGTAAATGTGTGGAACCATCCAGTTTCACTGACTTGGAAAAATGAGAGGCTTTTCCACCTATCCATTTGCATTTTTAGTATTAGCTAGACTTGTAAGGACCGTGATGTAAATATATGTACTTGTAAGGGCCTACTTGGCAAATAAGGCATTTGTATTTGTAAGTCCTTGTAAGCATCTGTAAGGACCCTGGGAACCTTGAAAGAAAAAGGGGAAGCTAAGATGATGCACTTATTCTTGGCCATCCTTGATATGTTAGTAGATCAAATCAAAGAAATGGCGAACAATTAAAAGACAGAGGAAACTTATGTCACACTTGGGAGATTTTCTTACATGGTGAATGAGCTAGATGGAATCAGGTAGACAACATCAGAAAAAGACATAAAATTCTGTGTTTGTGTATTTATTAGGGGGTTGCAGTGCGGGGAGAAAGACAGACAGAGATGAATTATTGTTGTTAACTAACCCTCAGAATGAACAAATGGTACAAATATTCCCACTGATGGTCCATTCAGACATATTTTGATTTTAAATGTTTCATGCTTCTCCCGTTTCCTCTTTTTTCTTTTTCTTCTAATTTAAATGATGCATGTTCTGTACCTGGAGAAAGCCACGCAACTACTAAAAAAAAAAAAAAAGGGATTTTTTTAATTATTATTTTTAATGAAGAAGCACAATTCAATTCACAATTGTGGCTTTGCAAGCCCACTAATGCCAGAAATGAGAAAGCAAAAACCTGCTGTGAAGTTACTGAAACAAGAGGTTTCACCAGTCAGAACGGGGTAGGCAGAATAAATCCACCAGAGACAAACAGATGAGAGATGCTGTTTCTCAGACTTTATGGTTGATGCACATGAAGAGGTCTCAGCCCATCTCATCTAACAACAGGGAAGGCAGAATCAATTTACCAGAGACAAACAGATGAGAGACACTGTTCCTAGGACATAATGCTTGAAGCGCATGAAGGGGTCTTCTTATCTAACAGACCTGCAAGACTTGACAGCCTGCTACACCTAGACCTCAACCTGTGTAGTGGATGGGCTCTGGGCTGGGAAAATTCATAGTGAGAGATTGCCATGCTTGAGGATTGCACTTCCATGACCTGCCAAGCACTATCTCACTGATGCTTGGAAGATACAGTGCAGCTGATCACAGCAGAGATCTGTTGCCTTTTACAACCAACACAAGTGCTGAGTGCAGCAAAAGTGGATGAAAGCTCACAAACCTTTTCACAAAAACCACCTCACTCTTTTGTCAACCTTAGACCTGTAGGATTAATTAAGAAAGCACCCTGATAGCCTGACATTTAAAATATCCCCCACCACCATTTTTTTTTTAAAATTGTACATTCTTACAGGTCATTCAAACATTACACACCATCTACACTTTTATAACCACTCTAAAAACTGACACCTCAGACATCCTATTTGCTTGCCAAGAATCAGGAACAGAAGACGACAAGCACAACTAATGTATTCTATACATTAGAATTCTTTTTATATATAATGTCTTCTGTATTTCTATATACATTTGTCCCAGCAGGCAATTTTTCCCACGAACGTTTTGATCATTCTTCCCAGCTGCAACGAGTTGCTCCACCCAGCCACAATAATCCCTGATATTAGCAGAAATCCCAACTACATTTGCCAGAATGCTTTCTGCTGCCTTGAGCTCCTTCACATGCATACACCTGTACAGGTTTTTCATCTTCTCTGAAGCACTGGACACTAGCCCATGATCAGGGCCCATATGTATGAAGAGCAAACAGTCCCCCTAACTGAGCTGATCTTCAAAACAGTGACAACACTGACAAAATTGGCATGTATGAAGCTCTATCATGTCATGAGAACAGTCAAGCTTTCAGCTGATAGAGCAATAATAGGCTTGCCATTTGGTGTTTGATGTCAATGGACCACGTGTCTGATTTGTAAACCTGTGTGATGGGTCCCATCTCTGAGCATGTTGGAAACTGTTTCACATGCCTTCATTGCTAATCTTTAAAGCAAAGAAAATAAACTACAGTAAATAAAAACAAAATGCACTCAACACAAGAAATAAAATAATAAAAAGAGAGACCAAACAACCCCAAAAATACCACTATCCAGGAAATGAAAAGCAAACCAAGTAAGAAACAAACAAGATGACACATGCAATTCAAACTTTAGCCCAAACCAGGTAATTACTCTGGATCAGCTTCAGGCTGACTGCAAGTTTTATCACGCCACATTTACTTTCCAGCAGCGCTCAATTCCATCTCATTTGAACGTCTTAGTTTTTGTTACAATGCAACAAGGACTAACCTCAATCAACCACATTATCACCACAAATCACACCTGTGAGATCTGGCAACTAAGACAAATGCACAGGTCCTCCCTGACAACCAATGTTCCACCTTTCATAAAGACTACACCATGGCTTTCTCTCTGACACACTGCTTGCAACACAAGCCAAAACCTTTGTAATAAAAAGTCTTTTACAGCATTAATAATGGTCCTGGGGCAACAAAATATGGGGCAGGGTGGGGTGCAGTGGGGGGATTCCGTTCAACATGTTGCATTAGGGTACATCAGCAGGATCTTCAGGCTTCTCATCTTCAAAGCACTGATAAACTGGAATCAAATCATCTATTTCAGTGTATCAAAAAACTTGCAAGTAGTAAGCTGGTGTTTTACGCCCAGTCAACTGGTCAAAAAACTTGCAAAGAATTTACAAACCTTGATCCATGCTAGAAAAAGCATCTCTGTTACTAATGTATGTATCAAATGGAATGGAATAAGGAATGGCTCCCCCACCTAAAAAAGTGCTTCCTCATCAGACATTATCTACTCTTACAAAATGATGGTGCAATATGGCAACCTTTCAGAGGTCACAGCCAGATACTTGGACCGTTCAATACGCTGTACACATTTGTTCAGCAGGCGCTGGGCAAAACAGAGTGTAAAACTTGCCATTCTAGTCCGCCCCTGCCTCTCTTATCATCCGCCACTTCCAAAAAAGGGATCAAGCATCTGGGTAACCAGCTAAAATCTGCTTTCCAGATGCACATGCTTCCTGAATATGCACATACACAGCCAGCAGAGCACAAAGTACACTGTACAGATGGATAAATACATAATTGGCATGTCTCCAATCCAATACAGCCATTTCTTGCCAGATGCAACGGGCATATGTGTGCATGGGTAAATCAGCTATCACTGATTTAGCAGAATCAGCTATCACTGATTTAGCATAGGTACTGATAGGTGTGGGCACAGAACCATAAGCAAGGTAACATGACAAATGCTATGGTTCACTGTCAGATGCATGAGATATTCTACTTCCAGCATCCAAATTCAAAACTTCTGTGCCTGAGGAGATGGAGTCAGTGGCTGTACAGATGTGGAGTAAAGACCATGCATCCAACCATTCCTCTGAACTCAGGGACAAAGAAAATACCTGAAAGTTTCATGGTAAAGGTCTGTCAATACCCCCAAAGAACACCTGATGCTACTGTGTTCTTGCTGCTCTCAATCCATAGCTATTTCCCAGGTAATAAAAAAAATTCATGCGTTCGTTCATTCGTGAACAGGAACATTGACTGGGTAAATCTCTACCCACTTTGAACAGTCAGAACAACCCCCCTCCCCTCCCAAGAAACAACAAAACAAAAACAAATAACTGACTAAATAAATAAAAGAAACAACATGAAACAGAAGAGAGAAGAAAAACAAACAACAAAACAGTCGACAAACCAGCACATTGTGCATATGAGATTCCTGACCAACTTGCAAAGTGTGTGACTCGGAAAATTGAAAAACATGCCCAGAATGCACCTGAGCTGGAGAAACATTGCCAGCAACTGCACCATCCTGATCACGACAAACAACAACACAATTTTTCTTTGTCTGAAAACAAATATAAAAGTAAATGCAAAACAATTCAGAAAAAATATTTAAAAAATAATAACTATTACAAAAAGACAAAGGTTCTGTCTCAAACAAGTCTGCAAGAATTTGACCAATTTTATTTGATGCTGACGCCAGTTCTTTGAATAAATCTGTCATTTGCAACACGGACTTGAGTTTGCAAACATTTTCCCTTTGTTGTAATTGATATCAAATGGCTGAAATTAAATAGCGTTACCTTGGGAACACAAAGAAAGGAACAGTTATGATGAGGCCTTTTAGTACTGAGTGCTTGTAGATTCCCACACAGACAAGGAGACAGTTTGGGAAGGCTGAGAAAGGTGGTGAAAGGAGGAAGAACTGGAGGACAATCAACAGACACAGGAGATGACACCCAACACTGTACAAGCCTTCTGAGTTGGGACAGACAAAAACCATGACAGGTGAACCTCAACACAGCACTGTGCTGACTCTGCAGGTCAATTCCTAGCAGCAGGAAGAGCATCATAATGTGTGACCCGTCCTCAAATGGATTATGTCAGTCTCAGGTTCCATAGCTGGAGCAGTACACTGAGGTTCCCCTGTGAAGTTTAGGACTGCTTCAACCCTTCCAAATGTCCACAGCCTGCCAGTTAAAGACAGGCGACACAGCTAAAAGTACAATGAAGGGCAACAAACGTTTCCCCTTCTCTGTACCATTCCCTCCCTCAAGCCACGCAACTCTCTTTTGTGCACAACCTGGTTGCCACGCATAGCACATTCTTCAGTGGTTCCTTCACCACCATTTGGCAACCAGATGTATTGGCCAAATTAGATTTGCTTTCATACTTTCTGCCTTTGAGCCGTATTTTCTAAAGCCAAAAGCAGGTGGGTAGAACAGCTGAACTGCTAACAAGCTTGAGGCCAAGGCCAACTGTCCTTACCGCATGAAGAATAAACAAATGAGCATTTTACATTATCTGATCAAACACTCAACTGGTAAGGTCAAGAACAAATGGAGGGGGGAAGAGCTAATGACAGAGGATGCCCATGTTCATTTGTGTGAGGGTGGGTTGGTGGCAGCATATGTGTGTGTGTGTGTGTGTGTGTGTGTGTGCGCGTGTGGATTGTGTGTATGCATCGTGTGCATGTGTGTGTTTACATGTATGCCTGAATTGTAAAATGGCATTGTAAAGCAATAAGCTTTTATAAAACTCAGATATTCTTTGTGAGCATATTTAGGTTGTTCACAACTGGACATGCCACTGTCATCTCTTAAATGGTACTGGTCAGCTGGCAGATTTTACCACAGGGAGAGAGGCCGAACATCTGGAAGGGCTACAACATGACAAAGAACAGTAAACCCATACTGATGCCACCCCAGGTACAAAAAAACAGGGTGCTGCAACACTCACTCTAGGCTGAGATGGGTGCCTGTCACGGACTGGCATTGCAGAATCCCGCTGGGGTGAAACTGCTGTATCCTGCACCACTGAAACTGGGGTAGACTGAAACAACACAACAGACTAGATACACACTGTGAAAACTACCACCTGTAGGCTGATGCAATAAACCACACTTGATGTATGCAGTGAAACTACTATGTAAGATGCTATAAACATCAATCTGTGGAAGAAGAAAAAAGACAGTGGAATTCCTGCAAGTGTTGTCTCCAGTGAAATGCTATTTTCTGTGACCACATTCACCAGACCCAATTTTTCTATATATTGTAATTTGTAGACTACATGGCAAAACTTTTCTCCCAAAACTTGACCTCCACATCTTATAGTCAGTAGCATCATCTTACCCATGAATAAAATTCAGGATGCATGCCTTTCTAAAAAATGATAACCATCAGCCAGCCAAAACCTAAACTGCATATCCTGGTTAGTGATATTTTCTGGGCAATCAGCGGAGCACATGATCGTAAATGTGTGATTTCAAATGACCCTGTAGGCCTAGTCATGCCGTCAGCATACAACCATATTTACTCAGAAATGGAAGATTTGAACCGGGAAACAAACACATGCTGACAATGAATGTGAAAGATAGAAAATGGTGGCAGCCTTGATTTCAACTTCACCTTGTTACCACATTTCTTTTTTTGCTGTTGTAGAAGACAGCAGTACTGATGTGTACTTTCATGACAATTTTGGGCAAAGTTTTCATTCTTTTGCTTTCTTTCTCGACATCAACTGCCAACCTCAGTATTATTTGTCCAAAAAGATTATAAGATACACCACAGTGAAATAAAATCATGTAATTTAAAAGGACCTCATAAATTAAACTTAAGTGGCAAACAATCTGGACTTTGCCTACTGACAAGAACAGCCACTCCCTAACTATTCTCAGCAATGCTCAAGTCAAGTAATGGTGCTGCTGTATTCAAATACTTTCTCTGGGAGCCCTGGGGGGTGGATTTTCTCACATCTTTTGGATTCTGAAGAAAATGGGTTTCTCAACAAATCTCAGCAGTAACTGCTACACTGCAAACATCTGTGCTATCTTTAAAATAAAAACAGATTTTGTTTTGTTTTTGACATGGGGGGGGGGGGGGGGGGGGGGGGAGGAGGAACAAATTTCCAAATTATTTGATTTATTCATAAAAATAATTTCCTAACACAGTGAAAGTATCCCAATGTTATTATGCTTGACAAACTCTAAGTCTAACCACACACACAAAAGTGTGCACCCAGAAAAAGGACCAGAACTAGGGATGACTTTTCAGAGGAAGCTTCTGACAGATGTGGCTTATCCTTAAGAATCTCAGTAAACTATCTGCAGTAGTATAAAATAATGTACTTCAAGCTACTTAATGAAGTGGAAAAAATTTGAAAGTTAAGATGTGCCCCATGGCTGCAGGCTTCAAAAATGTATAGCCACACCCTTGAAAATGGTTTGGAAGAACTGGATAACTGATATGAACCTGGTCATTTCTGATTCACTGCTGACAGTAGCATCTAATGAAATGACTTCTTTAGACAACACTGTCAGTAAATCATGTGTTTATGCATTCTTCATGTTCAGGCAGGATGAGGAAAATTTTACTGTGAGAATAAGAACTGATCACGGCGTTGGAAATTGAGTACAATCACCAGAAAAGGAAAAGGACAGCTGTGAAGGATCCCTACCACTTGTCTGCCAACCCAGTCAAACTGCCAGTCACACTCATAGTTCATCTTCTCCATGAGATCAGTGAACAGTTTTCGAAGGTAGTCGTAGTCTGGCGTCTCGAAAAAGTCCAACCGCCGCACATACCTCAAGTAGGTGGCCAGCTCCTCTGCAAAAGCATGAACTATGAAAGTAAATTAAAATACAAACTTTTTGTTATAACTGATGTACGCGAGGCATTTAAACAGCTAATACATATTTAATGAATTGTTGCTTTCAATGCCTAGCTCAAATCATTAGAAATGTCCCGCCCCCCATACTATAGAGGTCCATTTGTTGCTTTCAATGCCTAGCTCAAATCATTAGAAATGTCCCGCCCCCCATACTATAGAGGTCCATTTGTTGCTTTCAATGCCTAGCTCAAATCATTAGAAATGTCCCGCCCCCCATACTATAGAGGTCCATTTGTTGCTTTCAATGCCTAGCTCAAATCATTAGAAATGTCCCGCCCCCCATACTATAGAGGTCCATTTGTTGCTTTCAATGCCTAGCTCAAATCATTAGAAATGTCCCGCCCCCCATACTATAGAGGTCCATTTGTTGCTTTCAATGCCTAGCTCAAATCATTAGAAATGTCCCGCCCCCCATACTATAGAGGTCCATTTGTTGCTTTCAATGCCTAGCTCAAATCATTAGAAATGTCCCGCCCCCCATACTATAGAGGTCCATTTCAATCAAACTCACAGGGCCAGCTTACCGCACAGCTTATTAAAACTTGCCCTGGTTGAAGAAAAAGAGCACAGACTGTCCATCTCATACATCCCACCCCTATTATGCAGGTAGTGCATACAATGGCAATCAGTGTACAGTGTCAGACACATAGCTACATATCCTTCCTGTCGTACCGACATCACTTCTCTCCCCGTGTCTTTGCTAACAGAACATGCATAAATCATTATCTCATTTTTACAGTACTGAGTACGCTATACTTTACAGTCACACCAAGCCCGCGTGTGCACGCATCAGAGAAAGAGAGAGCCGACAGCATTCACACAAACCTGGAAAGTTTTCACACAGCACTTCAATGGGCGTTGCTCTCTTTGTGTCACCAATCTTCTGGTACCTCTCCTTCAGTGTGTCTGCCTTCAGGCCCTGCCATGGTAAACTGCCGCGCAGGAAGTACATGAACATGTGACCCAACGCTTCCAGGTCATCTCGCCTACTTTGCTCTGAAATCAAAAATACATTCTATGCTCTAAACTGACGCAACCACAAGGTACCAGAATAGAGTACCAATCGATTAAGTGGAACAGTGTAAGCAAATCCCTTACCAGTATTTTTCTCCCCTATCAAACTCCATGAAAACATGCATCACAAAACCCACTGCATTACAAAATTTAATGTTCTGAAGTATTATCCATCACTGTACTGTCTGTTCCACTGCTGCCAACCATGCAGGTGCAGGAGGTCTTCCACACATTCTCAGACAAATCCAGTAGCATCCACTACTGTGGGCTCAACCCCACAAACACAAGGACCACATTCCACTTCTCTCTCAACCCCATTTAACATGACCACACCCCACTCCTCTTCTAATGCCACAACCTACTCCTTTTCCAACCCCATGGAACACAAGGACCACACCCCACTCCTCTTCCAACCCCAACAAACACGGGGACCATATCCCCCTCCTTCCATCCCCAACAAACACAGGGACCACATCCCCCTCCTTCCAACCCCAACGAACACCGGGACCATATCCCACTCCTTCCAACCCCAATGAACACAGGGACCATATCCCATTCCTTCCAACCCCAATGAACACAGGGACCACATCCCACTCCTTCAACCCCACAGAACACAAGGACCACGCCCCACTCCTTTTTCAACCCCATCCAACTAACACTTAGTAACAGACTCCAAGCACAGAGCATCACCTTACTTCAGTGGGGATGTGCCAAGAGGAAATGAAGAGCAGCATGTGTGTGTGACAGTATGACTCCAGTGATTGTGTGTGTGTGTGGGGGGGTTAATGAAAATAGGTGGCAAGAGAACAGTGAAGTTCCACAGAACTTGCCAGGCAAATGCCTCGTAACTGCCCACCTTCCACTTGCACCCACCTTTCCCTAAATGTGTGTTGATGCTCATGTATCGAGCAGTGCCTGTGAGACTCTTGTGTTCCCGGTAGGGTATGTGTTTGTGAGTCTCGGGGTCGATGTATTCTTTGGCCAGCCCAAAGTCAATGACATGGATGACATGGGGCTTCTTGGCTGATTGTCGGCCTATCAAAAAATTCTCAGGCTTCACATCACGGTATATGAGGTGTTTGGAGTGGACATATTCCATCCGTGTCAACTGAAACAGACCAGAAAAATAACATTTGATTTCTAAGCTGAAATTACATGAAATTCATGGGGGGTCTTGATCAAAACTGTTCAGGTCAAAGCTTCTCTGAAGCCAGTGTGAGCAAAGTTAAACTGTAGCACTAGCAGAGCCTTCCATCATGCTTATCCAATTTCTCTCTTTGAATCTGGACAAAATGCTAACACAAGGATTAAATGCTAAGATGACTCAGATTCAAAGGATTTGGTACTTGATCACATTACACAAAATGAATCAAAACTGTATGAACTGTGTACTTCAATAATAATAATAATGCTGTAAGTGTAAATACTACTGTTTGGTAAACCATGTAGAGTGAAGCACTTGCAGGGCAAAACATCTCCTCCAAGTCTTCCAAAAACTCTTACACTGACTGTTAAAAGGGGGGAACCTCATAAGAATTCACAACAGAAGAGTGACTGTTCAGACCACAAGAAAGTACCATTAGGTCTGGAAGAACTGGAGAATCTGCTGTACCCCCAAGGAGGGGAATCTGGCCACCAATAAAACCACCAACCAGCCTAAATTAAAACAGTCAACAGCCAGTTCAAATGCAACAATATGGGCATTGGTACCTACCAGTTGTACAGCAATCATCAGGACTGTCTTGAGAGAGAACTTGCGTTCACAGAGATCAAAGAGGTCCTCAAGGCTTGGGCCCAGCAGTTCCAGAACCAAGGCATTGTATTTGCCACAGGGACCAAAGTAGTACACCTGTGGAATGCCCTCTGAAACACACAAATTGTCAAATATATATACTGCCATCATACACACAAAGATCAATTGGCAGTAATAAAAATCTGAGGACTCACAAGGCACCCACTTAATCCAAGGTTCAAATCCACACTGAATAAAGGTATGACTATGGGAACATAAGACTGTGAGGGTGAAGTAACTGTGTGAGGAAGGTACCGTGAACTAGACTATTTATTTGCAATGGGGTATTTAGTTCACTGTGCCAACAGACAAATCACATTTTGTATTGTGAAGGCATGCAAGAAGACACAAGTAACTGATTCACTGACACTGTTGTGTTACTGAACTTAGTGTTACTGTAGTTAGTGACCACTTGCAGCTGAATGATCAATCAAAACAAATTTAACTCATTTCTGCTCATGACCCCATGCGACAGTTTACCCTGATGTGCAATGCAGCATTTCTGACCAGCAAAACTGCCTGATTGTCAATATCCAGATCAGAAAGGAAGGTTTTTAACAGGGTGACATGTTTTGATTAGACATGCTTTCAGGCTTGGTTTATTTTTAGACAGCCTCCTATCAATATCATGGTTGTGCTAGGATGGAATGCAAATGTTCTGTGGTTTCTTAGCCGAATTAGAAAGTTCAGTGCTCTTGACATTTTGTGGATCCAGTCCATTGTTTGGTTATCCCCTACAGTGGCTGTCTAGGTTGGTGCTGGGTGTGCAGCCCTGTTTGTCAAGGGTCCATGGGGGCACCATTCCCAAAGACCAGGAGGCTTCAGGCAGATGGAAACAGGGGGTGTTTTGAGGGCCTCCTCCTGCTGGTGGTAGGTGCCCTAAGAAAAAGTGTGCATGTAAATGGGCTGTAGAAGGTTGGGAAAGAAGGGTGAAAACAGACTGAGACTAGATGAAGGAGCTCTATACCCTGCACATAATTATACATATAATAATAGCATGAATTATATAAACACAGAGGCAGATTACAGAGACAAAAACACAGGCATATAATTCAGTCAAGGTCACTGAAACTAGTAGTGGTACAAAATGTTTATAGGTCAATGGTGGTTATTACAATGCCCAGTTTCAAGGAAAACAGCATCTGTGTAAAAACGTCAACATCTGCAAAAATGTCAACAGCTTTTGCCAAGTCCTGACCTCTTAAAAGTTAAATGCAGACAGTGCGTAAGCCACAAGTACTTTAGCATGAAGCATGACCTTGTCCATGCATGTCGTAATTATACAATTACAAAATTTGACCTCAACAAACTGATCAGAACTTAATGAGGGAACATAACTTCCAGCTTGACCTTCCTTCACCATGACATTAATTGACTAAATAAGGCTAAGAGTAAGGTCATCAAAACTGGAGGTTTTCACCACCTGGCAGTTCTCACCACCTAAAAGTTTAAAAGAAGCTTTGACAGTAACCCGAAGCAACAACGAAACTCCAGCATAATAGAATTAAGTTTTCCACCATGGCCTCCCCCCACCCCCCTTCTTCTAGTTGTGTGTAGTATGTTAGTTTGTCCATCTTGTCCTTCGCCGAACCAACCCTGCACCTGAACTGTCTCATTGGGATGGGAATTGGTGCGTTACAAGCCTCATTATTATCACAAGGCTGGATGGCTGGCCCAACTAAAATGATCATTACATCCTGGCAGAGTTGTATAAGAATCAATAAAACTGCCCAGGGGTCTGATCCGAGATTTTCCAATCTTGCACTGGATGCTTTCATTATGATTATGGAATCTGACTGCACTGCAGTTTTGCTTGCAATTGCAGTTCAAAGGATGATTGATATGCATTGATCTCCACCATATTTGAAAGGAGCTACCACTACAGTAACACCATTTGCAGCTACAACCCAATTAACCTCTGCCTCAAGGCTTTGACAGCACCTTAATTAAATGCAGGCAAGCTCCCCCTGTCAGGTCTGGAACTGTGCAAATGTGGTTCAGACTGGGAGGAGGGCAGGTGATGATGGAAGTGGACAGAGAAATCTGTCCTTATGCTTCCAGTCAATACAAGGAATGGGGAAGGAGGGGTGGAGCTGGTATGGGCACACTGCCTACATGTTGCCTGAATAGGTGAAGAAAAACTTTGTGAGTCAGTAAGAGAAAGTATGGGCTGCAAACCATCAACAGTCCAGTCAGCAGCCACAGGGCAGTGGCAATGCCAGCCAGCAATAACATGATGAACAGAGTTCCAGGGGAAGGGGGGGGGGGGGGGGGGGGGACACAGGAAAGGACAGCCTGGAAGCAAATGAGGACTCCAGCTCCTTGGTTTGCAGGTCACCTCTCCATTCTTGTGCCTGTGGGCAAGTGGGTCACCACAGACAAGCTGGGCAGACTTGAACCAGTTGTAGACTGGCTACACTGGGTCATGCCACACCAAAATAAGTTTGAACCCAAGCAGATTAGTAGCCACTGAGCCATGCTTAGGCACAAAGCACAAAGATCAGAGGCAAGCAGTCAATCACTAGACACAAATTTAGCCTGCAGCCGCCTGCTGGCTTGCTGGACTTCCTCATCAGGCCACACACACTTATTGATTCCAACCCAGCCAGCCACCAAGGTTTGCAACCAAAACATCCCTCTACTCAAACTAGGTAAAGGTCCCTGGCTTCTTACACAGTACAGGACAGTTGTTACTGCATGGCTGTGCACAGCACCTAGTTCCAGCTGCGCATTATAAGGTTCCATTGTGCAAAAAGAAAAAATCTAACCACCACATTAAACAATTTAAAGGGCAACCTTCATTTTATAATTTTGTGCTAGATGCCAGGCCTACCCACTGCACTGGGGTTTTTTTGTACAACAGCGGCATTAAAATAAAACTGAGATTAACGGTATTGATAATGTCCCTTTGTCTGAATCTTGCATGAATATATATTATATATCTCTCAGCACTTGTTACAGACAGTGGCCACAATGATGGCAGTAGAGCAATGTGCTTTTTTTCTTCTTTTTTTTTACAACTCAAACTCAGAGAAACAAGAACAAGGCAATTGCTGTTAATTCACATTTAAAACAGGAAAATAAAACATCCACTGAAAAATGCTCAGGGACAGGATATAAAGGTTAAATAAAATGGACATTCCAATTCAAATCAAAGCACCCTGTGACTAAAGGGCAAAGGGTCAGTCAGCTTTGGTCCCTTTGTACTGTCACCGGTTACACATTAAACTGCAGTGTCACTCTTATTCAACCAAGCAGTACTGATCAAGTGCCCCCAGACTACAGTCACAGGGCCGGCCATCAGTAAAGACTGCTGTGCCAGCTTTCTCTCAAGTCCAGCTGCTTTCTTTCATCTTAAGAAAGAAGGTAATAAATTAGCCTGCCATGGTCAATACCCCAGCAGAAGCCAAAGCATGCAGAAGCCCTGAAGCAATGATTGTGTCCCCAACACAGGTTTCCATGAATAACAAAGAGGAAAACTGCAATGCAGAACTCAGATGACAGAAAAACTTTGCTGCAGTACTCAAAGAAGACAATCGTTAAAATACTAAGTTATAACATTTATACACCAGCCCTGTTTAACATTATGAATGAATGAATTAAAATTTATTTTGCATAAAAGCTTCCACATAAAATAACAATAGAGCAGTCATAATGTAACGAATTTACAACCATGATGAATGAGCAATTGTTCTAGTGGCTCTTTACAGAGTACAGTGACTGACTGCTGGTTGTCACTACCAAGTGATACTAATATTTTATTTGTCAAAGCTAACATTAACAAGCTACAAAATGTCTTCCTCCTTTTGAAGAAAAAGAAATACTCAAACAGTGAAAGACGGGGGGTTTTTTGTTTGTTTGTTTTCCCCCAGCTTCATCAATGTTTTCATGAATACTGTTTGTGAAAAAGACATCAATAACAGCTACTTTCTGTTAAAAAGTAGGTGAGTTAAGTATCAATATATATATTTTGTCTTAAGGGTTTGAACTTGTTTGTCCAATAAAAATTAAAACCCTTAACTCAATTTTAGTGGGCTGGCACCATAATTATATGACAGCAACTAAAACTTCAGTAGTGTAAAAGTTGTGATTACAGATAAATGTGTTCAAAAGAAAACCGTACTCAGCATAGTTCTGTTTTGATTTGTTGCAAACAAATCATGGAGAACATGTAAGAGTGAATCAGCTGTATGCAAAAAAAAAAAAAATGACCTGCAAGGTTTTCCATGTAACATTTAACAGGAATTTGTTTTTGTTAACTATGTTATACGGAATATATAATCCTTTAATGAAATAAGACCAATGAGTCAACTCATCATGAACATTACCGATGACCTGTCAATTATGAATTAAGTGTCATCTTTACACATCAGTAGCTTTATTTTATATTCACCAGACAATCCAGCATGTACCCTTTTTTCTTCTTTTTTAACCACAAAAATGATGCATACATATATGCCCCCCCCCCCCCCCCCCCCCTTTTTTTTTTTTTTTTTAGTAAACAAAAAAACCAGGACTGTGTTCTTCTGTCTAATAGCCCTGGACAGATTTTATCCCCAAGCACTGTGATGCCACAAACATGACTGTCCCTGAAGATTCCCCCTCCCCTTCCCCATCACATTTACTACATCTGTGCAGCTCAGTTATTTGCCCAGTAAAGATTTCTGCTGACACTGAAAGACACTAAATTTCACTTTCTTTGTTCACAAGTTCATAATGACAATCCATACTGGCAAAGTAGTCAAAAAAGGAACAGCAGAATCAAGACTGATTATATTTCAACCTGGGGATGGAAAAACAGGGTAGAGGCAATTTATGACACTACCAACTTACATACAGCTCAACCAGGTCAGGAAAAAAATCAATATTGAACACAGCAAGCACCAAGTGTCTCTTGGTAGGGGCAGACAGGCATGCTTATGATACATGTATGGTGACAATGTATGCATCATTTTGCATGTCAAACTGGTCAATTGGTCAGTCAAAATGCACTGTATACTTTATAATTAGAGCAGACAAAGACATAGAAAAATGCCTAGACCTTTCCTTTACCAAAGTTGCGACAGCTATTCTACACAACAATATAAGGTAGCCACCACCCCTCCCCCCACCCCGAAAAAACACACAGAACATTCAACCTTATGCATCACTTAGTAATTAAGTAGATCACTGACAGACTGTCTTTAGCAATTTTTGACTTTTATTTTTTATTTTCCATATGGCTAGGGTGAAATGGTGGTGGCTATGGGTATACTATGTATACTGAACATTCAAATGACATTTTTGTTTCGGTGCAAGCCTTGTTTTATGACAATGATTATTGTACTTTAAAAAAAAATCTAATTCTTTTTTAATATATGTGTGTGTGCGTGCGTGCGTGTGTGTGTGCGTGCGCACACACCTAGCCGCAAGTGTAACTATGGCAGCCACTATGTGTAACTGACTAACCTTACTTTCACAGATTCTCACAATCTAGAATGAATACACAACAGCCCTTACATTTACAGCAACTTGAGCAAGGCCCTAAAGAAGTAAGACAGCACAAGTCTTCTGATGTTGTTAAATGTCAGTCCACTCTGCAGTTTCAACCTGCTTATTTTAATAACAATGTCTACTACATATATTACATGCTCTGGGGCAATAACTGATGCAGTTGTTTCATATTCTGTTAACAATGTACAATAATCATCATCACCATCACGGGCACTTAGCATACCTAATCTGTAACACTGTCTTAAGTGCTTACAAATTCCAGACAGCAAAGATTTGAACGCACAGATGCATGCATACACACACACACACTTGGGTTCAAAAGCATATGCATGTACCTCTGGGCAGTGGGACTGACAAAAATGTTTGTGAAAATATAGATTTTTAAGGAAGATTATTAAAAGAACTGACAGAAGAAGCATGACCATAAGTAACTGATTTTTAACTCCAAGTCAGCCAGGTTGGTCATGTGGGAATAACAAATGGAGCACTAATTCACAAATTATATCAGTAAGAGGCTTGTAAGAAAAAGAGCTCTAACCACTGGATTTAGCACAGAAGGGTGGTGTTTGTGTCTACAGAAGAACAGAACTGCTGAAATTACTGGGATGTGCACCAACAGCAGAGCTTCTTGTCAGGTTTCCAAAAGACCCCATGTGAAGATGAAGACTAACCCATTAATTGCCAACACACCCTTTTTTTCAGCAAGTACCAAAACATCCAAACCCATCCCAAGTTCCTGTGATGATTACTAAGAGTAAACTGCCATATCTGCCTGTTTTCTTGTTCCCCAGGTGATCCAATACATCTTGTTAATGTTATAACTTACATGCAGATTTATCCCATGGATAAGTCTTATCTTCCTACTCATTAATTATCCTAATTCATGTGACTGGTCTTCCCACTTATCAGTTTATCTGATCACTGTATTATCAGTCTTATCTCCTCAACCAGTAATTTATTCCATCGGTTTGGACTTTTCATCCACTGATTTATCATACAGAGTAGTAATGCATTTCAACACAACCAGTGCCTACTCAAACTATCAGGAGCAGTGACCACAAAGAGTTTAAATCAATACAACTATGGGTGATTTACTGATAAACTGCCTGTTTCTTGACAACTGAAACCAAAATAGATCACTGGCTGAGGTAGACACTGCTGTAACTACATGTACAGCCAACATCTGCAGAATGGACAAGATCTCATTGTTTTTCATTTTAACAGTGTGAAATGTTTACAATGGTATTTAATTTACACAGTTTTGTTTGCTGTGAGTGTGATAAACACTTACACATTTGTGCATAAATGTTTACAATAATGAATTTAGGTCACAAAAAGTTGTCTGAAACCACACACTGATCATTAATATACCATGTGTTAAGGCCAAGGATTTCAGCAGTGTTTGCCAGTTCAACTTGTTTTAAGCCAAATGTAATCACAGACCTAAATGTTCCCAAGAAAGACTTAGTCTTATCGGAACTGCCATGCCATATAGGTTTGGTCAGTCTACTTATTCTCAGGACCACCAGTGTGCACAGTTGTAGCCAATACTATAGTTGTCCTACTGTTACAGTGCACTGGACAATATTTTGCTTTGTTCTTATCTGGCTGAGGTGTACCAGTAACAAGACAAACATATATGCACCAAGACCATTACTCTTGCCTTCACTGTCATTATCCAGTTGGTTTCTGAGGAAAGACTGAAAAGTGACTCCCACTCAGGCTACCAGGACAAGCAAGTACGGTTTTGCTTCAGCTTCACTATCAGTATCACTATCAGGTACAACTTTACAAGGGTCATAGCCAAACCCCTCAAGTACACTGCACTGTAATCCTGTGAAAGCAACCAGCCTGGGTCTGACCCTCAGGCAAAGCAGGGTGGAGGGCTTTTTGCTGGTCTTCCCAGTCACTGATTGTGTAGTGTGGGCCCTCTTTGTGGGCCCCACCTTCCTGTGCACAGCAGGCACTAGGACTGTTGTGTCCCAACAAATCCCTTGTCCACCTTTTAATAAAAGGCCTACCACTGTGCCAGCTAGCCTTATGCAAGCAGGTCTATTTGTATGCAATAAAAGGGGCATAGTAACAATCACATTAACAAGTTTGGCTGCTGCTAAAGGAAGTAAAGTAACTTGGTTTTCTAGGCCCAGTCAACCAAGGGGAAGCTTCTAAACGAAGAAAGAAAGAAAACCAAACAAGTGTTGGTAACACCCAATAACCAAAGCTGATCATCTTTCTTCCCCCCCCCCCCCCCCCCCCTTTTTTTCCTCTTTTTTTTTAAAGAGGAAACTGATCACCTACCCCACATAGGTTTTAAAAAGTCCCTGTAATAACAGGTAAGTGTCTGTCCAGAACATCAAATTACATCTAGGTCGCTGAAACTGTTAAAGCACACTTTACAACCATAAAGTAAAACACTTCATGATTGACTGACTCCAGCATACCCTCCAGGACAGGTCTCAGTGAATAAATGCTATTTTCTAATCTGTGCAGCAGTATCACTATCACTCTATCAGTGTATGTGGAAGGAATAGGTGGGGGGAGGAGGATCATTTACAAACACTGCAGGGCATACACACACTAGCTCTTGGCCCAAACATGAGCAACCAGGTGTAACTCAGCTGTCAGCAACCAAACTAACCTACAACACACTACTGGTAATCTACTGATGTACAACCACAAGCCCTTTTCAGAGCTTTCAGCTCTCCTTACGCAGGCACACACCAACTTAGGTATGGTCCATTCCCCACTGTCCCTCTCTAGGGGTCTATGGATGCAATTATTTTAAGTGGCATAGGTGACCACTGGTTTCAGTCTGTGAACAAGGTGTCCAGGAACTAGCAATAGCATGTGGTACATAATGATTGCATGAGGAGTTTGCCTGTGGTGGCAGGGGAAAAAGTGGCGGCCAAGTCTATCATTTCATGGTGGCCAGTTTCAATGGCAGCATGTCTTTACAGCCGGGCTCTATTGATTGGTCCTGTCACCAACAACACTGACAGGCAATCCCCCTTCTCACACCAGCCAGCCTCATGCAAAGCTCTGCCTTTAAACAGCCCAGGTCTTCAGGTTTTGCAGAAGAGGCCACCAGCAAGTAATGCTGAAGTTTAGGGCATTCAATTTAATCAACTTGGACAGTCACCAATATTCAGAATATAAAGCTACCTAGTACTCTTGTTGTCTAGGAGCAGGACCAGCGCCTTTCAAGAGTGCAAGAGAGCCAGTGCACAATCCACCATTCTAAAATTTTGCAGCAAGTGTAGGTACTGAAACAGTGAAAGTGAAACTAGAAGAAGTGGTGGGCAAAACTAACACATTTTCTACTTGTTTGTTCAAGTTTCAAAGGGCTCCACTTTCTACAAATCTAGATTTTATCATGAACTTATTATAGTACCTTTTCAGGACTGATTACCTTAAAGCCAGGTTTGTGATTAAGGAATAATATAAAAAGTGACTACGGCAGAATGGCAAATTATGTGGGTATATATATGACACTGATACACCTGTACATCTTATGCTTTTCAAGACACCAAAGTTTTAGGAAATGTAACCAAATCTTACATCAATTAAAGGCCAACACAAACAAAACACTGCCGAATGTTAACTATTCCCCCCCCCCCCCCCCCCCCAACTGAGAGGTGAAGCAAAGGTAACTTGGCAGCAAAGGAGGTGTTTAGCCAACTGGACACCAAAATTGTATGTCTGCATGATATAGCGTTTTATCTTTATGCTCCCTCTATGAGATAATATACATTTTACAATACCTGGCCTTTATACTGACTATAGCCCCCACTCCCCCCCCCCCCCCCCCCCACCTTGTCCCATCCACACACACAAGCCACAAACTCACCACAATTTATCTGTCACAAACCAAGACCAATGCCAGTAAAACTGAGGGTGGTGCTGACCAGAGTGGCCTATTCAGACTAGAAAGGGCCAGAGACAATATCTCCTGACTCTCAAAAGCACCTGTAAGTTTACAAACTGTGGAAAAAAGGGGTCAACCTGGTGCTGATCACCTACCACAATACCAGTATCAAAACCCAGCTATCACCTATCACCACTGTAGATATATTACCACAGGGAGATTTGAGACTAACCAGTACCTGCTGACATGGTAAACAAAACCTCTCCAACCATAAACACAAGAAATGAGGTCAACAGGAAGCTGCAGCCTTGTTGACTACATCTTGTGCATAACTTCCATGCATAAAGCACCCTTTCTCACAAGAGCTGATAGTACCTTGTAATTACAACTATACAAAATACACATATATGTTAACAACACACGCACACACACATGTACATACATGCACACACACACACACACACACACACACACACACACACACACACACACACACACACACACTCACATGTGCACGCACACACACACACACACATGTGCACATGCACACCCACCCCCACACACAAAATCATTGAATCAGTGTCATTTTGGAAAAAGGGGAGTTTCTGAGTAGGAAGGAAGAGGCTGACTGACAGAATCTGTCATCTGCCAGTTTTGGAAGTGTTCCAGAGCTCTGGACCAATTAAGAGAGGGAACAATCACCATACCGCTTACTGTTAAGGACCGAATGCACAGTATGGCTGTTTGCGGAAGAATGAAGCTGCCTAGCAGGTGCGTAGATCTTGAGTAGGTAAGAAATTATCTATTTATATTACAATAAATATTCCATTAATAATTAAACATTGTTACAAAGTAAGCATAAGTTTTCATTTCATCTGAACCCAAACAGCAAATGGAGTGGTGTTGAAGGTAATGCTTTCACTGCTCTAGTTTAACCTGGTTCACAATCATAAAGGGCATGCTACCCATTACACAACCCATACTGTGTGTGAGTCAATATACTTCCTGTTTTGAAGTGTATGTTGCCCAACAACAAAGTCCTTTTACAATTTCGTCCTGAGGTGACCCAATGTGGCTGATATGATCATGAAGATGTTAAAACCCAAGAACTAAGTTCTAACTGCACCTTTTCTCTGCAACTTACTAAAAAAAAGAGAGAAAAAAGAATAACAGTTTTAGGAACTGCTCTATTTAAACATGAGTAGATATAGATATATCTGCAAGATTAGGTATCACTTAATGTTTTAATCCTTCAATCTATGAGGAAGCTACCAATGCAATATTGCTAATTTGAAGTAATTCTTAATGGGACAATGCAGTCTAGCAAGCCGTTTCCCCACCCCTGATGTGAACTGTTGAATGATTCTCAGCTGTTACCAGAACAACTTGGCAAAACAGTATTTACACTCAACCAGGTCACAAGGCTCTTAAAACTGACTAATCACACCCGCAACAGGATATAAGGGAAGACTGGGCTTGTTTACACATTAATTATTTTCCAACATGTATTCTGCACACAGTATCACCACTGAATAAAAGGATCAGCCACTCTTACTCTTAGCTTAACTCCAACATTTTGCTCCAACTCTGGCCCATTTTGTCCTAGAATCTGGGAGGAGATGGGCTGCAGGCACATACCACAAACCCTTTTCCTCCTCTTTCCTGTCTTGAACCCCATTAAAGATTTTGCCATCTAGTCACAAACAAAAACAAAACCGTCTGTTTTAAACTACAAACCAGCGCAATAAAAAGAGCAAACACTCATTCTGATGATGGGCACTCAAAACAGACAATATACACATTATATGTCATTTATGTGTGTATACATGTAATGTCTTCTTTTTTTTTTTTACTCTAAATTAAGAATTGGTTTTTAATATTCTGTTAACCCCATAGGTCATATCAGGTCAACTCTAACATATCTTTCAGAAGGTATGAAGGGTGCCAAATCTGGACTGAACATGTAAAGCCTGAGGAAGTTATCAGTATGCAGAGTTGCAAGGATATCAAGCAACATCCCAAAACATGCCAGTATCAAGGTTTTTGTTCAGTGAGGAAATGTGCACATTATCCCCCCTAATTTAAAGTTAAATAAATGGTATCTGCCTGTTGCATGAAGGTAGTCATGATCATGACAAAAAGTCTGAGCTACAATGAATATGAACTTGTTAAAATTAAAAAAACAAAAATAAATAAACACCAGAACTAGTTTATCTTTCTGCCATAAATGTGACCTATAAATGTCTTTCAAAAGCTCAGTATAGCTATTATTGTACAGAGATCCAAAAATATAATTAAATAATCTGCAAGAAAGAGCAATTAAAAAAAAAAAAAATCTTTGCCTAGTCCAGGAATGCAGAAATGATCCTTTAAATGCATGCCAAAGTCACAACAAGAAATCAGCATAAGTTATATGCACATAGTAACAAAATCTTCAAAGACCTGTATTGTTCATGTAATGCACACTCATAATAATTCAAATCAAAGCAATCCTGGCTAACAATGGAGGTGGGGGTTTTATGTTCTAACAAAGGAAGCACTTGTTTGCAACAAAGGTTTTATTGTGCATGTGTTACTGTTGTTAGGTTATTGTGTATGTGTTACTGTTGTTAGGTTGTAATCTCTTTGGAAAAAAAGTCATGTTAATTCCTACTAATATTAATAACTATGATGCCCAAGGCCTTGACATAAGGCATTATAACACAAACATGGATTTGTTCAGGCAAATGAACAGTAGCATCTACATTTTATTCTATGGACAAAGTCAGGCATTACTAGCATCATGTATATGTTATGTTAAACTGTATGAATAATGTCATGTAGTGATATAATATGTAAGCACTTGGGCACACTGTTTCCCAGCAGTTTTTCATTTCACACATACATGAATGCATTGACTGTCAGTATTCAGAGTGCAGCAGTTCTCTGTTGCTGACATTTATACTATGTTGGCATTTCAAGAATATAAACAGACCAGTCTGGGTTTTGTGTTACTGTATCCCAGTAAACATGCCGGATTCGATCCCGAAGTGTTTTGGTTATGGCCAGTTATGGCTGTCATGGCCAGCATGCAGCCAGAATCTGGCCAGATTGTATATGCCAAATCTGACTTCCCGCCTCCGATTTGGTTCCATTTTTCCAAAGAAGGCCAGGACCATACTGTGCAAAACTGACCCAAGTCCGATCTGGATGACACTGACAAAGTCACATTTTGGCCAAACGTATCTGGTCCACAAGCAAGCCAGTGTGTAAGAATCACTGAGACCAGTTTCTGACAAAACGCAACCAGCCTGGCACCAGTCTCCCACTTTCAGGCTCAGTTGCATTCTTCCACAGACAGCCTGGATCATATTGTGCAAAACCAGGCTGGATCTGATTTGGTTTTGGCTGACTGTGTCAGGATCCAAACACATAAAAGATTCAAAAGAACGCTTATTTATTATGACATAGACACACAATCAGCAAATTGTCATGCCAACATTCTTCCAAGCACTGGACAAGAAAACAACAACTCAACCAAACAGAAGATAAGTCATCTCATTTTTAACTATTTAACTGTTGTTTGTTTGTTGTTTTGTTGCTTGACAAAAGGGATTACCCCAAAATTTGTAGACTGTGTGTCTATGTCATAATAAATAAGCATTCTTTTGAATCTTTTATGTGTTTGGATCTTGTTTTTGAATCAGTCATTCTTGTTTTAGATTTTTGACAGTGTCAGGTTTGGGCCAAATGGATACGGTCCAGAAGCAAGCCAGTGTGCAATAATCATCCAGCCTGCTTCTGTTCAATGCTTCCAAGCCGATCTGGATCTGGCATGTTTACTGGGATCTGCTTCAAGTAGGTAGAACCAGCCTCTCTTTAGCACTGGGTAACATGGTCGTCACGAGGCAAATATTGCTCATTTTCAACTTGCCATATCTGCCTTGTTCTGTGCAGTTTGTCAATAAAAACTACTGTCATGCAAAAAACAATCTTTTTACGACCTGTTGATGCCATTATTTTGTGCGTGAATGATGTATTGTGAGTTTGGAAGAAGTTTTAATGAACACACCAAGCGGTAGGAAACCGCGCTGTTCTGACGTCAAAGGTCAGATGAGTGAGGTCGGAAAACGGTTGCATTCGGAAAACCGTTGGGAACTTTTACAAGAAAAACGTCCAGACATGAAGTTATAATTTTTAGAAAGAGGAATCCCGTAGATTTATCCAATATAAAATTCAGTAAAATTCTTCGTTTTCGACTGCAGCAAAAATTGAGTCAAAAAATACGTTCATTTTTACCTTAAATTTAAACCAAGAAAGTTTAAATGCACCATATTGAATTTGGTATCACTGGAAAGACAAATTTTCACTCTTTAAAACGGTGTATCGTTTGATCCGGAAGCGAGTTCTTGTAAAAGTTCCCGTGCAACGGAAATTGGAGACCCCATATATTTTGTTGTCTGCTCGAGTTGTGCGATCACTAAAGTCTGCGACTACGCGACCGGCGTAAAAGATGCTCACTCTGGAGGAACTGGAAAGAAACCGTGGTAAGTTTTTTAGTGATAACTAAGTGAGTTTCAAACACAACCATAACTGTATTTTTGTGCTGTTTACATCTCTTTGAATGCAACTGAAGCAAATTCGTTGTGGTCTAGTCGTAGTTTGAACAACATTACAGAGTTATCTTCTCATTAGTTCCTCTGAAATGCAAACCGCTCTAAAAGTAGTAATTTCTCTCCCCGTAAATCCGATTTGACAAAAACGTGATGTATGGTGTATGTTCTCAACAGTGAATTTTTGTAAAGGAAATTTAGCAAGTGAATGATTTTTTAAATATATATTTGTTTTTCAAGGACAATAACTCTGATTTAGCTAGCAGACGATGCAGTCACAACCCATATTTTTTTATAGTAGATCTGCTCATCTAGACAAAACAAAATAAAAGCGAGCCACCAGCCAAAATTAATGTTATATTGAGAGTTTGGAATTGTATTTGCTTCTGAAGAATTTATTTCTTGTTTTATCCCCTTCTTTCTCTTCAACCTTTTGCGCACATGGAAGACCTGGCACACTGGCTAAAATATTACATGATTCTTTCAATCTTTGCATATAATAATAATCATAATAAATACAAGGGGGGTGGGGGTGAAAAAAAGAGAGTAATAATGACATGTTTTTTTGTTTTTGTTTAACATTTTGCAAGCATGATTGACAAGACAAGACTAACAAGACAGAAGTAACTAAGTCAATAAGAAAGACTGAACAAGAAACAAAATGAAAGAAATAATCACACACACACACACACACACACACACACACACACACACACACACACACACACACACTTCAAGAGCCACATCAAATGTGGAGATGGGAAAAATAAAATACTCACAGAGCAATGTTAAATACAGTTTTGAGCATGTAAATTTTTAATGTCATTGATGTGGGACTCCAATTTTTGTTAGTTTATTTTTCCTTAATAATCCAGGTCTTTTATCTAAACTAAAGTAGGGAAGTTTTTTGTTTTTAAGTTTGTCAAATAACGGCAAGAGTGACTCCAGTCGGGTTTTTGCTTCTGGGATTGTTTCAATAGCTGAGACTGGTAGTACTTTCAACACTACTACTAGTAGTAATAGTCAGATACCTGAAAATTAGTTCTTGTCTGCTTCCTTCTGTTTGTACCTTTCTGATTTATTTATTTCTCAAGTTATCACAACACGATTCACACAAAGTCAAGTAAGTGTTATTTACAACTAAACTTCAGAATCTGATGATTTATTCGGTGAGTATTAAGTGTATTTAATTGGTGAATATTAAGTGTTAGTGTGCTGTTTACGTTGGAATAAATCTTTTTTACCTTTCTATTCCAGAGTTTAATTTGCTTTAATGCTATTACCATCAAAGATTCGCGGTATATTTGCACCCCTTTTTTCTCATGGAAACTTGCCTTTGTAGGTACAATTTAGCTTGCACTTCTTTAGACTTGTGAATTTGTATTGTCTAGTTAATGCTGAATCAGTTGATACCAGAATTATGGTTGTCTCTCTTTCCATTCCCATGTTACGTTTGATCTTGTCGTGGTACCATCAAAGATTTTCGATCGGACAATGTCAAAATTAGTGATTTTTCGATTTTTGGCACTCTTCATCTCCAAAATTTGAGTAAGGATGACTACTGAAAAAATTGTGTTTAGTCTATGTTGTGCAGACACTGTGTAAAACAAGTTGTGTGGATGTGTGACCAATACTTTTTATGCTAGAGCCATACAAAAATGACATTTTGTAAAATGCGCATAAAACGCCTAAAATGATGATTATTTGAAGAGTGATATCTAAAAAAATATTATAGATAAATTAATGAAATTTGGTTTGTGTACTTGCCTTGTGACCCTCTTTAATATCACATATTAATGGATTGCTTTGCTTGCTTTTCAAAATTTGGCTGGACCTACCTACTTCAAGACAGTCCTTGGGACCCTGAGGTGTTGACTGAAATATATTAAATATATATGTATCAATATCACCCCCCCCCCCCCCAACACACACTCTGCGGGGAACACTAACACCTGATTAAACTAATCAGTAGGCCATGTATGTACACACATATGTAGGCACACGCAACAGCCATAATGAATATTATTATGGTACCTGCCTTACACCCCCTTCCCCCCAAAGCTGCAAGGATAAAGACTGTGTAACAAATACAAACCGTTATATTCTTATAAAGCCTCGTTTTTACCCTCAGCTTTGTCAGTTTTTAATGAAAATTATACCAGTCATTAACTGAGTGTGTGCATGCGTCAAGACATCTGTTTCTAATGGAGGGATGCCGATGTGTCAACCTAATAATTTTAATTTAATTTTCAAGTTTTTACGTTTTGGTTTGACACAGAGAAATCATTATTCTAGGTAATTCTGGGTTTGCTATAACTATTAGTGTACGCAGATTGAGAGACAGGGGGCATATGTCTAAGAGTGTGTATGTGTGTGTGGTTCATGATTTAGAATTATTATGTTCTTCGTTGTGCGATCAAACAACAGCTTTAATTTCCCACTGGGATTAATGAAGTATATTGTTACTGTGAACTAAATGACATATTATTTTGGAGCTGTACACCACAAACTCACTGTTACAGTATAACATTAACAGCACAAATGCATCAACACTGGTTGGATGTGTGAGATTTATCTTCCTGAAATTCTACTGCTGTGCAGAACAGTGTATGCACCACAGGGTCACCCACCTGATTGGCCCAGTTGTTTGTAGAACCTGTACTCCAGATGCAGCTGGGGCGCCCGAGATTTCATGGGCTCCTGAAATCACAACACCCACAACAAGTGAACAATGGTGCAAGTGCAACACAGCAGCTACAATTGTGCAAGGTCTCACCATCACCTACACACTTTCATCATTGCTAGAAAGGCATGTACAGTACAAAAAGTCACGGTTAGCTTATGCTTAGTTTTACTTTTAGGGCTTAACTGTGTAAACATTTTAAGTCATTATATACATCATCAACACAAGTGTCATGTGGAACACAAGAATATGACTAAGAGGTTTACTTTCTTGTGTGTATGCCACTTTCAGTGTTATTCTGCACTATCACAACCTGGTATTTTGTTTTTGTCCACACACACACACAGCAATTAATTATTGTGTTATGACTTCACACTGCAAATATAATTAACACATGATGTCATGCATACACTGATACAGCCATACTCATGCTGTCATAGAAGATAAAATTAAAAGGTCACATAATCCTACAATGCAAGAGCACAAAACAGATTTTTCTTTTTACTGTGTAAAAAGTGTACATACTGTACAGTATCTACATGTGTATCAAATGGTATGAACTTTTGAGTGTGCCAGGCTGACACACGTGTATACCTGTATATTTAACTGAAAACATTCAGAAAGTGATCGCTTACACTTACAGTTATACTTATAGACACAGAGATATCACTTGATCATGCAGAATCATCTGTACTTTGCCAGTCTCTTTGGTACTATTATGATTTATGATTCTTAAAATTGTACAATATCACACAATATATATTTGATTTACATTAGCCTGTGCCACAGTCAGTGTACAAATAAACAAACCAAACTCACCAATTTGATGGCCACATGTTCGTTGTTGTACAAGTTCTTCCCTGAAACCAGAGAAAATGACAGTGATTTAATTTTTAGAGGAAGCAAACTTGCTCGAATTAATCACACTTACTGGTATTGCCCCCCCCCCCTCCCCATTAACTATCAGATCTACATCAGGCTTTTCCTAAGCTGTATGTTCATTCATGAAACAACTATTGAACTAATGAGTGTACTGCACATCCTCAGGGTATTTATGGCATTGCATCAACCACTGTATACATGTATACACTACAGCTTTACAAATTACAGTACACAGTTACTTACAGTGCACCAAGTTGTGGTAAATGTCCCTTGATTTTGCTTTGAGCATGCAAACTCAGCCACACTCACAGAACACAAGCAGCATCTATTAATTTTGAGTACATGTCCTTTGCTGCAAACATACTGACACAGCTATAGCACCATGGAGCCTGTGCTTCTACTAGTACCCTAGTTGTAGCTCATAATGTTCACTAGCAAGTAGCATCATGCAACATTTGACAATGTTGGGTATAAATTTCAGGTAAATGTGTTTCAGCATTAATTCACACAGCTATAAAGTTTGATCCTTTTCAAAAAGTGTGCAAATAACCAATATATTCATGAATCAGTTAACAAATAATAAAATGTATGTTTTTATTGAAGGTTATGTGCATTTAATACCAGGGTAACCACTATTTTTTCAACACCAATTCACAAGAGCCAAGGTCGGTAATGTGATAAGCTGTTTTTCAGCTGTCTGAATTATCACTTGTGCTGTCTTTTCAAGTGCCCATCTCATGAAGACCAATCTTTTCACACAACACTTCAGCTCATGATGATGCATCACCATACCATTACCAAGATTGGTTTTAAGTTCAGCAGTTCTGAAAACACTGCCCTGATGAAACATTCACTGAAATCTGGAACCTTCACTGTGACCTTAAAGTAACACAGAACTCCAACCTTTTCACAAGACACTGGCTTAGTTTTTAGTTTTTTTTTATAATGAAGTACCAACAGGACTTCTGAAAACTCCCAAGTGAAAATTATGCTTTAAAATCCATAAGGAGTGAAATCTGTCTAGGGGTGATCAAGACCACCGATTTTTCACTGAGAAACAATCCAGCAAAAACAACACATTTTTGAAACTGCAGTCAAACAAAGAGCAAGCTCAGTCAAACGTTATAAATCAGTAACTAAAAGTAAAATGCCTTCCCGAAGTTCATTGGCTGTTGCCATTCACTTTATGCCATCACACAAGCTTAGATGAATAAGAACATTGTGTGCATTTACTGCAGTGGCCCTGAAGGCATGGCTGCTGATTGTTACACCAAAGCAAAAGCACTCTGAGGATTCAGCTGATGTGTTTACTCAACCAGCAAACCCAAATTCAGTGGGCCTGTAAAAGGTACTTCTCTAGTTCAAGTTGCTTCAACATGTTTTAGGAGTGCATGGTTAAGTGAGTTTGACTTGGCTAATCTATGACAACAGCCTAACAATGAAGTGCCTTCTCACATTGCACAGAAGCTTACACACACACACCCCAAAAGAAGTTATATAAAACACATCTGACAATTAGTACTGGGTTGAATGAACTTTCACTAGCTTCGGTATTCAGCGCCTACAACAGTACAAGAAGTAATAAAAAATAAAAACATCAGTGACCACTAGGATGCTGTACTGTCAAATCAGTGCTGAGTTTATAAATAATACACAATTCTCTGGAGAAAGTCGAGATTTCTGTAACAGCACTTTACTGAGTTTACTCCCAGCTTGGAGTGGCCTTTATGTTTTTTGCAGGATTTCCCGACAGGATTCCAGATTTGATAGTCAAAGTACTCACACATAATCAGGAGCCCTGATACAGGCATTTCCAGATGTGGGTAAACTGCAATGCTTTTGTATTTACAGATTCTCCCCCCCCCCCCCCCCCCCCCCCACTTCCACCCCTAAAACCCCAGATGGATGGATACACTGACAAGTGATTCAAATATGCCCCCCAGCACCTCCCCCTTCCCTCAACCTGTTTACAGTGGTATAATAAAACATTAAAGCTCTGTAGTCTGTATTGGGCACAGAGAACACAAACAAGAAAACTTGTACTAGTGTGGTTGTGGTTGTATTACTAATACAAGCATTCTCCTGTCTTATTCATCTAACTTATTCTCATGCTGATTATCCTATCCCCCAGGGGTCAATAACATGTCTTTTAACTTGAATTAACATATTAGATACAAATTCAAATATACTGTATCTAAAGGTAAACGACTGAGAACCTGAAAAAAGTAGTGTGGGTATAGTAAGCATTTTTCTGTTTTGTTCACTCCACTCTCCTTAATCTTAGTTCTCATGCTCACTAAGTGACACTGTTGACAGTGTTTGAGTGAGACTGGCCCACAGCAGCTAGCCTGACTGGGTTGACACAATACATAAATGGTGGGGCCACAAACTCTAGCCAGCAAACAGGTCACTCCACAATACAATCTGCTACTGTTGTTACCCTATTCCCCTTACCTCAGCCACACAGAGCTGGAGCTACAGAGTAAACCTTGTATATTAATAATGAGGCTTGCAACACTGATTTCCATCCCAATGAGGCAGTTCAAGCAAATGTAGTCTGCACTTGTGTAAAACAAAAAACAAAACATTAATTCAATATTTGAAATGTATGCAATATCTAGTTTTAAGCAACTCTGTGACTGCTAAACTCAAACAAAATTAAGTATTACTATTAGTTTTAAAAGTACTTCCAGACAGTAAACAGAGCTCTGGATATAAACTGGATCCACAGAAGTACATCTCGTCTGGCTTGTAACTTAAAAGCTTCATGTTCAGAATGGGGAGTTGTAAACAGGCTGGGGGGGGGGGGGGGGGGGGATGCAAAGGACGTACAGTTACAATTATACACTAATCAACAGTAATTAATGTCAACATATTGCCACTCAGTACTCTTCAAAATCATTGTCAATGTAGACAATGTCAATGATCCCACTGGGGCTGATGCGCTAAATTACCACTGTGTGATTGTATGCAAAAGTTTTGCATGGGCTATCACTGTATCAGTGTCATTGTCACGGAAGTCTACAGCAGTATTACTTAGACCGAGTACAAAAAGAAACAGACAAGAAAAGGAATAACATCAATTCAAACAGCGGCCATCATCACAATGTTCCCTCACTCTGTAAAGGTAAGACACATAGACACAGACAACTGGTTGACAGGTAGGACTATGAGGAACTAGGGTTGCCTATAATTGGGCATAACATCCATCCCACAGCTTAGTACTGACTGGGTGATGACAGGCTGAGTTGCCAGACACCAGATCATTGTAAAATTGAATGCAATTCCATACTCCCCCCCCCCCCCCCCCCCCTACAAAGGTGGACCAATCATAAGCTCTGGTGGCTGAACCAGTCTGTGACTTTTGAGTCAGACAGTACACTAAAGGAGAACTGTTCAAAGCAAAAAACTTTAAAAAAATTACCAGCCCTTACCCATAGGAATGGAAAGGGAAAAAATATAGACACAGTGACACAGTATTGTTCACCATTTGTTAAGAAAATTTGATGTTTCATTCTTTCAAAGTTGTGAAAACAACATTTTATGCCCAGCAGTCTGGTCAGTGACATCATAAAGTTTTTTGTTTTTTAAAAATGATAACATAAATTTTGATACTCTTGCATACATTCTGGCCTTAATGTAAACAATGCCAGAATGGGTGGCAAAAAATTGAAGTACCAAATATATATTATGCCAAAAGCCAACCTTTCAATGTTCCTCATGGGTTATAAATACAATATTAGCAAACCAACATGAACAATGAAGTCAGAACAAAATGAAACCTGCACTAGTTGCACTACATTTTCAGGCCACTTTCATCTTCCCTTCAGTTTCCCCTTGAGAAGATTGATGTAGGCTTGGCTGCACTTGACTACATTGTGACTAAAATTACAGTACCAGGCATAATCATAACCTACTACATCCACACAGATACTGATGCCAAGTTAATAAACCATGAATCCAGCTTCAAAGACTTTCACAAGCAACTGCAAACTCACAGCCACTGCTGCACCATACTTGCATGAAATATCAATTGCTGCATTCTCAATCTCATCAGCACCATGCAGAGCGCTACAACTGTACAAGGTGCAGCCTCCCACACATTGGCAGCCACATCAAAAATGTTTTTAGCCAGTTCTAAATAAGGCCCATATAAGTTATAACACTCCCTGTAACCTGTTCAGTCATGATAATGACCAGCAGTGGTCTCTGAAAGGTATGAAACCAGAATCAGACTGAAATGCCACATAATGGATGTAGAACTGTTCATGTTCAACTTCAAGGAATGATTCATTCCAGCTAACTGCACACACAAACACACACACACTCTCTCTCTTAATGTCTGGTGTTTTATGCTCAGGCAAAAACTGTGGTTATATCAGGGCGATCTTAATGTCACAGCTGGCTATCAACTTGGTTAATAACATTACACAATACATGTAAAGAAATAACCAAGTGATTGTGAAGGAGCGAGCTAACCAGTAATAAATTTCACTCTTACTGGTTGAAGACTTCAGTACACAATCGTGACAATGTGTAATTTACAACCTTGCCATCTGGAAATCATAAGTCAGACAACCTATTTTTTTGTCACGCATCAAAAATCGTGTACTCCACATGAACATAAACATAAAACAAAATTTGAATGGTAAAACCTTTTGATCACAGCACTGTAGTCTGCAATGCAATCATTGCAGTGTCTTAACCAGTTTTAAATTTTAAAAATGTTAGAGGAACAAATCTAATGCCAGTAAGGTGGTATGACTATGAGTTGTATGACACTGATATTATGGGTGACCATACTAACAGTAATACTACTAATTTCTTCAGGCTAGTGAATTTTCATATGGATCATGGATGTATTTTGTACACATTTTATATTTACTACTACTAGTCTGGCTATATAGCACTGAAGCAGACAATTTTTAACTGCTGTAGGCCTGTAGTATTAATTAGTATATTATAATACAGCAAGTTAGTGAATTAGGTCTATATGCCATGGACATCAAGTGGCAGAAAGTGTGCAAAAAGACACTAATCCAGAAGGAGCGCTACAGGAACAAAATGGTGCAACTGTCTCCCTAGGTTTAAAGGGAAGGCTTATGTTTGCACTGCTCCAACACTTTGCTCCTCTATTGATTGTGGTCTTGTACACAGCCCTTCACAAGTGGCCTGTGTGTGCTGATCTGGACCTGACCAAGTCTCTGTGCAACCTCAGATAGAACATCTTGTGTCTGCTGACACTAAATCCCTTGCTCTCTGTGGGATCACAAAGTCTGGTTGGTAGACAATAGTTCTACATTGTATTAGTACATTAGTCTCAGATTTATAATACCCCTCATTGCATTTGACTTAGTGCCAAAAGGTGCGCAAATGGATGGGGTCGGATTTTTGACTGTCAATAAAATCTGTTTCAAACAATTTGTCTTGTTGTTGCTTTGTGTGTGTGTTCATAATTGGTCAGAATCACAGTAGAAACAATACGAGCTCCAAATCTGGAGCAGCTGGAGAAATTTTATTTTTTGAAAGTGAAAAGCGCCACAAAATTCAGCCCCTGAAAACAGACATGCTCACGGTGAGTGCTTTCATTCATATACATGACGAATCAAAACATTACCTCAGTCACCAATTTTCACAGAAGAGATATCGCTTTACACAGTGCATATAAAATCAATCATCACTAAGTTTTGTTTTTGGAGTTAGAGGCTCTGAAATATCCCTTGGTCAAATGTTATGTGTGTTGAAATGTTTCATGACCAGCATCCGCAGACAATCTAGTCAAGAACTAGACAATCTAGTCAAGAACTGACTTTCTCTTTCGTCAAAACTTTATTCCACTCACTGTGGTATGTCACTGCATCAGGTGCCAATGGTTTATTTTACTGCCAAATGTCTGGGTAGTTTTTAATATACATTTTGCCATTCTCCATAAAATTGTTGCAATAAATAACAGTCAACAAAGTATTTGATTAAACAAGCAAAAGGAAAAATAATGAAAGTTTTTGCGCTTTTGCACTACAACATCTGGTTAGCCATGTTAAACATCCAGGTCATTTGCTTTTAGCACATGGCCGCATGGAAGAGATGTTCTGATATGTGAAAGGTGTGTGGTAATATTTTTGAAGACAGTGAAACTTAATTTAAACGTTCATCGGTGATTTAGTCAAATCTTCCGGTTATATGATGATATTTATATTGGTATATGCTGATTTTTTTTTAAAGTATCGGAATGTTAGCATACGGAGTGAGTTTTTGTTGCTACTGATCTAAAGTTTGTTCAGACGCTTTCGTAAATTTGTTTTCACCGAGTTTCTTACAACATGGGTGCGTGTTGAAATGGTAATCTGCAACAGCAGATTGGTTATAAACAGTATATTCTGATTGTACTCTTTATATTTTTTGCTTGCACTTAATGCAGTTTGTTTTGTTTACAAACTACATCTTCAAACAAATCATCATATATGGTAGACAATTTGAATTTACACAGGTTAAAGTCATCAGGTTAGGTGTTGAACAATATGATTACAACACGAGCTGTGGATTTTTTTTTAGTAATGTTTGACATAATTATAGTGACCATGCCTGTCTGCCTTCCAGAGTTCTAAAAATTTAAGGTGCCACTCTCAACAGCATTATTTTTTGTTTTAGTTTTTTTTTGTTAGTAATATTTATTACGATTTTTATATATTTTATTATTATTAATTCTTTCACTTTTAAGTTAACTGTTCACCTATTTTTGTCCTACGCACCTGAGTAAACATGATACAGGTTGCGTATGTTTTCCTGTGGCAACCAAAAGCAGCAAAAGTTGCACTCACTCTTACTTGCTCCATTTTCTCTTACAAAACACTTACTTGTTTGTTAATTAATAAGTATTACTTATTTTCTTACGAAAAACAAAGTACCATGTTGTCTCATTAATGTTATGTTATCCACTACAACAAAATTAATGCAGCAAAAACTGTTCACATGGAAATAGTTATGTGCCCTTATACTTTACAGTAATAAAAAGTTACTGATTTATCATTTTTATCAAGAAATAAACAGCACTGTACTGTCGTACATCTTGTTGAAATAGTAATGTATGACACATTTCCTACATCATTTGCTGTTTATGTCAAGAAAGCTAAAATTTGATTTAAAAAAAAAAAATCATCAAATCTTCCCTGTCACATATTGTTCTACTAAAGAATAACTGTTTATGTTTCAAAATGTGTTGCTTTTTATTCATTTAAAAATGTTCAAGACTGGCTGTATGTTGAACTTTATCTATTGCAACAAACTATGTGTAGCATGCTGTTCTGTGACACATAGAACAACAACAGTTCACTTAGTAATACTCATGTGGACCACATCTTGTAAGATCAGTTGGGTTTTCACAGTTAACTGCATGATTAGCAGCACAGTGATGTGGGCTTGTTGTAATGTGTAATGTTCAACATCTTGTCACAAATCACACTGAAAGTCAAATTTCTCAGGAACGAAGAGCAGCACTGCCATCTCCCTTCACTGGTGGATGACTTCACATGTGTTCATCCAAAAAATGAATTATTCACTCAAATCCTGTCAACTTTATTTTCTAGTACCTCTGTCCTCTTTTCTTGCACACCTTTTGGAACTAAGTCCTTTGCAACTGCAGATCAATTTCTGTTATAACAGCAATCATAACTAGCAGTAGCGTCATCTTAAACTGGTCACACATCAGAAATATTCACAGTATAGTAGTTACTAGTTTAGAACCATTAATTATTAAATATAGTATTCAGTTTCAACAATGATGAGGTTTACAGTCTCCAGCTACTACTAGTACTACAGTACTAGTAACTAATACTATTACTCATTGATACTAATAAAGTAATAACTAATATAGTTACTATAAAGTATAATCATTAACTGCAGTACTTACTACTTACAATAGTAATACTAGTAGTAGTAGTACTGTAGTACTATGGGCATTATGCCATTACTGGCATTAGTATAGTTTACTAAACAGACCATAACTCAAACACAGTAAACAGTGGAAACTGGCCACCAGACAGACATGACATAGCTTAGGTAAAGGCCAGTACTTGTGCATTCCACATGTTCTTATTAATCTTAATCAAGTTAATGTTATCACAATGATACAATGTTTGTAAAAGTTAAAATCTTATATTTATAATATAGTTTCCAAGATTATGAATACGAATCTTATGATGCTACTGCTAGTAAACTTTCATTACAGTTTCAAGTGTTTTGATAAAACAGTGATCATGCTGGACATTTTTCAAACTGGTGTGACATCTACAACTAGTACGAGCAACAAGGTAGTAAAAGTGGTTAAAGGAAACCAGTCACATAATCACTGTAAGTGTAACCGATCAGATATATTGCTTTTTATTGATACTACTGGCCTACTGCTACTGCTAGAGCTCTACTAGCAAACACCCTGTTCCCTTCCCTGCCTAGAACACACACACACACACACACACACACACACACACACACACACACACACACACACAATGCACTCTCTCTCTGTGCTTTCTCTTCTTTTTTCTCTTTTTTGTTTTGTTTTTTGAGAACTGGCAAGCAAAGTAACAAATCTGAAACAAAACTGTACTGACAAAAAGTGACATGCCTGCCAGGTAAGAGTTACATTACATATACCATAGGTCACTAGGTGACTCAGGTCTTTGTTGTACTTGTGTTACATATTTTGAGCACCAATTAACTTCCTTGCATCTTGATTCAGCAAAATAGCAGCCAGTATATCTGACTGGTTGCCGACTTTGTTTCTGGTATTTGCTGACCTTAAGACTTAAGCGGTAAAATACCAGAAATTACCAGTCATACTCATAGTCATAGACAATGAGAAAAACCTGATGGACACATGTCAAACACAAAGGAAAATGCTGTGTTAATATGGAAAAGAGGAATGGTTCAGTCAATACGCCATTCACAAAAAGTCTAAAACAATTGTAACATTGAAGGTAGCATCATTTTTCACAGATGAACAGAAGATATGCCAGCAAACTCATTATCTACCACAGCCTGTATATGACTTGATAGCTTATAGCTGGTAATAAGATAAAGTGGAAATAAAGGCAGAGCACTACCATTTTCTCTAATTTGTATTTGGTGTTAATGGGTGTTTTGTTTTTGTTTTCATAATCTTCCATCTTGAAGTTGAACTAGTTCAAAATAATCATTATTGTGTGTGTGTTTTTAAAGTATGCATGCCAAATTTGTTCACAAATTAGGCACTACTATAATTATAAAAGCACTGTGTGTAAAATTTGAGGAAAAAAGCATTGCCTTGTAATTGTAATTTGTATAGTTATAAGCTAACACTAACTTACACTTATATTATTGGGTTGGCATTAACTGGTAATTTCCTGTCTTTTACCAGTTAAGATCACAACATGTCAGAAAAAAAACAAAAACAAAAAAAACAATCAGTTAGATGTACCACTACTACCTCGCCCTGATATAACCGTACCGGTTGACTGGGCATAAAACAAAAACTTACTTACTTACTTACCACTAATACCACCTGTTATTTTGTCTGACCAGTTCTCAATGAAAAAACAACAGAGAGACAGAGCGAGAAAGTGTGTTTGTGGTATTTTGTGTGTGTGTATGTGCATTCTAGATGGGGAAGGGAGCCAGGTGTTTGCTATTAGTAGAGTTCTAGTAGTAATTAGCAACGGTGGGTGTGTAATATCTTATATCTTAATCTCCAGTCTTTTTCATACTGTCTTAATCTTACTTCTTAGTCAATTAATGCAATGAAAACTATGAAAACTCTCTAGTCTAGGTCTCCCGACAACATGAAGGAGCAAACTGTGCCTTCTATTCTACACTAAACATTAGCTGATGTCATACACTATATAAATACTGGTCTAATGCTGTACTAACAATAAAATCATCTACTTGCTTGACAATAAATCAAAAAGTTGGCTCTGCTGAGGAAACTCTGGTATCACTATCAGGAGCCCACGCCCCATAAAACAAATGATACTAGGACAGGATACAGGATAGGCCATCAACAACAAGAACAATGCTGCCCTGCGCTGGTCTAAATGAGTCATACTGCTCATTTATTATATTAATGGGATTATCATTAAGTACTGCCGAATACCAGTAAAAAATAGAACGTTATCAAAATTCTGTTATTACAATATTACTAAATTATTAGCCTTAAAAGTTAAGCTTATCAAGCCTTATGTGAACATTATCAAAGCACAACAGTAAACTGGTTCAAATGGATAATCACATAAACCATTTTTTTCAAAGTCTTAGTGATTATTAATATTATTATGAATGGCAACAATCAACCAGTTGATTATTCTGACAGCTTTTAAATTCAATTTCAAACCAGTGGCATAACTCAGTAACTAAACTGGCATCCTAAACATAATGGCTGGCAACTCTACTCAAAATTAAAAACAAAAAGTACTGTTCAGGAGCTGCAGTGTATGTCAAAGTCACAATGTTTCTGTGGTGTATGTGACACTGACAGTCTCAGTCTGTCAGTCTTTCTAACTCAAACAGAACATAAATTGTGTGACACTGACACTGACAACTTCCAAACAAAACAAAATCATGTTAGTTTTGTTACATCTTATTTTAAAATTTCACTGAGTCTCAGCTAGGCTTTAGTTTAAAGAATATAAAGTTCTCACAACTTGCCTTTGGCAACAAACACACAGATGCATGTCTGTCAATCAATGTAGCATGTTAACAGAACCAAAACTATATAGTGTAACCGACTGTATGTACAACTTAAACAAATATTCATAACCATCAGATCAAAACCATCAGCCTGAAAAGATCAATACCACTTACCAGTGTATAAATGTCATCATGTGGCAACTGGCATGCAACTGCATTTTTATAAGAATACATATATGTATGACATTTACATCTCTCTTTAGTTGTGTGTGTGTGTGTGTGTGTGTGTGTGTGTGTGTGTGTGTGTGTGTGTGTGAGTGTGTGTGTGTGTGTGTGTGTGTGTAGGTGTGTGTGTGTTTTACATCTTTCTCCACAAGATTTTGAACTCAAATCCATTGTAGCAACAAGTTTTTAAACTACAATGTGTACATGATAATAAAAAAAAATTGAGTAAAATTATATTAGCAACACCTTAAGTTCTGCAGAAGAGTGGTCATGAGAATGACAGAAGAATAAACTTTCACTAGATTCAGGGAACAAGACTCAAACAGTTATTCATTGCTGCAGGCACTGTGTATCTGAAGCCAGTGATGGCAAGGGTATCAAAGTACTTTCTATGCATACATATATATCATGAAATCCTGCGATGATGACTGCACAATGGAGACCAAGAGGAGGGTGTGTACTGTGGGATCAATTCAGAAAGATAATACTTAATAGGTACAGTGTAAGACTAAGAATACCAAGCAATAGGTGGGCAAGAAAAGTTTGAATCCATTGCAAGTTTGACTAGCACCCAGTGAAAGTCCTTGAGGATGGGTGCTGACTTTGTTATATTGTATGCAGCAAACTGTTCTTCAAACTTGTTGGAGTACTTGCAACAATCTGGGAACCGGTTGTAAAAATGTCACACCTTTGTCATTATTTTCCCCGATGCTACCCAACAGTGACTCATACCCACCAAGGGGATAACAAGAAGTTGATTTAACAAGTTCTACCTTTAAATTGTGCAACTGAAACACGATAAACTGTCCCAGTTATACTTACCAAGTCTGAGTTCGCCAAAATTTCCACATCCTATCTTTTTCCCGACTCGGAAGTTGGGTCCCACCATCAATACTCCAGTGTTACTGGAAGATGCACTTTGTCTGCTAGAACTATGCATGCTGCGAGCACTTGTTTTCCTCCGACTTTGCTCTTCTGATTTTTCGTAAGTATCTCGTTTTGGTGTACTCATCGGGAAGTCTGGTGTCTTTCCCCACCACACACCAACAAAAAGAATTCCTCAAAATGCACAAACGATAAAATTCAATAATCTTGTCATGAGAGAAATGAGATGAACCAAACCCCGGTCACTAAGCCCCTTCCAAAGTCCCGTTCTGGTGCTTCAGAGGGGCCTCCTCGTCCATGATACATACTGTCACGACAATCAAAGAGTTAATTTTTGATTACATTTTCGTAATCTTACAACTAACACCAGCTGATCAATATTTCTGGAATATTTCCCAACGCCTCACTCGATTTCAGCCTTCTTCTTCGGCACAAGCAAGAGAGCACAAACCCATGGCGAGCACATATTCGTACGCCAGCGTAAATTAGGGCTAATAAAGACGTATAAGTAATATACTTCTTACAAACACAGTTTTATGTATTTCTGTCTTTGGTTTTTATGAATAATGTTCACGTTTTAATGAAAATTAATAAGTAACGCAGATTTATTTTCTATCAACGTAGTAATAAGACCGGAAAAGGATAAACTGCTATCCGGCGATCTGCGCAAGTCGGGATTCCCCGTATCCAGGCGTTTTGTGTGTCACTATTTACTGACAACCACACATTACTTTAAGATCAAAAGCATCTTGAATCACGAGCAAAAAGGTCATGGGATATATTGAGTCACCGCATGCCTCTTCTCTTATGGAACATTTAAACTACATCCAAATTTTGACTCTAAACTAATTAGGTCAATATGTCAGCTGATATTTTGCATAGAGACGTCACTTCCGTATCAACAACTATGGCGGATGTTTTCAAATGACCCTGGGCTCAATGCAAATGATTGTTTAAAATGTGCACGTACCGCTGCATCACTTAGCTACAAAGCATGGGAGAGCGATTTTTAGTTGTGATATCTGCCTTAGAAGGTTAGTGTTTGTTGTCTTAGGGCATATGTTTTTGAAAAAAACAGAAAAGTATTGTTTTATTCTTTTAAGAAGCCGCACAAAAGTGAGCAAGTCTGATCTCGTTTCGCAGCTAGGTGTGTGTGTGTGTGTGTGTGTGTAAATTTTATCCATAAACTGTGAATAAGTATGTAAAAAGTAGTGTTGCGTAGTGTGTGTGAGGGTGTGTCATAGGGATAGTAATATAAATACGTTTAATAATAACAGTAATAATAGTGGCTACTTAGAGGCCCTACCCCGCACAGACCCTAAACGCTTACACATTTCTCAAATGTACATATGTTTCCAAGATTCAGTGCATATAGTTACAACTCTCTCTCTCTCTCCTTCAAATTTCAGACTTCAGACCTCTCTCTCTCTGTCTGGGTAATGGGACTGAAGAAAAGGCTTTTGAGAAGAGAAAGGTTTTCAAAGAAGATTTTAAAGAACTGACAGAAGATTAAGAATATAATGATCTGCCCCATTAACTTAAATTTTTTTAAAACTCAAGTCACACCTCAGACATGTGAGCCTGTGACAAAAGGTCGTGATCTAAAGTGGGACACACTGCCTCAAAATCAAACTCCCAGTAAGCTATTTTCAGTCTTACCATTAGAAAGTGGTACGTGTTAAGCAACTATTTCCATCATCAATTTTTTTTGCAGAATACTCACATGCAGATCCAAGTGTGTGCTGTATGACATCAAAACTGGGGTCAGGTCAGGTGTAGATGTTTGTAACAATGGACACAGTGAATGTCATAATAATATGAATGAATGAAAATTTATATATAGTGCATAAAAAACTTCCACACAAAACCTTGCGTGTTCACAGCGCCAGATACACACAGTGCATACATGTAAGCTCTTGCAAGCTAAAACTACCAAAGGACATGCACTCATACCCACCCACCCCTTTCCAAAAGGGAAAAAACATTTGTATGCAATTTTAATGCTTCTGGTGCATTTAAGTAGCTGCTAGTAATAAAATCAGAGCAGGTAGGACAAACAAATTCTGCTTTAAATGAAAGTATTATGTAATCACTGTGTCCAAATTTTGCGCTCAAGAATCTAGTGCAACAAATAATCATTTCAAACACAGAACAACTTCAGTAAAGTTTTCAAACAAGGAGCACTTTATTCCATAGTATACACTGTAATGATAAATGCAAAAAAAAATGCAAGGCATATTCACACATTTCAACTTGTTTAAGTCCACAAACATAACACTATGGCAGTGGACACAGTCTATGAAAGCCAACATACTATTTCACCTACACTGAACAAACAGTACACAACTGTAGTGAATCTAGGCACAATAACAGCAGGATATGACAGGTGAAAAGAGCAACTTTCTGAACATGCAGATCACATTAAAACTTTAGGACAATTTATAAACTAAACCTGTCAGTCACTTTTTTTCTGTTTGCAATCAAGAAATCCCAGTAAGATATGTCTGGTGGTGAGGGTCTGAAGAACATGCTTCCTTTTTGTGTGTGTGAAGAACTGGATCCATACATGATTTTCTGCTTGGCACACTTCCAGAACCTGCCAGTTATCAAAAATAACAGAATTTAATACAGACTTGAATACCAGGGACAGACAGACGTCATCTAATGTATGCTTACTAAAACTAAAAGAAAAACAACAACACATTAAAAATGCGATCAGGTCACAAAGTATGGCATCTCTAAGTCAGATACCTGTATTACATTTTTCAGTATGTAAAAAAGGGAAACAGAAAGATGCTACATGTACTTTGTAACAATCCTAAAACACCCTTACATACCAAAGGTCTTTATTTATAATACAAGAACAGTGAAAATGTTTATAATGTAAGAAAATCTTCCCCCCCTCCTCCCCCCCCCCCCCACCACCAGCCCCAAAAGTCAGCCATCATGCACAGTTAATCAATAAATAAAAATATTTAAAGTGGCTAGTCAACTATTACATTTAATGCAGAAAGGAAACAAAAATAAGACCGCAAGACCTTAACTATTAGTATTACATTTAATGCGGAAAGGAAACAAAAATAAGACCACAAAACAAAGGAAAGGGGGACGGAGGTAGCACTGTGTCCCTGTTACGTTCACCTGCTACAAAGTTTACAGAGTACTTGTTTAATATGCACAAGCCTCCATTCGGACGTAAATGTTTGTAAACAACCACTCGAAATGTAAGCTGTGAGCCATTTGAACTTTTAAATCAACCGCTTAGCTAAATCAGCAATAATTACAGACATAGACGGACTGCAGACTAATGTAACAAAAGACACAGTGACCATCTGGACATACATAACACAGACACAGTCACAGACGGTGTCCACAAACTGAAACTGCCCCCTTCCCACCATAATACAATGGAGTAAACAAAGCACACTACCAATGCCATTTATATCACTTACTAGTGGCTAAGAAAGCATTTGTTTGGGAAAATATATGATGAGGACGGAAATTCAACAATTACGTGGGACGTTTGTAACATTTAGGACGTTCGTAACAAGACAAAATATCCAGACACAGTCAGAATACTCACTGCCACCCCATTGACAAGACCATTGTCAGTGACAAGCGGCCATGTGGTGTCAACAGGAAGGCCAGTGGTAGTTTTAGAAGCGGTCAGCAGTAATTAAATGTTTGCAATGTCGATAAAATTTGCAAAAGGTCATTCGTAACAAATGAACAAAGTTTTAGATTTTTCACTTCAGGGTAAAAAAAAAGTAAACATGAAAATGCCCGCAGTAAAAACATCAACTGCTGTCGGTGTGCGACTGGTATGCAAATACGAGAAGCGAAGGTCCGCAGTGGTGGATGGTAGCAGACCATCTTTAAACTTATCAGAAATTTGGACACAGTCCGTTACGAACGGCCAACGTATTTTCAATTTCGTTTTTTTTGGGGGGTATGAAACATCACTCATGGCTTGCAATTCGACTGGATACTAAAGTTAGTTTATTCAGTAATCAAATGGTGTACAAGTTGTGAAGAATAGTTCAGCTGGTTAGTTGCTGTTTTCAGCTGAAGTCAAACAGCCCACGTTGTCCCACTTTCCGGAAGCCGTTTTTCATCAATTTTCGTCAAGTATTTTTGTCTTTAATCCTCCTCTTGGTGACCAAAGCTGCCAATTTTTACTTTAACTACTCATCAATGCATACTGAATAAAAGCAACCACAGTTTCATGTAACTGTAGTAAGACGAAAATAAATAGGAGTATACAAACAGACGCGGGTTAAGTTGGAGCACCTTTTGTCACAGGCTCATGTACATATAACATTTCAGAAATGACCATATATATATATACATGTAACTAAATATGCCCACAAGGTGAGCATGATACTTATGTGATAAATGTGATGGGAATTCATGGATGGTTGGCTAAGGACTACAGTTCATCGCTGGTTAGCTAACAATAAGTTGAATAACACACAACAGATCCAGTTGTCTAAGTTCGGGGGCCATAACTACAGACAGGCCTAATGTCACAGGCTGGTCTAAGGTTAGGGACAATGGCCTCAAAATGTTATTCATAGACGGGGACTGTGCCAGAGTCCGATCTGAACCTTGGGCCTAAACAGCTGAGAGTGGGATTTGTTTTTTGTTTGTTTGTTTGTTCTTCTGAGACAAAATTTGTGCAAATTCATCAGTGATTGTCTTACCTTTAAGTGCACAACATGCACTAAGATTGTTGCTTATGCTAAACATCCCCGGTTCATTTTGATTAAGAAAAGTCCTAATGGCCTGGCATGAAAACACAGAAAATATATAATACTAGTAACAAAATGTTGATTGTGGCTACTCTTAATGGATGAGTAAATCACAAAAGAACATCCTACTTACTTTTTTTGTTGTTTTTGTTTTTGTTTCATCATTTCAGGTGTTTATTTCTGCATGGATAATTTTTGACAAACCTTTTCGCCTTTTGAATTTGATGGAGCTAAGTCCAGTGCGACAAATAAAATTCATGTATACATGCATCTGTTATACACCTCTCTCAAACTAAATTTGACTCATTTGCTCACATGGGTCATGACTGTGACAGGCCGGGGGTTTCCCAAGAGGCCACGCCACAAGATCATCGCAGAAGCGCGCTTTGATGGAGAACTGTTGGCGACAGACCCAGTGGACCATGTGGACACTCCTGACTTCACGCAGGAACTGGCCTGGGAGCTAGACAAGAAGGCGCTGCAGCAGCACAGGCTGCAGCGCACCTCCATCAAGATCCAGTGCTTCGCTGTGGACACGCACAGTGGTCTGAAGGAGCCCATAGGTTATGTTATCTTGGATGTCAGATCAGCAGTGCAAAACAAACAGGTGGGTGAGCAGCCATTTTGGTTATGGTATTCCGAACGTCAGATAGGCCATCAAACACCAGTTTTAAAAGCCATCATCCAGCACCTATAGGTTTGCCTTCACTTTGCTTAGCGCCCACTACTGTGAAATGCCAGATTGCAAACAGTGTGTTTTTCTGTGGATCTACAGATCAGAGTTGTATAGTTATTCTGGAACTAAACTAGCTATCTAAAGTCAACAGTTAGCTGATATTGCCTGCCTTCTCTTTGCACAGTGCCCAATACTGTGAAATGCCAGATTTCAAACTATGCATTTTTCTGTGGATCAACAGTTGTAAAATTATTCAGGAACTAAACTAACTGTTTAAAGTCAACATTTAGTTGATATTAAATGTCCAAGCCATTTCAAATGAACAGGCAAGTTTATTGGTTAAATTGTGTGAGCCATTCGGAACAAACAACCAGCATACTCATGATGATGACTCTCCTTCTAAAGGATTTATTTATTGCACAGTTCCTGAAAGTGACAATACAAGAAATAATGAGGGCGATCTTGTATTTATTGTAATTGTTAATGTCAAATGGAGTAAGACTAGTGAGTACTGAGAGAGTAAACTGCATTACTTTGAGGTGTGCATTGACTTCTTAAGTTCACTCAAAAATAAATCTAGTACTGTAGTACAATTCGGAAATCTGTCTTGCAAAATGTGCATGATTCAATTTATAATCTGTATTCCATTTAATGGTTTATTCATCAAAATCAGCAGAACTTTGCAGAAATCCAGTGTCCTTGTTCAGAAGATTAAACAATGAGTCCTTGATGTTCTAGCAGGGACTCGTTATTTAATCTTCTGAACAAGGACACTGGATTTCTGCAAAGTTCTGCTGATTTTGATGAATAAACCATTAAATGGAATACAGATTATAAATTGAATCATGCACATTTTGCAATGGTCTAGGGAGATGGAACATGATAAAGGTTTTGACATGTATCACCATGCTTGAGTCTAGGCGCTGTAACTGAACTGAGCTGTGCACAGTCCACAAAGAATTGTTTCATTCACACACACACATATAAAAAAATTTGCCCCACCATGAACAAAGACACTTATCTGTAATTATTTGTTATGTCATAATATAATAGATTATGTTGCTAAATATGGCACTGATGCAACAAAAGATGTTGAAATAGACTGCTGAATTATTGTATACAAACTAAAGATGTTTTGCATTTTGTTCCAAAAAGGGAAGGGAAGTGTTTGTTTGACTATTATATATATTTATCCTTGATTCAGTTTTATGCTGCCTTCAGGAATCTGCTGTTTGCAGAAAGAGAAAAATGTAGGTTTATTTGTTATGATTTCTTTTCTTATTATAGTTATTCTTTTTGTACATGTTTCATGTGTATGTCACTGTATATCACTGTGTGTGTGTGTGTGTGTGTGTGTGTGTGTGTGTGTGTGTGTGTGTGTGTGTGTGTGTGTGTGTGTGTGCAGGTTGCAAAGTGGTATCCACTGCTTCATTGCAAATATGGGAAAACAAAGCCTGAAATACGTCTGGCGTTATATCTGGATGATGACAAGTCACCACCGAAAGATGGTACCGTCAAAGTCATGCAGCGTAAGATCACATTTTATTGTTTGCTTTTGTTTTATTTCTCTTTTAAAGATTTAGCTGATTTAACTGTTGGTTGGTATGTTGGTTGTTTTGTAATGGGATAGTAAGTAAATTAAGACAGAGAATGTCAACTGAGACAGTTTATTGGGTGGGTATTTAAACTGGCAAACCTGTTTATAGTGATTGATAAAATGATGCTATATGTTTAAATCATGGGTGCGTTTTAAATCATAGTTCAGGAGCTGTGTGAGAGTCAAGGTGGCCATCCTGGACTGTCCATCCTAATGAGCCTTCTGGTTTTTATGGACATAAAGCAATATTGAACCATGCTTCGGCATTGGTCACAGCTTGTCCCAAATATGTCAACTGACATCTGAGGACGTTAAGCATCACTTCATCATCATCATGTGTTTCAAAAATGCCTGCTAGTGGATGCACAAAGTGTGACGTGACTTTCACAGTTAATTTAAATGATTAACACTGTTATTCTTGTGTTAATAACAGAAAATAAACGACCAGCAGCCCCAGCAAACCTGAATGTGAAGGCATTGGTGCCTGTGTTGAATGACCAGGAAGGCTTCTACCAGCTGGGACCAGCTCAGACCTGCTGTGATCAGTTTGTGCTGTCTGTCACCATTGCTTATGCCAATAACCTTCCACAGGTAAGAGGATGAGATGAGTATTGCTCTCTGATCTGATGTGTGTGTGTGTCACTGTGTGTGTGTGTGTGGTACATGTGTGTGTGTGTGTGTGTGTGCACGTTTGCCTGTGTGTGGTGCATGTGTGTGTGTGTGTGTGCAAAAATATGTGCAAGAGCAAGTGTCATTAACACTGACTTGTAACAGTTTATATCTGTGTTGTTTTCAGTTGGTGTCTATGTTTTTTTCAGCTGGTTCCTAGCAACATGCCATTGCCAGCTGCCTCAAGTGGATTTTTCTTCTACTATTCACTGCTTGGTAATGACGTGACCAATGAAACCTTCCCAGACCTGCTCAACCCCACCTTCCCAGCAGAGCGAGCCTCTGTCAGAGTTCGCAGCAGCGTTGATGCCTTACGCATGTTTTTCACACATCAGCCAGGTTTACAGGTGTGTGCCACTGTTTTTTTGACCTGACCAGAATGCTGATATGGTGGAGTTGACAACAGGATCAGCTTTTCTCTGCCATTGAAGTGTGAACATGTGTGTATGTGTGTTTCTCTCTGTGCTATCAAAAACAAACAACAACAGCTAAAACAGAGACAGAGAGAGACAGAGAGTTATGGCCTGATCTGCCTTAAGATCACATTGATTAATTGGCCTGTGTGGCTTTTGGCAAATCTTTAAATTAGCATTTAAGCCATCTTGTTGCTTGCTTTGGCATGTAAGTTTTGGCTTTATAGCCTGTATTTTATTTTTTGTGTATGTTGGGGGGGATAAGAATTTTATGCAGTAATGTTTTTGGAATCATCAGTATTTATCAGCCTGCATTAGTCATCATTAATTTGATGCTGTTTCTGGACTGTGTCTATTGGGACTGTTATGTATACAACAATAGCTAGTACATCACTAATTGAATTTTGTTTACAGTGCTTTGAATAGGACAGTGAATAAAAAAAGATCATGAATACAAGCACGTGTGGAAAGGAGTTGCATCATATTAAATACTGTGCTATAATATGTTTTTATGATAATAATAGTATCTGGAAATCATAGTGACAGTTACTGGTTGCAAGACTGATCCGTGACTGCTCTAACCTTGTAGAATTCCTACAAACACCACTGAGCTTTACATAAACATGGCTCATATGCCTTTACTGGAGATGGCTGCTGAAATTAGTTTTCTCTACCATCTGTTCTGCAGGTTCTGTAAGTCATAGTATGTAACTGAATACTGCACAGGTGACAAGGAATTTAGGTTTTGTAGACTCTGATCAGATTGTGTGACATCTGCTAAATGGAGAAGGAAAAAGGAGTGTGTGTGTTGGGGGTGGGTGGTGGGTGGGTGATATATTGCTTAATAGCTGAGGTAAATAAACCAATTCAGAGGCTCTGCATGTGTGTGGCAGATTCACCTGTGCTGTGGAGACCAGTCACTGGGGAGCTGTGAGGTTCCTCTGTCATCACTGTTGAAGAAAGACAGCACAGAGATCTACATGAAACCAGTCAGCGTGGAGGGCGACTTTCAGGTAGGTCTCTTCCACCCCTGCAAATTCTTGTTTGGCTGCATTTCTCTCTCTCTCTCTCTCTCTCTCTCTCTCTCTCTCTCTCTCTCTCTCTCTCTCTCTCTCTCTCTCTCTGTGTGCTGGAGAGTGTTTTGTTGTTGTTGTTGTTTTCAGGATATGTTGCTTGTTTTTTGTTTCGTTTTTTAATTCCACTTGTTGTTTACACGGGTGTCTTTTTTCTTTAAGATAAAGAGAATAAAGCATGAACGTTTGATTGATTGGTCACAGTTATGTTGACAGCTCTCAAGCAGACACACTGCACTCTAGTTGCTTGTGACTCTTAATGTAGCTTTACAGAGGTTGTTTGAGTATCCACTAAAGTGATGTATGCACCAGTTAATTATGACATGCCTGGTGCCATGCAAAACTGCTGCCATTTGGCTCAAATACATTTCAGGATAACTACAATTTTCTAGCATTAAATACATTCATCAAAAACAATGAAGATTTTTTTTTTTAAACCATTACTTTACAACAATCTCAACCCTTGAATTGAGAGAGAGAGAGAGAGAGAGAGAGAGAGAGAGAGAGAGAGAGAGAGAGAGAGAGAAACAACAACCTAAAATTGCATCATTTACTGCAGTTTAATGCTTGACACAGTTATGAAAGTGATTTCTGTTTTGCTGGTGTATGTGTATTTCAGCTGTGTGTGTATGTGTATTTCAGCTGGTCCCACCAAACAAAGTGAAGCAGCAGATACCAGCATTGCCCAACGCCCTTGCCCCAGCTGTGGGGGTGTCAGTTGTGCTTAGGAAAGAAGATATGGTCAGTGCTTTGACTTTTCTCTTGTCTAAAAATGTTCCTTTTCTTCTGCCCAGATGTACACCAGCACATCCATTGATTTCAACTTACCATTGTAGTATTACTCCTGTATGGTTTAAACAAAGTTTATTTACATTCATGAAAATATGGACAATCAAAATCATTGTATGAGCATTAAACAAGCTAGGCTTATAGTAAATGCTCACTGTTACTCCTGTATGTGTGTGTGATTGTTGGTGTTTGTGTTGCAAGTATGGTGGCAAAAAGCCATGGTACGATCTATACAGTGCTTGGATTACAGACTTGTCTTGTTTAAGGCTGTTATCAAACTTGGCAAAATTGTGGTTTGAATTTATTTACAAAATTGTTCCTTTTTTTTTCCTTTTTTTTTTCTGTTTCATTTTTTGTCCTTTTTTTCTTTTTTCTTTTTTGTCCTTTCTTAAATCACAATATCTGTCACTTCTCAGTGCCAGTGTCTGCACTGGTATCATGTGCATTTGGTCTTGGTGAGATTTTGGATGAAAGTCAGGTCAGATGGGAGTAGACAAAATTATGATTTTTCATTTTTCTTCTGATTCAGCCACAGATTCAGACTCCAGATCAGAAAATGTGCGCACATGCATGTAAACTTCTGAATTTCCCCAAAACTGTTTTCAGCAAACTTGTGACATCATTTACGACAATGGTAGAACTAAACTGTTCGGATGACAAAGGTGCCTGAAGGAACATGTGACTTGATAAAACACGTGATCAGTCACAGCACAGAATAACAGCACAGTCTGGGCAGAAATTTGTGTTGCCCCAGGTCACTAGGCTTTTTTTATGAAATGAAGAGTAACAGGCCTTACGGTTGTTAACTTTTATATTTAAGTGTCTTGCTTTCCTTCTTTCTTTGCCGTGAGGCAACCCTGTGCACTGACAGGACATTAAAATCCGAAAATGTATTTCTTCTTTCTTTCCTTCATTTTGTCTGTCTTTGTCTTCATGTCTTTTTCTGTCTGTCTCTCCCTGTTCCTGCCCTGTTTCTATGTATCCCATTGCACTGTCTGTCTGTCTGTCTCTCTCCTTGTTTCTGTGAGTCTGCTCGTTTATCTTAGTTACTTGATGCCACATGTGTTTCTTCAACTGAACAGGGAGCGGTAACACCAGTCAAAGACCACGCCAACAATGCAGCCCTTCCTGTCGGCGGTGGTGCCTCCCCCTCATTCAAGTCCTCCCCCTCACAGTTCACCCCTCCCCAGCGTGACAAACCTCCAGAGGCTCAAGGAGGGAGGGAGAAGGAAGGGCAGCAGACCAAGGTGAAGACTGTTGCCACGGGTGATGGAGGAGAAGGGGGAGACTACTCTGACTCATTTGAGGATGAGACTCGCAACTCAGCCAGTCTTGAAGAACGGGCTAAAAGCAACACAGGTAAGATTTGGACAGATGTGCATTTGTGCTTGTATTGCCATGGTGCCAAATACTAACCCCCACTCACAAATTCACGCCAGTCATAAAACAAAAAGTTCCAGCGACAAAGGATAGATCCACAAAGCACATACAAATTTGCTCTCTCTCTACCTCAAATGAGCTAGTGTGGTTGATGGGATGTTAAAATGCAAGAACCTCTTCTCTCTCTCCCACTGTCTCCCCCTCACTGTTTCCCCCTCTCTCTCTTTCCCCCTGTCTCTCTTCTTCCCCCTCTCTCTCTTCCTCATGTGACCTTGTGCAGTTGATGGGATGTTAACGCCCAAGAACCCTCTCTCTGTCTCTCCATCTCCCCCCCCCCCCCCCATCCACTCCCCTATCTTCCTTTTATTCTCCTTCCCTCCTGATCCCTCTCTCTTTCTCCTGCTCTCCCTCTTCCTCCCTTTCCCTTTTTCTCTCTCCCCCCTTTCCCTCTCTCTCCATCCCCACCCCCATCCACTCCCCTATCTACCTTTTATTCTCCATCCCTCCTAATCCCTCCCTCTTTCTCCTGCTCTCCCTCTTCCTCCCTTTCCCTTTTTTCCTCTACCCCCTCCGCCCTCTCTCCCCCTCTCTCCTCTCTCTCTCTCCCTCTGAATGTATCTTTTCTTATATCTTTCTCTCCACCCCTCTCTCACTGTCTTTCACTCTCTCCTCTTTTTATTCCTAACCACCCACATCACATCACTTACACTCTTACTAACTCTGTGGTTCCTCTAATTTTACACTCCACTGTACAACAGTTGCATGATATGTACTACAAACACTTGCTTTCTGCATACTACCATTAACAGACACGTATATTGTTTTGTGTTGCCTTTGACAGCAGGGCAGCACCAAGCCACGAAATCCAGTCAGCAAGGGGCTTCACAACCAGCACATGCACAAGCAGGTACTTTGTTCCAGTAAACCTGCTGTCTGTCAGCCTGTCCGCTGTGCAAGGTTTTGTGATGTGTCATGCATGACAGCAAACAGTGCAGTTAACTTGAAACTGGCCAGAATGTTTTGTAAGTTCTTAGTGTATTGTTGTAAACAGCATGGAAAAGGAAAGAAAGAAGTCCTTTGGACCAGGGAAGCTGTTGGCGTGATCAGATTGCTTGTGTTACCAACTTGTGTTTAACCTGTGCCTTGTTGGAGAGTGTGCTGGTCATGCAGTTACTCTGTGTGTCAGTCCGTCACAGGTTCTGTTTCAGTTTAGTTCAAATCGGGGGGAAAGCCCATCATGTGCTTCCACCCCATCTCTCAGAAGTTTCCTCAGCATTGCCTGCGTAACATTTCTAATGTTGTCAGTCACCCACTGTCCTGTTCTGGAAAACTGGTTAAAAAGGGAAAGAAAACAAAGCAAGCAGACTCATGTTCACGGGCATATTCAGGGGTATAAAAATAGATATTTGTTCCTCTGTGAAGAAAAGAAAAGAAGATATATATATTATATACCTGTGTCTTTGTCACCAGCAGGTGGGGGGGTTGCTGACAGCATCAGCACGTCGGAAGTTCATCATGCCATCCCGCCGCAGGCTCACCATTTCACCTTCTCCCTTGACCTGCGCAGCATTCGCGACCTGGCGTCACCCAACACCATCTTTGTCTTCCTTAGGTCAGTCTTCCAAGTTGTCTTGTCCTAGAGCTGCCAGGTGTTAAGTAAGACATTTAACTTGGGATTTTCTTTGCAAGACGTCTTGATAGGCCATTGACACAGATGTTTATTATAATGATAATAATAATCAAGGAGATTTGTATGATACATCATCTACCATGAACATGGTGCACTGCACAAACTACAGCTAATGGTGTATGTACAAAAGCAAAGGATGTTGCCAACAGCAACAAAACCAGAAGAGAAACATACAAATCAACACTAACTGGTTATACATCACAAATTAAAACAAGTTGTAATTATATGCCATCCATACACTGAAAACTGATACAAACCTCACACAGATGCAGACACATTCATAGCACACACACACACACACACACACACACACACACACACACACACACACACACACACACACACACACACACACACACACACACACAGAATTTGGGTTCAGCACCTTTGGTTCAACACATACAACCAGTAATCACAACAGATTAGCAGGAAAAAGGGGATAGAACAAGACACTATGATAACTGGAACAGCAGGTCTTGAGAGCAGATCTGAAAGCAGGAGCAGAATCAGAATGATGTATTTTATAGGGCAATGAGTTCCATTGAATGGAGAGAAATTTCTCTGACCAAGTGATTTTGTTTTCATGAAAAGAATACATGAAATGCACAGGTCTGAAGATGGATTGACTCTTTACTGAGTTGTCTGGAACCATCCAAAAGGTCAAGCGAAAGTGGTCTTGAAAGAGGGGTTGCCCTTGGTGAAGGGTTCTTTTACATGGAAATATGATGGGGGAAAGGTATCTGAAAAGTGGCCATAAAAGAGGGGTTGTCCTTGGTCAGGGGGTTTTCTACGTGGAAGTGTGAAGGGAAAATAAAAGTGGTCATAAAAGAGGGGTTGTCCTTGGTCAGGGGTTTTTCTACGTGGAAGTATGAAGGGAAAATAAAAGTGGTCATAAAAGAGGGGTTGTCCTTGGTCAGGGGTTTTTCTACGTGGAAGTATGAAGGGAAAATAAAAGTGGTCATAAAAGAGGGGTTGTCCTTGGTCAGGGGGTTTTCTACGTGGAAGTATGAAGGGAAAATAAAAGTGGTCATAAAAGAGGGGTTGTCCTTGATCAAAGATTTTTCTACATGGAAATACAAAGGGAAATGTTTTTATAAATAAGAGTGGTGGACCTTGGTCAGGGGTTCAGCTGTGACCAACAAGGCTGTTGCCAACTTGCAGGTACACCTACCCGTTCTTCGGCAGCGCAGCCCCAATCCTCACCCACCCCCCTGTGGAGATCCGCAAAGGCTCAGAGGTGCTGCTGCCTCAGTCCTTCTGTGCTTTTGATTTTGCTTGTACGCTTCAGCAGCTTCAGGACACATTTCGTAGGTCAGTCAGGGTGTATGTATTTTTTGTGCATGTTGTGTGTGTGTCTGTGTGCAAGAGTGTGTGTGTGCGTAAAACACCAACTTACTTACTGTGTGTGAGTGCATGTTTTGTGTGTGTGTGTGCATGTGGTGTGTGAGCCTGCATGTGGTGTGCATGTGTGTGTGTGTGCACACATGCGTACATGTGTATGTGTGTGTGTCTTTGTTGGGGGGGGGGGGATGCGTTTTCTGTATTTTGCATGTGTGGGTGGGTTGGTATTGCACTTGTATGTTGTTTAGTTTGGGGGTGGGGGTGCATGGTGACACTTATTACTTGCAGTAAGCTAGCTACTTAAAATGGACATATGTTGTTTGTTTTGTGAGTGTGTCACTTTGTGCAGATGTGTTTAGAACACAAAGTCATACTTTTATAATGTGCCTTTTTTTTTCTCTCTCTCTTCCACTGTGGATCTGTTCCAGGAATTTTCAGTATTAAGAGTACAAATGTTTGTCAGTGTGAAAGAAAGAAGATCAAAAACACATGATAGAACAGCAAGACAGAAAGACAGAAAGATTGTCTGATTAAAAATAAATAAAAAAAAGAAGCTTTATTTCTCTATTGTCAGTGTCAGTGGTCAATATTAGCAAAAAGACAGACTAACATAGGTGCCATTGCTACAATACGAAATGAAAGATGGGGGGGGGGGGGGGGGGGGGAGCGGGAGGGGGAGAGAGATGGAAAGAAATGGATTGGTGCAAAATCCTGTAGATATTTAAACTGTGATAATTTTTCTGTCCCCAGAGTTCCTCTGGTTGTGGAAGTGTGGCACCGTGACAGACAGCTCTCCAAAGATGTGATGCTGGGCACCACACGCTTGCCGCTCGTACAGATCATCACAGCTGAGAAAATGAAAATCATGGTGGGTTTCTTCTTGAACTGGCTTTTTCCACAAAGCGGTTTTGTTGGAGGCATAAAGCAATGCCATTTTTAGATTCAGTATGGTTTACAGAATAAAATGTCGACACTTTTTGTCTGTGTAAACACACATCAGGCAGAAGGGCACAAAAGACTTTATGCAGATGCTAACGGTGGTAATGTCACGGCTGAATTGCTTGCTGTTTTTGTTGCAGATAGTTGGAATGGCTGTTCATTTCATAGCACCCAGTTTCCTGCTCACACAAACAGCTCTGTCAGTGGTGGTCATGAACCCACTTGGAAGACTAGACATTTTTGTATGAATGTGGCAGAAACGCAGAATTTTACTCATGCAGGAACAGACTCTTGCCTGCTCTGAGTGCTTTTGAACAGAGAAATGAAATTCAAAAGCATCCAGCAAAGACATAAGGTAGTTCAAAAATGTAGAAAATATGCAAATATTTCTATTATTTTGCAGGCTGGTAGTGTGGTTCTAACAATGTTTTTGCAAGAAAAGTGTTTATTTGTCTTTGAATTTGAACTCCACAGGGTGCAGCCAGATTGGTTTGCTCTTTACGAATGAAGAACAGAAAGTGGTTGCCTGGTTGCACAAGACACACCTGTGCCACACAGGCTGTCCTTGTTTAAAACTGCATATATGCACAAAATACAAGACACAAAATGGCAGGGCCCATGGCCACTTTTACGCAACTTTCAAACACTTTTTTTAAAAATAATTTTGTAAATTAGACTATAAATCGACCTACAAATCTGTTGTAATTTTCTTTTTTTACACAGTCAGTATTGATAGTGTCTATGTTGCTTCTTTACTTGATGTCTCCTTTAAAGTTGGTCAGGTTGTGCGTCTGTAAGAGCATGTGTTGGGTTGCAGGGCAGTAACAACACAACTGGCTGGAGGCAAGAGTTTGCCGACCGTGTCCCAGTCTCTGCCATAGAAGGGTAACAACTTTGTCTTATTTGCATGAAAGATCTGCCTGAGGCAAAAATACATGCAGATTTTAATGGGGGTTTTTGTCTTTGAATTGTAAATGCATTTTTAGTTTGTGTCTCTCAGAATAGGGTTTGTGGTAAAAAGCCAAATGTTTAAGATGCCAGCAGAGTGGGGTTTTTTGGACTGTTTGGAGAATGCTGAAGGGGACTTTATTTCTGTAGGGACAGTGAAATAGATTCCTGAATGATGTCTAATGTCAGTGTATCCCTGCACAGCGTGCAGTGTCTGATGTCTGTGTATTTCTGTGCAGTGTCTGGTGTCTGTGTACCCCTGCACAGTGTGCAGTGTCTGATGTCAGTGTATCCCTGCACAGCATGCAGTGTCTGGTGTCTGTGTACCCCTGCACAGTGTGCAGTGTCTGATGTCAGTGTATCCCTGCACAGCATGCAGTGTCTGATGTCTGTGTATTTCTGTGCAGTGTCTGGTGTCTGTGTACCCCTGCACAGCATGCAGTGTCTGATGTCAGTGTATCCCTGCACAGCATGCAGTGTCTGATGTCTGTGTATTTCTGTGCAGTGTCTGGTGTCTGTGTACCCCTGCACAGCATGCAGTGTCTGATGTCAGTGTATCCCTGCACAGCATGCAGTGTCTGATGTCTGTGTATTTCTGTGCAGTGTCTGGTGTCTGTGTACCCCTGCACAGCGTGCAGTGTCTGATGTCAGTGTATCCCTGCACAGCATGCAGTGTCTGATGTCTGTGTATTTCTGTGCAGTGTCTGGTGTCTGTGTACCCCTGCACAGCGTGCAGTGTCTGATGTCAGTGTATCCCTGCACAGCATGCAGTGTCTGATGTCTGTGTATTTCTGTGCAGTGTTTGGTGTCTGTGTACCCCTGCACAGCGTGCAGTGTCTGATGTCAGTGTATCCCTGCACAGCATGCAGTGTCTGATGTCTGTGTATTTCTGTGCAGTGTCTGGTGTCTCAGTATCCCAGCACAGCATGCAGTGTCTGATGTCTGTGTATCTCTATGTAGTGTGCAGTGTCTGATGTCTGTGTATTTGCAGAGCATGCAGTGTCTGGTGTCTGTGTATCTGTACATAGCATACGGTGTCAGATGTCTGTCTATTCCAGCATGGCATGCAGTGTCTGGTGTCTGTGTATCTGTACATAGCATACAGCATCTGATGTTTGTGTATCCCTGCACAGCGTGCAGTGTCTAATGTCTGTGTATTTATGTGCAGTGTGCAATGTCTGTGTACGTCTGTCAAGCCTGTTGTGCTCCTTCCCTTCACAGACATCCACAGCACTGCGCGGAGATCAGCATGGTGATGAGTCTGGAAGACTGGGGCCCCATCGCTCCCACCATCGTCAGCACCAGCAGCAGCAGTCAGCCACAGCACTCACAGGTAGGGCATCAACAGTCACGTGTTCCTGTGGGGGGTTGGGTGGGTGGGGGGGGGGGGGGGTAGAGAGCAGTGAAGGAGGGTTGTGGAACTGCTGCCCTGTGAGTTTTCATCTACCAGTCAGCCAGCAGTGTCAGCCAATCAAACAACATGGCAAACATGAAGATGAGGGGGGAAAGCACGAGAGATCCAGGTAAGAGGGGTGGAGAGAAGAGAGACTCAGTTTGTTGTTGTTGAAACTATTGATAATTTACTAATTGTGATGCCTATTTGAGTGGGTGAGCAGGGAATGACTGATGCATGTGTGTGTGTGTGTGTGTATGCCTGCATGCATGTGTGCATGTGTGTGTGTGTGTGTGTGTGTGTGTGCATGTCTGTGTGTGTGTTGCATATGCATATATATAGTTATTGTTTGCTAGGTGATATTTTGTATGGTAGAGTACAACATTTAAGCTTCTGTTTGTTGAAATGTATGTTAATGTGGTTTTTGTGACAAGTTGTTTGTACAGCGCAGTGAGAGAATAGCACTTTATAAGAATTATTTATTATTATAATGTACCATGTCAAAATCCCAGAGTGGCTACCACATTTTTCTCACAAGCTGAAATATAGCAGTAGAGCTGAAAACTGTTGGAAATACTTAAAATTAAATAAAATGGTGCCTGTCCATTGATGTTGATCTTGAAGTGATATGAATGTTATGGAAGAAAAAACTGTTTCACACTCTTGTCCTCAATGATACAAAGTCTGTAGCGGGTTTTGTGTTTAGTGTGACTATGTTTAAATGCTGCCTGGAAACAGAATCTGCTCCACATTTATGTATCGCTAGGAGCGAAGCAGTTTGCGTAATGTCTGTGACTGCGTTCAGCACTGCCTGAAAAAGATCTGTCCCATCATGTTCTTGCTCTGTTCAGCATGCATGGTGTCACTAACAGCATCGGGGTAATGAATGTATGCTGAAAAACCCTATTCCACATTCATGCTCTCACTAACAGGATCTACACAATGAATAATTTATGTGCTATGTCAGAAAAACAACAACACCTGATTCCACATTCATGCTCTCACTAACTGTGTCTGCATAATGAATGTGTGCTCAACACTATGTTGGAAAACAGTTCTACAACATTCATGTTCTCACTAACTGTATCTGCATAATGAATGTGTGCTGAGCACTATGTTGAAAAAAAAAATCTACAACATTCATGCTCTCACTAACTATATCTGCAGGGTAAATGTATACAGAACACTGTGTCTGAAGAAAAAAACTGCTTCCATGTTCATGCTGTCACCAACCATATCTGTAAAATGAATATGTGCAGAATGCTATTTCTAAAAATATTTAATTCCACATTCATTCTTTCTCTAAGAGTATCTGCATAATGAATGTGTGCTGAACACTTTACCTGAAAAAATCAATGCCACAATCATGTGCTCACTAACAGTATTAGAGTAATGAATACATGCTGCCTGTCTGAAAAAAATGTTCCATGTCCATTTTCTTACAAACAGTATTGGCATAATGAATGTGTGCTGCAGACTGTGTCTGGTTGAGAGAGAAAAAAGTTGCTCACCCATGTTCTTACTAACAGTATTGGCATAATGAATGTGTGCTGCAGACTGTCTGGTTGAGAGAGAAAAAAAGTTGCTCACCCATGTTCTTACAAACAGTATTGGCATAATGAATGTGTGCTGCAATGTGTCTGGTTGAGAGAGAAAAAAGTTGCTCGCCCATGTTCTTACTAACAGTATTATAATTTGCATAATGAGTGGATTTGTATAATGCATGCAGATTTGCATAATGAGTGATGGTGTTGAGCACCCTGTGTGTGTGTTTGTTTGGCAGGTGGCCGCGGGCACACAGGGAGGCAACCCCTACGCCCAGCAGCAGTTGGCAGCCAGTCCACGCCAGACCTCGGAGTACCAGGCAGCGCTGGAGCTGGAGATCTGGAAAGAGACCCAGCAGCAGATCTTCGAAAAGGAGGTGCTGTGGAGGCTGCTTGTACTGAAAATAACAAGACCAAATTCCTTTCTTCTTTTATGGTGCTTTACGTCCACAGAAACTGTATGGTTTATTAGGGACAGGGGAAGAATGGGATAGGGAATGATAGCCTAGGCCCACCTCCCTGTTCACACAGCGCTGACACCAAGTTTTCTCTGCCAGGTTTACTTAAGTAATCACCTGAGTGATGCCAAACAGTGGAGGAACAAAATCTGATTCAATTCATATATTAAAAAAATTTAATCACCGAATGTAGAGCTACCTGATAAGACCAACACTTTTAGCATCTGTTCTGCATCTTTCCCCCTAGATATCAACTGTTCAGCAGAGTTAATAAGTTCTTCAACTGACACATATTCCCACAACATTGTTACGTTCCACAAAAGACAAAGATAGCATTCAGTTGCAAAATGTTTTGGTGATTGAGTTGCTGGGGGGGGTCATCCGAGACTTCATCGAGGATTACTCAGGTTCATGTAGTGCACACATGCTGTTACCGATGTGTCTGACAGTGTTGTTGTGTTGTTGCAGTTGAAACAGAAGGAAGCTCAGTACATGAGAGCTCTGGCAGAGGAGTGGAAGAGGAGGGACAAAGAGAGAGATGTGTCTGACAGTGTTGTTGTGTTGTTGCAGTTGAAACAGAAGGAAGCTCAGTACATGAGAGCTCTGGCAGAGGAGTGGAAGAGGAGGGACAAAGAGAGAGATGTGTCTGACAGTGTTGTTGTGTTGTTGCAGTTGAAACAGAAGGAAGCTCAGTACATGAGAGCTCTGGCAGAGGAGTGGAAGAGGAGGGACAAAGAGAGAGATGTGTCTGACAGTGTTGTTGTGTTGTTGCAGTTGAAACAGAAGGAAGCTCAGTACATGAGAGCTCTGGCAGAGGAGTGGAAGAGGAGGGACAAAGAGAGAGATGTGTCTGACAGTGTTGTTGTGTTGTTGCAGTTGAAACAGAAGGAAGCTCAGTACATGAGAGCTCTGGCAGAGGAGTGGAAGAGGAGGGACAAAGAGAGAGATGTGTCTGACAGTGTTGTTGTGTTGTTGCAGTTGAAACAGAAGGAAGCTCAGTACATGAGAGCTCTGGCAGAGGAGTGGAAGAGGAGGGACAAAGAGAGAGAAGTCCTGATGCAGAAAAAGGTCCCGATTTTTTTCTTCCCAAAAATTCACAATATTTGTTGTTGTTAAGAATTGCGCTTTTTTAAATGGCCTTTGTTGAGCAGCTAGGAGATGATAGTTGGTAGGTGGTGTGTGCAGGTTGCTGCCATATGGCCCTGGTATTTGCCATTATGTATTTATAATTACATAGCTTTAAAAAAAATCTTTTAATTGTGTCTGTCCATTCCTTTGTTATATTTGTCTTTAATCGGGTATTGATAAATTAGACAGAATGGTCACTGATACCAGCATGTCCTAACCTTATGTGCTGTTTTAGCAGGAGCAATACCACAGGGACTAACTCTTAGAAATGTGTTAGATGTTTGTGTATGTACGTTTTTTCTTACTTTTACGTTTGTATAGGAATTGATTTTGTGGACTGACTTAAGGAAAGGTTTATGTATGAGAAGAGCTCTAGAGTGTGCATTTGCTTGTCACAGAGTTTGATTGTCCTGAGGTGACCCCATGCAGTTGACAGGATGTTGAAATGCAATTACTATCTTACTAACTCAGTCTCTGTGTGTGTGTGGTTGGGAGTGGACCAGCAAATGAGCCGTGCTTCTTCCTCTCCCCAGCTGGCGGAGTACACGCAGTGGGAGAATCAGCTGAAGAAGACTCTGGCTGACCTGGAGAAGAGAGAGAAGCAGCTGGCTGCCAATGAACATGAGGTAAGGGTCACAGTCAGCAACAGCTGGGACTGTGTGCCAATGAACATGAGATACAAGTCAGACACAGCTGGGACTGTGTGCCAGTGAACATGAGGTAAGGGTCACAGTCAGCAACAGCTGGGACTGTGTGCCAGTGAACATGAGGTATGAGTCATAGTCAGCAACAGCTGGGACTGTGTGCCAGTGAATATGAGGTATGAGTCATAGTCAGCAACAGCTGGGACTGTGTGCCAGTGAACATGAGGTATGAGTCATAGTCAGCAACAGCTGGGACTATGTGCCAATGAACATGAGATACAAGTCATAGCAACAGCTGGCACTGTGTGCCAGTGAACATGAGGTACAAGTCATAGTCAGCAACAGCTGGGACTGTGTGCTAATGAACATGAGGTACAAGTCATAGTTAGCAACAGCTGGGACTGTGTGCCAGTGAACATGAGGTACAAGTCATAGTCAGCAACAGCTGGGGCTGTGTGCCAGTGAACATGAGGTACAAGTCATAGTCAGCAACAGCTGGGACTGTGTGCTAATGAACATGAGGTACAAGTCATAGTTAGCAACAGCTGGGACTGTGTGCTAATGAACATGAGGTAACAGCCACAGACATATCTGGGACTAAGTGCCAATGAACACGAGGCAGTGGTCACAGCCACAGCTGGCACTGTGTGCCAGTGAACATGAGGTAACAATCACTGTCAGCAGCAGTGACGTTTAAAGATGTTGCTGATACAACCAATTGAAGCATGCAGATGCAAGTATTTGCACATTTTCAGGCCAACTTGCATCTTGGGTTTGATTCCCACTTAAGAGAATTGAAAATACAAGGAAAATATGCAGCAAAGATTGGGGAAGAAAAAAAAGGCTTTGTCTTTAGCACAATTTCATCTGTAGGAAGTCTGATTTATGGTGACAGCTGTTTAGAAATTTCTTCTCTTTCTATCAGGTGTGTCGACTGCGAGGAGAGTTGCAACGAGAACATGATCGCAAACTACAGGAGATGAAAGAGGCTTCCCGACGAATGAAGGAGGACTGTGACCACCAGGTGGAGTTACAGAGGTCAGGCAGCTTTTGAGCTTTTGTTGGGTGGTTTTTTTTAACTGGCTTTGGCAGTCAGATGGTCAGTCCACAATGGTTGGCCTGTGTTGGTTTTTGGTTTTTTTCTCCATGGCCATGAGGTATCTGTGGGTGTTCCAGTGTTGTTTTCTTGTTAAGTATAGGCCCATTTACCTTTACTGTCAAAATTGTGAGTGACATAATTTGCAAAGGATCACAGTTCTGTTCTTCTGCGTGGTTGTGGTAGCGTTCCCCAGCTGTACACTCTGAGGGTCACACTGTACATTGACAGATGCATTCCATAGGGTGAGAAGATTGTGTGCGCGATAGTTTTTTATTACCTCGCCACACTGGCATCCACGTGCCGTCTTCAGAGGATTTATCTCGCATTCCTCGAGCGAGAATTAAAGGTCCTCATAGGGCTTGTCAGGGCTGAAGATAGTCCCCACATTATTATGCAGCACATTAAAAACAGTTTAATGTAGCCTTGGTGTTCTTGCTGGTGTCAGTGAGGTGTGACATGGCCCAAGCCAATGCAGGTGTGCAGTAAATGTAGACAGTGGGGTAGAAGTTGATGTATTAAAGGGGGTACCAGGTGAAGAAGCATGGTGGGTCCAATAGATAGGAGCGGTATGAAAACACACTCGCAGCAGTTCTTAAGATGATGAATTCATGGTCAGCTTTGGTAAACATTTGTGAAAACACTAGTTGTGAACATTACCATTTTGAACAAATGTCAGGACTGTGTCTGGCATGTCATGGTGGTGTACCAGCCTTGTCTGTTCCTCACTGATAAGCAAACAAATGTGGCTGCACCTGAGGAGCTCTGATTCCAACAAGAAGTGCATTTGTTGTGTAAATATCGATAGAACAATCATGGGAATCCTGTGGATGTAAATATTTGCTGCACATTTTCTGTTCTCAATCCCACAGGCGTCTTTGCTTAGGGTCCTCTTTAAGTCATGTCCAGCTTTCTTCAAAGAATCCATCCCAGCAACGCTTCAGGAACTGATTTGGAAAGGTTATGGTAAACACCCTCATCCATCTCAATAATATTATTTGTTATGTTTTTTTTCTTTCTCTGGAGCACTTCCATTTTGGGGGACATTTCATTGACAGGAACATTTACAAAGTGTAAAAGCGTGTTGGTGCGTTTGTCTTAGTGTTCTGACACGGTGGTGTTTTTTTTATTTTGCAGGATGAAAGTGAAAGAGCTGGAGGAGATCATCAACAGATACAAAGCAGACGTGAGTGCCTCTGGCAGTTCATCTCTTTTCATCATGTTTTATAAGGGTACCCCAAGTTAAAGCACAAGCTGGCCCCAAAACATGGGAGGTGTGCAAATATTTCAGTTTGAGGTCTTTGTATTGTGTTTCTGTAAATATGTATGCAAATGAATTTTATTTTAATTTTATTTTTCACTTCAAATTGGGGCTTTTGGTTTGCTGTCTGCCCAAGGAGAGGAGAAAATGGCTGGCTCGTGGCAAAGTGCACACTTCTGCCACACATGCCGGCCTTGTTCATGGTGTCACAGACTGCCAGACACAAATGGCAGCACCCATGGTCCTGTTTTAGCAACTTTGAAACATTGTTGTAGTTTTTGTTTGTCTCTCATGAGCTTCACTTTTGGGTTTAGGCATGTTTGTTTTAATGTTATTTTGTTTAGAGAAAAAAACAGATCCAAAAAACATTTTAAAAATGAGAAATCGTATGGTTGTCAGCGTTAGTTCAGGCAGCCACCTTAGGCAAAAACCTTAACATTCAAATTCCCTCAGTTGCTGTTGAAGTGAGACTTTCAAAGTTTGCATGGCATGACTGTCTACTGAGCTTTCCTGGGATGCAAGAAAAAGATCAGTTGAGTGGCTTTCACTCTGAACTGGCATTGCAGACCCCTGCCCACCCTACAGGAGTTGTGTATGTAAAAATGCATTGGCAAAGTACATTGTGATTTTTGATGAAGGTGACCCCTCTGCCAATGATGTAACTTGTTTACTGCTGTGGCTTCAGCTCCAAGAGGCTGACAGGAAGTACAGAGCTCTGGAAAAGGAGTTTTCCACTTTTAAGGAGCAACTCAACTCAAAGCCTGAAGTGAGACTGCAGTCAGAGATCAATCTGCTTACACTGGAAAAGGTGAGTTTGCTTTCCTTTGTTGTTTGCTGTTGTTGTTGTTGTTGTGTGTGTGTGGTGTGTGTGTGTGTGTGTGTCTGGTGTGTGTGGTTTGTGTGTGTGTGTATGTTTGTGTGTGTGTGTGTGTGTGTGGTGTTTTTTTGTTTTTTTTGCTGTCCCATCAACTGTGCTGACCTTAGAGGCACTGCTCCCGCGCCGCTCGTCCCGGCATCCCCCACCTCCGGCCACACCCAGGGCTCATTCCGCATCGCGGCCCCGCCCCCAGAGGTCCACAGGAAGTGACGTCAGATCGTTGGTATGCTGCCATCCGAAGGAGACACTGCACTGCTGCTGAGTCACTTCGGTGGTGTTCAGTAGTGCCTGTTCTGATTCAACATACGCAGGACACCACCTACTGTGCCCCCTACTGACGACAATGTTAGCTAAGTCGCGGAGTCAGACTGAGTGAGTGTCTCCCCAGAGAGCAGACCGCCGCTACGTCCCTCCACCAATCCTCCTATGTGGACTCTCTGACGTTGAGGGCTTTGATCAGAACTGCCCCAGGCAAGGGAGGAGGGAGGAACACCGAGACTGAGGCCACCACAAGAGTGTGGCATGAAGGGCTACAGAAGCGAAGACTTTTTTTTCTTTTCTTTTTTAAATTTATGCAGTGATCGATGAAGATGAGGATGATAACCAATGATGCTATGGAGGTCCATTTCGGTTTGAGACTACTTGACAGGGCCGCAGACCACACTTACTGTCACAATTATCCTGGGGTTAACCAGGCCCGGGAACTGCGGCACCTGCAGTGTTGGTCAAGTAATTAGAGCAACACCCTCAAAGACGCATCTGTGAAGTGGATGGAGCTCAGCTGTGTGGTTCCAGCCTTCCCATTGGACCCATAGCACTCCCAGCTCTGGGTAGGAGCCGGCCAGGGCCGAAAAATCCCACATGACTCTGATGGGATTCGAACCCCAGACCTTCCAACCCACAGTCCGACGTGCTAACCACTGCGCTACGGGGGCCGGTTGTGTGTGTGTGGTGTTTGTGTGTGTGTGTGTTTGTGTGTATTTGGTGTCATTACAGTCCTGTTAATCATGTCCCCCAACCTTTTCTGCTCTGTGTAAAGTGTGACTGAAATTGTGCTCTATCAACATTAAGGCAGGTTCTGCTGCTTTAAATAATTATCTTGAGTTTTGGAAGAACAAAGTGAATCGTGAATGCATGTATGGGTCCTCATTGTGTGTATGAATTGTCTGTGACTGGCCTATGAAGGACTAGCTTGTCAGTTCACTGTGCGATCACTTCCACCATTGACTCAGATCATCAGCGGTGTATGACTTCTGCAATCTTGGCTTTGACAGCAGAGAGTAGTGGTTCCTGGGTCATGGCAACAGTGGTTTCCGAAATTAAACTATGTCCCCTTGCCCTGCCATGGTAGATGGTTCCACGCTGAGCTCTGGGCCCCACTTTCCTCTGCACAAGCTTTCATTCTTACCACCATGGGATACTGTGTTGACTGATAGAGCACTGGGTTCTGCACTGAGCTGTAAGTCCCTCCTACATCCACACAAGCTTTCATTGTGACCACCGTGGGATACTGTGTTGACTGATGGACTATTGGGTTCCGCACTGAGCTCTAAGCCTCTCCTTCCTCCACGCTAGCTTTCATTGTGACCACCATGGGATACTGTGTTGACTGATGGACTATTGGGTTCCGCACTGAGCTCTAAGCCTCGCCTTCCTCCACGCTAGCTTTCATTGTGACCACCGTGGGATACTGTGTTGACTGATGGACTATTGGGTTCCGCACTGAGCTCTAAGCCTCTCCTTCCTCCACGCCAGCTTTCATTCTGACCACCGTGTGTTGACTGATGGAATGCACAATAACTTCAGCCTGATTCAGCAGTCAAATAAACATAATTTGCCTCATTTGGTTGAAGCTGGTATCTCATCATTAACGAAATGTGCACCACTATTTGTCTCAAATGCTTTGTCTGCAATCAACCAGTGTTGTTATTTTTTTGGTCTGATGCTAAGCTTTACTTGTGGAAAAAAAACCTTGGCAGCCTAGCTTCAGGTTGTTGGCACAGAATATTTATTGCGACATTCTGGCTGGCTGAGGTGTTTGTGTTTCTGGAAGCCTGGAGCCCTCTATAGTAAGCGTGTCCTTGTAACTGGGCGTAACGCAGCGTCATGGCTGAATGAATGCCTGACTGACTCCCTGTCTTCAGGTGGAACTGGAGCGCAAGCTGGAGGCAGCCAACCAATCCAAGATTCACTACAAGCAGCAGTGGGGCCGGGCACTGAAGGAGGTGGCTCGCCTGAAGCAGCGCGAGCAGGAGGCAGCCAAAGCAGCGCTGCGGCAACAGCAGCAGGAGCTGGAGCACATGCGACTGCGCTACCTGGCTGCAGAAGAGAAGGATGTTGCCAAGACGGATAACCAGCAGTTGGAAGAGATCAAAAATGAGCTGAACAAGTAAGTGTTTTTTAGTTGTTTTATTGCTACACTCTCTTTACATTCCCTTACAGATGTGGTGGGGGGGTGGGGGTTAAAGCTGCTTGCAAAATATGTTGTTTTCTTTATGGTTAGAGCCAGCAAGTCTTGTGAGTGTTATTTAGTCTGGAAGCTTATTTCTCCAGCAGCAGTATAGTAACGGTAACAGGGGACTGGAGGTCACAAAATGGCAGGGTTTGTCTTGCCCCGACATTCACTGGCTGGTGTTTTGCACAGCTGGGGTCTCAGGTTCAGTGCTAGCTGGGTTTGGGGCTCATCGATGTATGCACTCTGTCAGCTAGGTTGTCAGAGAAAACAGACTGGTTCTGTACATCTAGTCCCTCAGATGAGGTTGAAGAGCACGTTGGACCCGTGTGCTTCTGGGCGTTGGCCTCCAAGATCCTCTGCAGACAGTTGTAAACTAAAATAGTAGGGAGAGTTTCCTCTGCTCCTTTGCAAAACCAGTAAATCTCCCATCCCCTCAGAACAAGGAAGCACTGAACCGTTGCATAACTGGTAGGACTCGGCAGCAGATGCTTGTATGGCTGCTGTATTTTTACCAAGCAAGGGCAGGCCAAATTTGCCTGCCGCAGATTAATCAAATGCTGAAAAGGAAAACAAAAATCTTTCCAACTAGTGTACAACCTGTTAATGAGGGATCATGATTGTGTTTATACACAGTTGCATAAATATGCATGTCTTGAAAAGGTGGTCTTCAAAGACTTGTGACCTCAAACACACAAGACTGTCTCACTGAGTGCAGTGTTACTGGTGTTTGCATGGTAATGGTGACTGCATGATGGAGGCTTTTTGTCCTCAGGCTGAAGCAGCTGGAGGCGGACAAGATGAAGCAGACATCAGACTCCAACTTCATGGAGACCCACAAACCCCTCAACACTGACATGGACTCCTCCATCGACGAGCACATCTCACGCCTGGTGGAGGAGAGAGACACTTTGCTTCGCACAGGCGTCTACACCACACAGGACAAAATCATTGTGGAGCTGGACCGACAAATCAGAGAAGCCATTGCGCAGAGAAACAGATGATTCAGGAGGGAGGAAGTGTGAAGTGAAGGATGTTTTTTAGTTGAAGAAGAACTGCAGTGATGAACAACTGCAGTGATGAAGAAAAACTACAGTGATGATAAAAAACTGCTGAGCTGCTTTTTGTGGCTGGGATCTGAGGCACTGGTTCAGGTGGTGAGAGGTGGTCACAGTTCATGAAGAATTCTGTGTTCTGTGCAGCGTTCTGTGACTGGGATCCAAAGTTCAGAGTTTTAGTGGAGAGGTGCATCTTTCTGGTGACAGGATTAGAGAGATGTGAGCAAGACGCATTTGAGTCCGAACAGCTTGCTGATGACGATGAAGATGAAGACTGGACAGTCCCATCATCCCGTTGAGATTGTCCAGCTAAGGATGCTCTTTGTGGCAGGGGTCAGATTGTACAAGCAGTGGACATGACTCAGGAGTTTTTTATTTTTTTATTTTTTATGATCAGAGTTGAAAGAGGGCAGCCAGAATTGATGATTGGTTTGTTTTGTATCTGCCACTTCTTCCCTCAAACACTCTGTTCAGATGAATTCTCTGGTGACATTTTGCATTGTTTCTTGTTGATGGAAGTGACCTTTTTTCACAGCTGCTTTATTGTGTTTATGCATCTGCTGTGGAACCAGTCAGTTGTTGCGATTATTTATCACACAATATTGGAGTCTGCTGAAATGTACATAATGCCTGTGTACTTGATATTATTTTTGCCACATCGTACTCCAAGCCCAGATTGTGTATGTTTCAAATAGTTCAGCAGCATCTCACAACTATAGCCTCCTCGGACGCATCCCAGTCACAGGACTAGCTAATGTAACTAAAATGCTGAAAGGGAAAAAAAAACAAATTTGATTATGGCATGAATACGGCTATTTTCTTTCACACCTAAAATTGTGGAACACTTTGTCTCTGTTACCTCCTTCAGACATGGGAATCGTTAGACAGTCAGATTTTCTACAAATGTAATAGCCTAGAAAATCTGCTAGCATGTGTTACAAAAGGATTTCAGAGTATTTTATGCCATCCGAATCTCCCTTCTGCTCCATATCTTTTTTTTGTCTTTTTTTTCTTTTCTTTTTTTTCTTCTTTTTTTAACTGATTATGGTTTTATGATTATGCATTACAGGGTCCAGAGTGCATGACAGGGAACTTAAACAAAGAAGCATCAAAGACCCAATATCTAGGAATGGAATCAAAAGTAGATGCACAGCAGTTGTTCACTCTTTTAAGGAAACAAATCGGTTTTCCCGTTGTAAAATACAGAGCTTTGAAAGTCACAAAAACACAAGCTTGAGCGCTGCCATTTTGTGGCCAGCTGTCTGTATCAATGGCATCATGAGCTAGACTGGAATGTGTGACAAAAGTATCAAATAGGTCTCAAGCCAAGTTTTGTGGTAAAGAGCGAAGTCATTGGTAAAGAGTGAAACAACAGGGCTGTGCCCATATTCAGAGCAAAAAGTCTTTCTTTTGTATAAATAGTGATAGAACAATCAACAACCAAGCAATGTCTGCAGATGGAAATATTTGCACATTTTCTAAGTTTTCTGACCGACAGGCATCTTCACTTCAGCTCCTACATTTTTTTTTAAACTCTTGCATCTTTTGATTTGTTTTAACAGACAGGGCAGTATGTGACCGAACCAAAGTAAGAAATGAAACGATAAAAGCATGAGTAAAGTAGTTCTGATCTGTCATGGTGGGGTGTTGTAACACTGCTTCAACACACCCAGCTCTACAGCACTTTAGACTAATTTGAACTCTTTGTTTCTATGCAAGTGTTATCACTGTTGTATTTATTTTTGTAACGTTACATAATTATAATATTATCATGATTCAATTTGCTCCTTGGAGGTCCCTCATCGTAAATCAACCATTAATGAATTGTAGCTTGATTGGATGGGGATTTAGTATCCACCTACCTGAGGTGCTGTAAATATGAAACCCCAAGATAATGCATACCAGACTGGATGACTGTACCTCCCTCAGCAGATTGTTTTGTATGGAATACAAGGAAACTTGCCACCTGCATGTTGATTTGTATCCTGTCACCTGTGCACAGGTATCTTCTGTACATAGGTACATAAGTATACACGTGTGTCATGGCAGTGAAATCAATCATGTTTGTATACATGTATGTATGAGTAGTTATCATGTTTGCATGTATGAATAATTATCATGTTTGCATGTATGGATAGTTATCATATTTGCATGTATGGATAGTTATCACGCTTGTATGTATGGATAGTTATCATGTTTGTATGTATGGATAGTGATGCCAATGAACGCAATGACTGTTCCCCTGTCCAGGCGACAGTGTGCATGCTGTGCAAGTGCTTGGCAATGTCATCAGCTGCATCATTACTTCACTGTGCACAAAGAAGGCAGTTGTATTCAATGAGTCAATCTTTGTTATCTTTTGACAATATTGTTTTTGTAAGTACAATATGAGCAATTCAGTGTGTCTCATTTTTCTCACTTTATCTTCACAGCTTTGAAAATGTAGTCAAAACAAACTCTTACGAAGATGCATTCTGATTGGTCAAAATGATTAAAATGTCCCTGCCGTAATCATGTAGTTTTTGCTTTTTCCATCTGTTTCTGACACAACTCAATAGCATTAGGTAGAAGTGACAGTGCTGGTCCTAGCCACTGTCTTCAGTATTTCTCTATGTACAATAGAACCTGCTATGAGTGACCACCCTCTCAGAAGGGAACTGTCTTTGAAAACAAGTGGAGATGGCTGGTGATTTGCCTGGTTCTGTGAACAGGTGGGGACTGGAGGAGTAGGGAGGGCACACGGCCACCATGAGATGAGTTACTCATAGCAACTTCTATTGTGCCAATGTGATACCTGCACATGCAGTTGTCAAACACACATCCACACAGACACACAGGCATGCATGTACATAATCTAAAGAATTTTTACACCCATGTAAGTATCTACTTTTTACTGGAAATATTACTCTTTATTCTATTCTTTTTCCTGTTTCTATTAAAAATTAAGCAGTTTGAATGATCTTGCCAAAAGCTGCCAATCAAAAGAATTGTAGCAAGTGATGTCACAGAAATTTGAAAAACAAGTAAATCAGCAGACTTAGCTGGAACAGTAACATTCATCAGTATGCACCCATACAGACAGAAGCTGCAGTAACATTTGTCAGTGTACACCCAAATGCAAAAACCAAATCAGCAGACTTAGGAACAGTAACATTAACCAGCACCCACACAGACAGAGGCTGCACCAGCTTCCATGCCATGCAGGATTGTGATGTTAGGACAGGCAACAAATAAGTATGTTACATGCAAGTCACTGTGACATTATCATGATTATGCAAAATTAATGTGTATATCACAGACATTTTATCTTGAAAATTTACATTTCAAACGCTTAACACACAACCGCAAATGAAGCAAAAAGTTGCCTATTTACTGTACTAATGGTACAAACTGCATTAAACCAAATTTAAAAAAATGATTAGTTCAACATGAGCAGTAATAGACTGCATGATGTAAAATATTTGATGATGCACTCAGCAAAGCTTCTTAAAAAATAGTTTACCCTCTTGATTCAAATATGCACTGACAGTCTGCTGGAAAAGAGGAGCAAGATGGGTAGTCCAGGTGGTCTTGTGTACAGCAAGCACAGGGATGCCTGTTTGGAGATTTTGTCATAGAACAAATCTGTGTCACCTGCGTTACTGAAATATTTGTTTGTCAAGCTTCACATTTAGTCACACTTCCAAACACACTTTTGCTGGCTGCAACTGGTGTGCTTAAATTTGTGCAGTTTACTCTACGTGGACATGCATATGTTAAATGCGAGGTCTGCAACCAAAGGGTTAAACACAGCATGTCCAGCTAGATGAGGCCAGTGTGTGAGTGACAGCACGGAGGCCGTGTGTGAGTGACAGCACGGAGGCCGTGTGTGAGTGACAGCACGGAGGCCAGTGTGTGAGTGACAGCACGGAGGCCGTGTGTGAGTGACAGCATGGAGGCCGTGTGTGAGTGACAGCATGGAGGCCGTGTGTGAGTGACAGCACGGAGGCCGTGTGTTTGGGTGAAAACAGTAACACGCTTATGCACTGTGCTTTGTCCTATCTCAGTACCACACGTTTTCTGTACCAGCAGTATAGATTCAGTACTGGTAAACAGATGGCCTGTAGATCATTTTCTTCATAAGTCTCAAGGCCACAAAAGTCATTCCAAATGTACAATGAAAAGTATATCACCTGAAGAAAAAAATTAAACAAATGTTGATTATACCCGTTTTGAAATGGTACAGTTAGTTAATTAGTTCTTGGCTTTTAACGTCCCGTCAGCTGCATAGGGTCACCAGAGGATGAATCACACATTCAAAATTCTTCTACACCAGTTCAAAACACAAGTCACTAAATCATAAATATGTCTAATTCACTGTTACAATGTCAAACACCAACCATCTGTCTATCAGTGCCCACATGTTTTGGTACCTATCAATGTTCAATAGGCACTTCCTGTGGCAAATTGCTTAAACTGCTTGTGACTGTGAGCATGGTGGCCTATTTTATTGTGCAAGCCCACACAGGAAACTGCACTGGTCAAAACTGACTTTAAAAAAAGTATGGACAGGATTTGCAGCAACAACAAAAAACGATGGTGAATGGACAAATAGGGTTCTGACAAAATTTGTTCATACAATGTCTGTGAAACAATGTTTTGTTTTTCTCCTCAGGGTTTATGGCAGCAAGAAAACTGTATAATTCTGGTCATGTAACATACTACTATTCATGCACATTCAGTGTCAGTTTAATCATTGATCATATCACAGCTGTGACAAAAACAACAACAGCAAATGGTTATCAAAGTTCAGATGATATCTAGCCAATCACATTCTTTTTTTATCAAAGTTCAGATGATATCTAGCCAGTCACACATTCTTTTTTTTTATCAAAGTTCAGATGATATCTAGCCAATCACACATTCTTTTTTATCAAAGTTCAGATGATATCTAGCCAATCACATTTTTTTTTAAATCAAAGTTCAGATGATATCAAGCCAATCACACATTTTTTTAAAAATCAAAGTTCAGATGATATCTAGCCAATCACACATTCTTTTATATCAAAGTTCAGATGATATTTAGCCAATCACACATTCTTTTTCTTTTCATCGGCCTTGGGGTACACCTTGGAGAGCAGTTCTCGAGATGAAATCTGTGGGCTGCTGCACAGCATCTGCAGGCCCACACAGGGCAAATGGAGGGGAAATGGGCTGACCAGACTTCCTCCCTCAGCAACCGGTAATTTAGGCCAGTCACATAATGCTGCAGCTTTTGGAATCCTTACTGTCACCCTTGTTCTGGCCATGCGGTACTTCATCCCCACCCATCTGAAATCCCCCTTGTTTTGGGTCTTGCTTGGAACTGGGAACAGAGGAAGGCCACATTCAGCATTGCATTTCAGGTATGAAAATTGATAAAATCTCACACAAAGTGGAGAAAGAACTGATAGGGTCAAGTGGCAGGATCTATTTAGGTGGAAAATTGAGGAGTTTATGACATTAACTGCACTGCAGTAACTAAATATCTCATCAAAATGTTACCAAATAATCACATATCCTTGCTATTTTTCTTGCGCATTTTGTGAAATGTCTAGCATTCCAATATGATGTGATCGACAGGAATGAGCAACTGATTTCCCAACCTGTTCCCTACCCTTAACATCATACATCCTGTTTCAGTTGAGAACTTTCAATCATTCATGTGAGGCAGCATTTTTCATACAGAGTGACTTCAAGCTTTGTTAAGCCTGTTTGTGAAACAAACCACATCAGCAGGGTGAAATGTCTGGAAGGGAAAGGATTACTTGCCATATTTATTTTTTCTTCTCCACCCCCACCCCCCTCCACCACCCACACACACACACTTCTTGTATGAATTCAGGGATGGAGTATACTTATGAAAGTATCTTTGAGAAGGTCTCCATGAGGGTCCCAGTTGCAGGTCAACTGGTGTCATCTCAATTTACATAAATTCATAGGAGATCCCTGTCTGATGTCAGCAGGTCCAAGGTACAAATTAACAACTAGTTATACTATAAATTAATGTCTTTCGTGGTTACCTGTGACAGGAAGGTCTTTCAGGAGATCCCTGTCTGACATAGCAGATCCGAGGTTTAAATTAACTAATAATTGTACTGTTAATTAATGTCTGCAGTGGATCCTGTGGTGATTCCTTTCTGATGTCAACAGGTGCAAGATATATAATAAAAATAATAAATTATACTATGAATTAATATCTGTAGTGAATACTGGTGACAGGAAGGTCTTTGACAAGATCTGTGTCTGATGTCAGCAGATCCATGGTTTGAATAAACAACTGTACCATAAATTCATAGCTATAGTGGATACCTGTGGATATCCCTCCCTGTCAACAGCAGAACCAAGGTTCAAATGAACAAATGTACCAGGAATGCATGGCCACAGCAAATACTTGTAGATATCCGTCTGGTGACAGCAGATCAAATGGTCTGAATGAACAACTGTACTATAAATGTATGGCTATGACAGATACCTGCGAGAGGTGGAATCTGGCGAATCCTGTCCGGTGCTAAATGATTCATCATCAGAATCAGTATGGCCAGCACCAGGAGCTGAAGAAGCCAGAACATGACCTCATGTTATTCACAGTACATCACATGTCAAAATCAGATTTTAAAAAAGACAAAAAATTTGCTTTTGTTTTTCCTTGTTTGTTTGTTGTTGTTGTTGTTTGGGGGTTGTTGCACTTTTACAGCAGGAAATGCGTAAATCATCTCACTTTAATAAACACAAAAATGATTTAAAACATTGTGTTCATGTTTATGCAAATGTATAGAACAACCGCTTAATTCGGCTGGCTAAAAAATTGTCAAGAAAACACAAACTTTCAGTTTCATATTTCTGCCACCCTGTGCCCTTGAAATTCAACATTAATGTTGTTAATACAGACATGAAAGTATATAAGCCATAGAACATTATCATTATACAAAGTTTGGAGAGGAAAAATATCAGTAAAACTAAAAGAGCCTCTGAAAAAGAGTCCGCATTAAGGCTTTTGTAGTCTAGAAACACACACATTATCCCCACTGAACATGCCAAAGTCATGAAAAGCTGACAGTTTGTAATTCTGTACATGTACCACTGTATGTAATAGCCATAGGAAGTTTAAAATAGATAAAAACTTGTTGAATAAACAACAACATTTCTGTTTCTCCATCGACACTGAAACAGAGTCGAGGTAACTGAAACTGGTATGAACTGGCAATAATTGTGCAAAGTTCTAAAGAACTTGCTATAAACACTGTCCAAGCAAAATCCCTCTCTCTCTCTCCTGTGTGTGTGTGTGTGTGTGTGTGTGTGTGTGTGTGTGTGTGTGTGTGTGTGTGTGTGTGTGTGTGTGTGTATGTGTGTGTGTGTGTGTGCGCGCGTGCGTGCACGCACTCGTGCATGCATGTGAAGTCAGCAACTGCTTCAATAATCTTCCTTCAAGAATTAACCAAAGACAAAGAGAGCAGTTATGAACATGCATTTAACAGTCTCCCAAATAACAATTTACTGATGTTTGAGATCAGCTCATGGTCACTGCAACCAGTGTAAGTGACATGAATGAGCAGAAAGCTCAGTATGTAGTACCATCACTGCAAAGTTTGACTTTTGTCACATTTTTTCCTACAAAATGACAGTCCAGACAGCCTAAGAGTTATCATTACAGAGACTTTTGTATGTGTGTGTGAGAGAGAGAGAGAGAGACAGACAGACAGACAGATTGAGAGAGACACACAGAGAGAGAAGGGGGCGGGGGGGGGGGGGGGGGGTGCGGTCAAGGGGGTATCACCTATGCCAATTTTCACTCACCAACAGCAGCATTTTAACAAACCAGAAAAAACAGGTTGGTGGTTACTCGGGGCAGGTACTATAGTAAAGATAAAGAACTAATTACCACAAACAACAAAGAAAAGCAAAAAAGGTGACGAAGCAAGAGAAAGCCCAAATAAGCCTTCAAAATGTTGAAGTTGGCTACCTCTTCAAAACAAGTAGTCAGATTTAACCATGTTGCAAATCATGCTTTATGTGTTGTTAAATCCCACCCCCCAAAATTGCTACAAGAGCTATCATCTTCACTTCTTTCATTTACACTACTTTAGGCCTTAATTTTGTTGATGCTTAAATATGGCACCAAATTATGGCACAGTTTTGGCAAAAAAGCTAAAAGCAGACTCGGCCTATAACTGTATCATTCTGCTTCATTTTCTCCCAGTTCTTTTCCAGCATAAATGACGATTGGGCCACGAACACTGGGTCAGTCAGACTTCCACTTCAGATTTGATTAATTGTGTTTTTTGCCCTTCAAGGTTTACTTGGCATTAAATATTCAAAATAATCATGTGACAGTGACCAGCATGTAGGAGGACCAGGTGGAAGCCCCTTTGTATTAAAGAGGGAGAAAAATGGCAGTCATCCGCACACAGTATGTTCAAACATGAGTTATAACAAGTTCACAGCAGTGAGTTACAATAACTGCATTCACAGGTTCATCAAATACATTATCAACATGCAGGGCTCATGCATGCAGGCATCTTGCTATTTTCACACACTGGAGTATATGCAGTTCATCGAAATATAAAACTGAAACAAAACTGAAAGAAAACCTTAACCAATAAAAGAAAAAAATGTGTTGTAATTCAAAGCAAAAACAAAAAACAAAAAAGGAGCCCAATCAGTAAGAGAAAATATGCACTGTATTTCAAAATAAATAAATAAACAAAACAGAAAAAACAGAAAAGAAGAGAAACAAATACTTTATCAATGTAACTTTTTTATATTATGGGTTATATAATCTAATTTTATCTAATGGATTAGCTGAATGTTAAACTACAGCATTTTCAAGATAAGCTTGTAAGGTGTAAATGTGTGGTGATATTACTGATAAAAATGACAAAGAGCCCTGGCTGAATACTGAAACAAAGCTGTTAGTTCTACCTCAAATTTTCCAACAAAATCCCTCCTGAACTGAAAGGAAAAAAAAGTCATCAAAGTGTAGCAAACCCACCTGCAGGCTTTCTCTGCTTTGTGGCCTCTTCGTGTTCTTCATCACTACTGATGAAATAGTTAAGGCTGGTTCGTCTCTTTGACGAAGAGGCCAACTCACCCGACCGTGGCTGATTCTTTGTATCAAAGTGCACACTCAGTATTCCGTTGGTTGGGGAGCGGGGACGGGATTTGGAGGAGCCATACAGCTGATTGATATTCATCTCTTCATTTTGCTGGGGGGTTTCATACATTCCGCTGGCTTGCGGTGTTCTTGGTGGGGGCTGGCTTGGCACTGGTGGAAGCTGTCTCCTACTGGAGAACAGAGTATAAGATCTTGTGCTCAGACAGCATGAAGTATCACACTATAAACTTTATGGTGTTTTCTTTCTCCTTTTTTTCCCCTTCTGAACTTGAGTTTAATTAAAGAGGAACTGAAGCAAAAAACAAACAACAGCAAGGGCCCTATTTACTACTGATAGGATAGAAGTGGAATAAATTTCAATGTAACTGCATGACCTGAGTGCAATTATAAATTTAAGTTATCATTATTATGGATATATAAAAAAAAAAATTCATTAAATTTCTAGTCCTCTTTGTCAAAAAAAAAAATGCTGGACGTAAAACACCAAGTTACTTACTTACTTACTTGTCCAAAAATGACATTTTGAAAGTTACTTGACCACACGTTTTGCCATTTTGTGCCTAGACATCTATCAGTGACATCACGAACAAGGCCAGAATGTGTGGCAAATGTATTAAATATGTTGTGGGCCAGACTTTTTCTGCTCTTCATTGGTAAAGACAGAACCAACATGGCTGCCCCCTGAGGAGCTCAAATTCAAAGCAAAATAGTACTTTCTTCTTATTTATAACTTTTTGTAGAATCTGGAAAGCTGAAGAAGAAGTAGAAGCACCAAATGAAACCTGCAAAGGAAAATATTCACACACTGACCATGTTTTCAGGCCAACTTGCATTTGCTTTGCTTCCCCTTTAAATGGGGGGGGGGGGGGGGGGGGGAGAGAGAGACTGCTGTTTAAAAATTGTTAACTGTGATTTGTGCTACTTACTATCATAAAAATGGGGGGGGGGGGGGGGGGTAAGCTGTGTAATACAACAATTCTTAAGCCCAACCAAAATGATTTTATATAAGACTTACCTGAGGGATGTCTTTATTCACAGTCACAATGTTCATCTACCGCAGAATTGAGTGGGTGAGACCAGGTCACAAGCAAGGGGGGTGCCCTAGGCTATGTCAGAGGACTTTTTTCAGACAGGTACTCTGACAGTGCCATAGACTATAGTATGTCAGAGGACCTTTTCTAGACAGGTACTCTGACAGTACCCTAGACTATAGTATGTCAGAGGACTTTTTTTCAGACAGGTACTCTGACAGTACCCTAGACTATAGTATGTCAGAGGATTTTTTTCAGACAGGTACTCTGATGGTGCTGTAGACTATAGTATGTCAGAGGACTTTTTTTCAGACAGGTACTCTGACAGTACCCTAGACTATAGTATGTCAGAGGACTTTTTTCAGACAGGTACTCTGACGGTGCCCTAGAGCATAGTATGTCAGAGGACCTTTTCCAGACATGTACTCTGACAAATGTCTTAAACTACATGCAACTACCACCTAAGCCACGTATGTGCATCAAAATAAGAAATCAGCAAGAACCAGTGCATAAACATACTGTTCATCCTCTTCCTCCTCAGTACTGCTGCTATCATCATCATCTTTGTCTGAATCACTAGAGCCTGATTCAGCAGAGCTGCTGTGGTGCTGTGTGTGCTGCTGAGATAAAAATCATCAGCTGAAAATTTAACCATTCAGTGAACAATTTGCTTGTCACTTAAAAAAAAGAGAAAAAAAGAAGAAGTAATTTCCACCCCATGAGAGATAGAGAAAGAGAGAGAGAGAGAGAGATTGACTGATTGACTGATCTTTCCAATCTGGAACAGAAAGAGGCCTGGAGCACCTGTGCAAAATCAACCAACAAGGGAGTTAGTTTGTGCTCGAAAGGTGTCACACAAACACAACAACAAAGACCTCAGTTGCCTACAGTAGCTCTCAACTGGCAAACGAGTAAACACAAAGGTGCATAAACTCCACTAGAGGTATATGCTGAGTCACCTATAGTGACAGGATGTACCTCTGGTGGAGTTTATGTACCGTGTATTTACTCACATGCCAGGTGAGAGTTACCATTGGTGACTCAGGTCTTTGCTGTTGTGTTTGTGTGACAGTTTTTGAGCACTAATTAATTCCCTTGTTTGTTGACTGATTGTTAATACTCAAGGATAAAGATTTTAGGCTGGAGCCTAGCCTTACAATCTGCCCTTTGCTAAATCTGCAAGACACACATGCAGTGTGTAGTGATGCACTCAAATAATAGGTAGAGGTTTATCTGACAAGTTCTCATGGCTAAAACTGTAAAATATACATACGGCATATTGATACAGAAGAAATAGTAGATAAGCAAAAGAATGTTCCAAGCAAAGAGAGAGAGAGACAGAGAGAGAGAGAGAGACAGAGAGACAGAGAGAGTGAGAGAGAGAGAGAGAGAGAGAGAGAGAGAGAGAGAGAGAGAGAGAGAGAGAGAGAGAGAGAGAGAGAGAGAGAGAGAGAGAGAGAGAGAAATATCAACAACAATAAAGAAGCTGAGAACAAGACATTTTCCAATATTATGCAGCTGCAGTTGTTTCTAACAGTAGACAAACTAACTATATGTCAATGCACTTGCATGTTTTCAGACACACTAGTATGTACAGGTAAGCCTATGCAGATACCTGTGCACACATATACACACACCTGTAAGCACATGTATATATCTATACTCAAATACAAAATTCTATGTATATAACAGAAACAAAATGAGCATAATGTAGGTGACAGAAATCACAATTCCTCCTCCCAAAAATCTCTCTCTCTCTCTCCCCTTCCCTCCCCAGACTCTCTTCCTCTCTTCCCCTCCCCCAAATAGGTGCATGTGTCCACAACATTGTATGCTTAGTGGCAAAAAAAAGCAGAAAAAAAAGCATTATGTCTACACATTTACCTGTGCATGTACATCAGCATGTACGGTCTGCTTCTCTCCAGCACCTTCCAGTGTGGCTGGGAAGTAAACACACACCATTACTTGACATCAGCAACACAGCGTGGAACACTACAGTCTGAGTGGGGCATCACGGTCATACCGAGTGGAACGTCACAGTCAGGGTGGAATGCCACAGAGTGGAACATCACAGTCACACACAATGGAACATCACAGTCACACACAATGAAATATCACAGTCAGGGTGGAAGGCCACAGTCAGAGTGGAACACCATAGACACAGTGGAACATCACAGGGTGGAACATGATATACAGTGAAACACCACAGTCAGAGAGAAGCATCAGACACATCATAATGTCACAGTGAGAGTGGAACATCATGGTCAGAGTGAAATAGCACAGTCAAAGTGGAACATCATGATCAGAATGGAACATCACAGACAGGCAGAGTGAAATGTCACTGTCAAATGTCCACTCAAATAAGCATATTGCTTTTGTGTTTCCTGTACTTGTTTACTGAGCTGTACAAATAAAATTTTGTTTAGACCAAATGACAGTCAGAGTGAAACATGGATAAATAACTGATTTTGAACACCCAGCCAACCATGATGGTTATATCAGTTATGCAAAGAATGGTATGTCACAGACTGGAAGATCACAGTTAACATCACAGAGTGGAAAATCACAACCAAAACAGTAAAACACCTTCGTCAGTGGAATATTACAGTCAAATCAAGCCAAATGTCACACCCTTGCAAAGTGGATATATAGATATATAACTGAGAGTCACATCAAAGTTGATCTGATCTGTGGAAAGTCATGAGTAGAATGTCACAGTCAAATGAAATGGAATGTCGGTCAAACAGTGAAATGTGATATTATTACAGTCAAACAATGGATTGTCACAGTCAAACAGAGCAGACTGGGACAGTTACATAGCATGGAGCATTGCAGTCATCACAGTCAAACAGAATGAAACTTCACAGTCATCACGGACAAACAGAATGAAAATCACTGTTAGAGTGAACCTTCAACATCAGAGTCAGAGTGAAACGTCACAGTCATCACGGACAAACAGAATGAAAATCGCTGTTAGAGTGGACCTTCAACATCAGAGTCAGAGTGAAACGTCACAGTCATCACAGACAAACAGAATGAAAATCGCTGTTAGAGTGGACCTTCAACATCAGAGTCAGAGTGAAACGTCACAGCCAGAAGGAAGCACAGCACTGGCAGTGAAACAAATGCAGACAATCACAAGGGGAACATACTGCCCACACACCTCTACAACATCACAATAAAACAAAGTGAGGTGTCACATTAAGACAGATGGAGCTGAACATCACAGTTAAACAGAGTGGAATACCACAGTCATGCAGAATGAAACATCACAGTCACGGGGAAACACCACAGTCCAACAGAGTTGTGCAGGGCAGTCAAACAGAGATCAGGGGGAATAGCCCACTTGAACAGAGCTGCTAGAACATCACAGTCACAGGGAAACACCACAGTCAAACAGAGGAGTGCATGGAAGTCAAACAATGTCAGTCAAACAGAGATCAGGGGGAACAGCCCACTCGAACAGAGCTGCTAGAACATCACAGTTAAACAAAATGAAATGTCAGAGTTAACACAAAGAGAGTGCAAATATCACAGTCAAACAGAGAAGAACATCACAGCCAACAGAATATCACACTCCACACCTGAACAGACCATAACAGAACCACCGTCAAAATTACCAATGCTTGATCAGTCAAACAGTGGCAAAATATCACATTTACATCTTGGAACAACACACAACTCACAGTCAAAATGACCACTGCATACAATTTTAAAATCCAGTTGAAAGACTGTGTTAAATAGTCTTCAAGAATTAATGAATACTTAAACGAATTCAAAACAGCTGTGATGCTTGCTGTTAGAAGCATGCACATAATATATACATACTGGCACAGAATCTGCAGTGTGTCATTAAATAAAAATCACCCTAGTGTTTACCTGTACCCAGCTGTTTCCGATACTCTTCCTTAACCTGTATTTCATCATCATCATCCTCAGCAGCCGGAGGTGTTTTCATCGTTTTCTCCATTCTGCCAATCAGAATGTCATCATTCATATCCTCATTTTCATCATCTTCTTCATCAAAAATTATCCTTGGTTAAAAAAGAAAACAAAAACTTGGTAATTATCTATGCAGGATGTTTGCAGTGGCAGTCCTTGATTGACATTTATTTTTAGCAATCATTCTCTTGTATGAATATGGAAATCAAGACACACATCCAGTGCACTGCCCAAAAGTACACCAACCCAAACACCAGTGTAAATCACCCAAAAGGTTGCACCAAGGTTTCTATGCTGGAAACACTTTCCCTTTTCTTTGACACTGTAGTACAAAACCCCATGATGAATAGTGCATGCACATATTATACCTGTAATTGTTAGAAACATATTAGCAAATATATGACATATGCTGCCATAATAAAGCAACAACAACATGCATGTGTACTACTACAGAATCCAAATTCCAAGTTCCACTGCTCTTGATTTCTTTGGCATACTCTTGACTCTATGCCTAATGCACTGGTGGACTGGCATTTACAGTGGATCACATCCTCAGAGTTACTGCTTGGAAATCCATCCTTAAAGAGGGTTCCAGTGAATACCCAACATGGAAAAATACATGATACATAATTATGACATAAAAGGTAAGGGGAAATAGAATGGATACTACAAAGTGTACACTAAAAACAGCACACCAAAGCCAGAGGAAAATCACACCAGAAACTGTACTGGAGGGTGCCTTAATTCACTACTTGAAAATACAAACAACAACAAAATCTTTAGAAAGCAAACAATTACAAACTTTTCTTTTAAAGTTTCCCCAGCATTTGGCCTCAACTTAGGCTTCCCCAGCATTTGGCCTCAACTTAGGCTTCCCCAGCATTTGGCCTCAACTTAGGCTTCCCCAGCATTTGGCCTCAACTTAGGCTTCCCCAGCATTTGGCCTCAACTTAGGCTTCCCCAGCATTTGGCCTCAACTTAGGCTTCCCCAGCATTTGGCCTCAACTTAGGCTTCCCCAGCATTTGGCCTCAACTTAGGCTTCCCCAGCATTTGGCCTCAACTTAGGCTTCCCCAGCATTTGGCCTCAACTTAGGCTTCCAGAAAATGGCTGATTACATGACAAGCCATTTATGGTTGTGCTGAATCAAGAACAAAATAAGTTGTCATGGTCAACATTTCTGATAACAAAACGTGGTAACACTGAAGGCACCCTCTGTACTGTCACCAATGGGAACAAAGACAGCACCTGATATGTTGCAGACTTGGCTTTCTAGGAAAGAGTCTCAAGCTAGACTGAGGAATGTGGGCTGCCTCCTGTTCAGCTGCCTCTCTACAACCACCAACACCACCACCACCATCAGACACAGGTAAAGAGAAAATCATGACACTCAGTGAATAACATGAAAGAAAGGTATAGGCAACATTTAAAGTTTAAAACAGAAATTTTACTAAAAAGCAAGCAGCGTGCACTGACACCCAGGACACAGTGTGCGCAACTTGTGCAAGGTACGTTTATGTATTCATGGAACCTCTGATGAAAGACCAAGCTCAGGACTGAGATACTGCCCTTATTTTTACAACTTCTTCAGGACTGAGATACCATCCCTGTTTTCCAACAACTTCTTCAGGGTTGAAATACCACACGTTTTTCCAACAATTTTTTCAGGACTGAGATACCACTTCTATTTTCCAACTTCTTGGTGACTGAGATACCATCCCTACTTTCCAACAACTTCTCAGATTTGATGGTGAAATAAAAAATTATAAAAAATTCAGGTCATGATTTGTCTGTTGCATTCTTTCTTCATCTGCCAGCAATTTGTACAAAAACAATTACCATTATGAGTTATAAATAGATACATTACATTTTGTCCTTAGAATATGGCAATATGGCATCAAAAGTTCACTCAACAGAGATAAAAAGCAATCATTGACAAAAATTATTGCAAGCCACATGCATTTCTTCTGTGAACTGTACACAAAACTGAGAGCTTCCTGATGTTCTATCCGTGACGCCAAAGGCATCTTCATGACACCAAAATGAAATGTGGGGAGAGAGCACACACTAAACTAGTGTTAGTGATGGTGTCCAAAAAAGGTAATCTAAAAAAATCAATATCAAATCAATGGCACCTTCAAGCACAAAACTTCTACTGTGGATCATATTCTTTTAATCTGCTCTAAAGTTCTGCAAAGAACAGTTCTTTTAAAAACCTACCCTTCACATTTCACCGAAGACCATCCCATTTGTTTTGTTGATTCTTAACGAGAGTGGCTATGCATCAGGGGTTCCATCGGAATAAAACACAGTCAACATAATACTAACATATTTTCAAGCAACACAACAATCAAACTCTGACAAAACACAGCCAGCAGAAAATGTTCATGTTTCCAGCAACACAACAATCAAAATCTGACGAAACACAGCAAGCAGAAAATGTTCCTGTTTCCAGGCAGACTGCAGGTTCTTCTTAGTAAGCTTACGGCTACTTGGAAGTTTACTCCTGCAATAAAGAGAATCTGCAGCAGTGATGGTCACTGCTGCAGATTCTCTTTACTGCAGGAGTAAACTTTCTCAAAACAGTCTTCCTTTGACATTGAAGAGGAGATTTTTTTAAAGAAGTTAAGGATGTTGCCTTCAAATGCACCTTTGATTTTATATGGAATTTAGAAAATGAATTTCATGAGTCACAGTTAGTGAGATTGGATGGACAGAATATTATCAAATGACACAGCTGGCCTGATGCCAACCACAGCCTCTTTTACATTTTCCTCAAGTGATGTGAGCATGCACCTCTCATACCAAGCATCAAAGAGGTGTGGTATGCAACAGGCATGGTTGTACAAATTCCTGTGGGCCATCATTCACAAAATTCAGTTTCTGAGTCTGATACAAAAGCAAAAGCCTTATTTAAAGTTTTTTGTAAGTTTCTTCCATCTGCATGCTAGGCCAACATATTTTTAGAAGACTAGCACCTTCAAAGAGACTAAGTAAACTGTGACACTTCTGACACATCAGGCAAAACTGTGACACTTCTGACACATCAGGCAAACTAGGCATACTTCTACAGTAGTCTGCAGTGTGAAAACGAAACAGCAATGTACAAAAGTTCATGCAACTAATGACTGCATGACATGGCTGAAAAAGGAGCTGATGTTGCTGCTGTAGTTTTTGGTCATCTTTTCGTGTTGTTGTTGTTTTATTCACTTTATACATATAACATCAACATCCATTGAAATATTTATATTATATGATTTAATAATAAGGGAGAAAGCAAAACTTTTGGCAAAGCAGGTGTAGAAGAAATAATACAGAGGAAAAACAAGAAAACTATATACCCCCCCCCCCCAAAAAAAAGACAACACATACACGTACATATATGTGCATACAGAAGAAGAATAAAACTGGAGAGGAAAAAATAATGAAGATATAAAATAACAAAAAACTTATATTGCTTTAGACAACTCCAGTTTTGCTTTTGGTGTTCACTGTGGGGTCTCACATTTTGGGTGACAGTGAGAAAAGCATGCATATTCATGAACAGTGTACAAGCAAATGCAAAGACACTGGACAAGACTACAAAGCACAATGCCACTTTAAATGCCTGCAGTGAAACATGCTACAAATGAGCATTAACTAAATGAGCTCTCCCAACTTTTCCATTTCATTTTGTTTCTGTTTTGGTTATTATTACTTTGGTTCCATTTAAAACAATTGTCAACACTAATCTTACTTTACCATCATGCACACACACACGCACACACACACACACACACACACACACACACACACACACACACACACACACACACACACACACACACACACACACAGCATCTTACTCACCCCTCCACCCCTGCACAACCCCCCCCTAAAAAAAATTTGTTTTTATACACACTATAAAAACAATCCAAATATTTTCTAGAACTAGGGATGCTGATAATAAGACAGAGAGCCCACAGAAGGATTGTTTTTGATTATTTAAAATAAACAGTAACTGGCTGAAGTCTTATCAACTACCCACTCTCCTTCCTGAAGGTCAGACCCTATGTATATCTACTTCAGCATCAATCTCCATGCATCAGTTTACAGCATCCTGCCTCCAGCTACTGCCATAATTTGTTATACCATACATCTCTGAAGACTGATGGTTTTTCATTGCTACTCAAATGACAGTATATTTGTAACCACAGAGACAACTCAAATTATATCAGATTATGTTCCTCTTATAAATAAATGGCTACATAAAATGAATGTGGGTGCAAGAATCACCTACTGGCAAAAAATACACAGTGTTAACAGAAGGATTTAGGTTTTGTTTGGAGGTGCAAACTAGCTGCTGCTTGGCAACTGTTATTAGAGCATCTAGTTAATATGCATGAGAAAAACAATGCTATCTATTGAGTATTGACCACTCAGACCACTCTCTGGTCATCACCAGGATAATTATGTAGCCTAGAGCAGCAACTTAAATACTGTGTTTGTTATTACTGTGTCCCTGCATAAAAGGAATGCGGGTGTATGAATCACTTACTGACATAAATGCTCACAATGTTTTATACACATGCACAAATAAAACCAAAGTCATTCGAATCAAGAAGGACTAATCTCTTACATGGGGCAGAGGCACCCAATGTTTACATGCATGCTTCAATGCTGTGCTCAATGCTATGTGGCCCCAAGCCTTAGTACTCAACCTTTCTGCAAATTTTACAGAGGGTGCTGACAGAGTGAAACTTTAAATTTAAAGGGTGATTCTGGGGGACAGATGCATATGGATAAGGAGTGCCCCTTCAGTAGTGTAACTGATTATGGCAGAGTTTGGATGAAGGGTGCTAGGCAGCAAGCCTTGGAGTGTTTTAACATTACTGCCTCTTTGGGGGACAGATGCATATGGATAACGAGTGCCCCTTCAGTAGTGTAACTGATTGCGGCAGATTTTGGATGTAGGGTGCCAGGCAGCAAGCCTTGGAGTGTGTTTAGCATTACTATCTCCATGGATGCAGGGGTAGGAGTGTGTAGGTATGTGTTCATCTGTCAAAAATGGGAGTCTGGCCTCCAGGGGCAATGTGTGCTCTCTTTCACACAGCAGTGAGGTTTGGATCCTTTCCTTGCTGCAGCACCATAGCAGAAGATACATGTTGTGTACAGAGAGACAGTGATGGGATAAAAAAAATACAAACAAAAATAGAAGAAGCTAAAAGATGGTACATAAAAAGGGTTAGGCTGGGTTATTTATACAAAGAGACTCTCTGATCTAAAAAAAAAAGGAAGAAGAAAAGAGATGCCACAGGTACAGGTTGTGTATAGAGACACTCTCTGGCCTAAGAAAAAAGAAAAGCTTGGGGAAAAGATTGCATACAGGCAGACAGATGACAAGTTGGCAGCTGGCTCACTGTCAGGCTAAACTCAGAGAAACTGTAGTAAAGCATACAATGGAATAAATTCTATAAAAAAATTAAAAAGTTCCAAATATTAATAACAGTGTCTTGAAAAGACATGGAGAGAAGCAGATTTACACCAAGCCACACAAACAAGAGACAAGAGGTCACAGCCTACCCTTTGCTGCCCTCTTCAGAATCTGATGTATCATATTCTTCATCAGTCTTCTTTCCTGTCTCTTGACCGTCTTCCCCCTGTCTTCCACTAGAGCCACCATCCACTTCCTCCTCCCCATCTGACTCTGAGGAATCCCCAGCACTGTTGTCTGTGGCATTGTCTGCCTGTGTTGGTTGGGGGTCTAACTGAATGAAGGTTGCCACCAGACCCTGCACAAAGCAGAGGCAGAAATGTTTAAAAGAGTGAAATCAGTCATTTGGGAGTTTGGTTGATAAGCCTGTTGGTTGGTGGGGATTTTTCAAACTTATTAGAACAGTGCAAATCCCATAATCATAAAAAGCTGCTTGGCTTCAGAAGCTTCTGTGTACTTTAAAAAAAAAAAATGCAGTGCAGTGCAACTCTGTGTGTGTGTGTGTGTGTGTGTGTGTGTGTGTGTGTGTGTGTGTGTGTGTGTGTGTGTGCGCGCACACGTGCGTGCATGCATGCATGCATGTGTGTAGGTGTATGCATGTGGGTGGGTGGGCTGTGGATGTATGCCAGCAAGTGTGTGTGAATGTGACATGTGACTGTCAATTTCCTCAATCTTATGATATAATCTTAGCCCTGTAGATTTTTTTTTCTTTTTTCTTTTCTTTTTTCTTATCCATACCACTTCTGTGTGTGACCTGGACCAAGTTGACCATTTTCACTGAAAAATATGGATAACATTTCTCATGTATTTATTATTTGGATCCTCCTTCGGAAAAGAAAGGGATTACTGTTTCTTCTCATCCACATAAAATATTGCACTTCTTTGTCTCAGACAACACCTCACTTCTGTAAACAAAAGAGAGTATGTCTGTTTTTCTTCTTCTTCTTCCAATAATATCTAGGATCAATATTGGACCATTACTGATGTTTATCATGAGCAAGAAAAAGGGTTGTGGCTGAGAGAGAAAAAAATTGATAAAAAAAATCTTATATCTTTTTAATCTGCATATCCACATAGTTGCTTTGCAGTTAATGTGGTCTTGTCGGCTGTAATGTTTAAGTGTAAAGTAATTTTAGAGAAAGCCTATGGTTAACACACACACAAGCAACAGGCCTATGGCAGTATCAATGAATCTTGACCAACAACCTCCCACTTATCTTCCAAGCAAGTCTCATTGCCATAGCAATCATACTGTTCATAATATACATGGCGATGTGTGTTCCAAATGATTTCTTGGTCTTAATGTATGTAAACTAGTCTCATCATTTCCAAATTGGAGAGCATGCGTTATCCACCATTGGGTAAGCCTGAGCTGACTGCTGTTCTTTACTGGGATTGGCTGCAACAGACCTTCATTGTCCTTTCCACACATGTTGCCGGCCAGCTCACCACAGCCAGGCAACATTATGTGGCATGGCTTTGATCTCCCACTAACAACAACTCCACAAAAATCTTCAAGCTTTGCTGATAGGCCTGCAGCTGTGGTACGTCACCTATGTCTGTGATGGCCTTCGCATGTAAACATGCAATCCATACACACACACACACACACACACACACACACACACACACACACACACACACACACACACACACACACACGTTGTTGTTGTTGTTCTTCTTTTTTTCAATTTTGTTTTGTTGCTGTAGCAACTTTTTATTTTATGATTGGCATGGCAGCATGGCTCATTTCTGGAAATAGGATAGTTTATACTGTCATTGCATGGGTGTGGCAGGGCTGGTGAGTGAACCAACACCAGGGCATATTTTGTGTACTTCTGCTTGGTGTAAATAAAATTCTTACATCTTATATGTCTAATGTCAGACACAATGCGCTCCCCAAAACACACTGAAAAGGTGTTATCATTGATTAAAACAATCTCCTTACCTGGGAGGTTTTCTGTCTCATCATCTGGACCCGAGTGTACTTTTCCAGCACCCTGTCGTGTACTTCCTCTGTGCCTCCAGGAGCGCTGGCCAGGTGTGTCAGTGCCATCTTGTACCACATCATCGACTTTTTCAGGTGCTCCAGGCGAGATGCTGGCAGCTGGACCCATGCTTCTTTATTCAGCAGCCTGTGGGGATCAAGGTCATGGCAGGCAATTCGGAAATGGATGGCTCCCAGAGCCTCAGCCATTTGCCACTTTGTGTCACAGTCACCTGAAGAACGATGGCATAGGCAATTGTGACAACGCAGTTCATTTGCTGATCCCTAAACTGCACAACATAAAATTTTACATCAAAGAAAATGCCTTCACAGCCAGCCAATGCTGTTGCCCAAAAATAAACTAATGTACACTCTGGGTTGTTGAAAATGACACTTTTTTGTTATTGTTGCCCTTCTTCTGAGATCAGTGTTGTTGTTGTTTTTCAGTCTGGGTTAAT
>OY757550.1:12600351-12632351 GCA_963584105.1 Alviniconcha strummeri
AAAGCTCTGGCAGACTCAATGACATCACATAAGTAAATAGGACAAGTTCTGTCAACATCACAGAAAATAATTGGGAAAAGCTCTGGCAAGTCAATATACTTTAATCATCCCTCATGGGGCAATTCAGCTAACTACTAAGGCTCATTAGCAAAAATCAAATCAAAAGGCAAACAAAAAGCCTTCAGAGGAACATCAAAAGCATTTAGACTGATAATAATGAATGTCCACAACATGAGAAGTAAATGGGAAAAGCTTTGTCAATGATGTCAGGCTATGTCCTCTGGGCTGGAAATGGGTTACGCTGGTTACTGCAAAATGCACAGGAAATGTTATTATCATTACACATTTACTAGATTCATTTATTTTTCATTGCAGGAAATTTGTTACTGTACCATCCATGGGTCATGTTCTACTGCAGGATTGTTTACTGAACTCAAAAGATGAAATATACATGCCTGTGTTTAATAATTCTTTTGATTAAAAATGACTGGAATGGGTATGCATTCTGTTATTGTAGAGCATGTGTGTGTGTGTGTGTGTGTGTGTGTGTGTGTGTGTGTGTGTGTGTGTGTGTGTGTGTGTGTATGTGTGTGTGTGTGTGTGTGTGTATGTGTGTGTGTGTGTGTGTGTGTGTGTGTGTGTGTGTGTGTGTGTGAGTGTGTGTGTGTGTGTGTGTATGTGTGTGTGTGTGTGTGTGTGTGTGTGTGTGTGTGTGTGTGTGTGTGTGTGTGTGTGTGTGTGTGCGCGCGCGCGAGCACGCGCACACATGAGTGTGAATGTTTTATTTTATGTATGATCACAACAATAACAACAACAACAACAAAAAACAAACCAAAAAACTCATATATTAGTAAGTGAACCATCAATTTAACAAGTTATAACATCATTATTAGACAAAATATACATTACTATTTTTCTGAAATAACTGTGGTAATAGGACATTTAAGTAGTATGTGGTTAACAGATAGGACATTCTTACAAATGCATGTCACATTCTGTGAATATTTAGTGTTCCATGAATTTTGATGGAACTTGTATATTACTCTTGTTAAATACCTTGAACAAGAAGGTATTGCAGATTTACTTTTTTTTCCAGTTCTTGATACATTTTTTTTTTTTTTTTTCAAGTATTGAAGCAGTCTCATGAGATGAAAGTAGCGGGTTACTGTATGATATTTCAGACGTTTTTCATTGCACCTTGTTCAGCAAATTTATCTGATATTTCATTCCAATGACCACAGTGAGATGGTACCCAACAAAGTGGTGTGTGTGTGTGTGTGTGTGTGTGTGTGTGTGTGTGTGTGTGTGTGTTCTTTTTCTTCTTCTGTAGAATGACCTCCTTCATCATACTGAAGGTTATGTCACCTGTGTGTGTGTGTGTGTGCGCCCGCGCGCGCGCGCATGTGTGTGTGTGTGTGTGTGTGTGTGTGTGTGTGTGTGTGTGTGTGTGTGTGTGTGTGTGTGTGTGTGTGTGTGTGTGTGTGTGTTCAGCACATACGCATGTATTATACAGTCACCACCAACATGAATATTGGTCTGTGTCTGTAAAAACTACTTGCGCATTCGCCGGAATTTGTGCCATGTAAATGTGCAATGAATTATGCAACAAGCAGCTATAGGGCTCTGTTAGTCATGATCACTCCCCAAAAACAATTAAACTTAAAAAATACAGACGTGTAGGACCAGAAAGTAAATACTTCGCATACTTGTCAACCGACGATCAAAAACTCCAGTGCACCAGTGTGCTTCAAGCATCAAAGGATTATTGAAATATTTGTCAACAGCTCAAATTTTCCCTTTGCACTTTTGTTTATGGACCAAACAGTGTTTTCAAACTTGACAACCACAAAAGAGTTCCACACTTAGTTACTCCCCTTAACAAAATCTTTTTTTAATAAAATCACATTTGCTAAGAAGACGACAAGATGGCTGTCTCCATAGAGCAATGGTTTTGTGAAGAGCTTTCAAAACTCGGAATTGATGCTACAGAGGAAAATGCAGAGTAAATACAGTTGAATCTGATTATTACAAAAAAGGCGAAAGATATCTGTATTTCAGAAGAATAATCTGAAGGGGCTGCAATGTTTGTAAAATGCCGAAATGTTGCAACAGATGCCAGTTTCTTAGAAAATGCTGTGTTGTTATTTTCAGTTTGTTGTGCAATTATCAGAATTCCGTGCTGCATCCTTCATATTACTGATTTTAATTTGAATATGTGCATGACCCATTTTCACTGACAAATTATACTAATTGTATGGATTTTGTCGCAGACGCTGGCCGATTTGCGTTACCTTGATAGATAAATGTATAATTTTATCAATCATTCGAAAATATTTTATTTTAGACGCAGTGAGTCTAAGTTGGAGTCCCACTGATACTGTGCTAAATGCTGTCACAATACTATACTGATTTTTGGGTCACCCTGTGTCTCTAAGTCTAACTACTTTCTTTCCCTAACCATTGATTCAGTGAATCACTGAATGCAGTATCATGAGAAAAGGGATCTTGCCATGGGGTGGTGTTTGAGGGTGGAGGGGGTGGGGGTTGGGGGGGAATACAACATTTTACTTGTAGTCATTCTAGAACTTACCCTTGTCAACCTAATACTGTAAGATCCCCCCCTCCTGTACCCCCTACCTGGACACTTAGCAGGCTGAGCAAGCACAACTGATCTATATCATTCTAAATTAACCAGTGTTCATAAGTTAGGTCTTCCAGATCTAAATATAATAGCTCAACAATTAATTACTTGCTTGTTTCTGCATTTCAGCCTAAAATGTTTATAAGTTAGGGATTAAGGATTACTCCCTAATGCATTGAATCATGCTTGACAAATGTTGGGTATAAAATAAGAACAATCTTGAACCTATTCAAATAGCATGCAAAGTTGTGTCTAACCAGTATCACTGTCAGTGTTCATCATTAAATCAGTCATGCCTGAGTATCCATCAAAGAATGATGGATGCAATGGAAGAAAATCTCAACACATATATTGACTTTGGTGCATAGAGGGATGCAGGTAAACACATCTTCAGAGATGGAGCAGTGCAGCTATGTTTGATGTCTCTCTCACTAGTGTCTCAGCTGTTATTGTTAACACAGTTGTGTGCATGTTTATCAATTGAAACTCAGTGCAATGAACACTATGATCATGCTGGTTGTTCTCCAGATGAAAGTACTGAAAGCATGAGACTTCACAGCATAACTTTTCTTTTGCTTCTGGCACAGGTATATTTTATCCATGAAAGATGCAGAGGACCTGCAAGAGTACATGCTCAGCCTGTTGGATGGTTCAGATCCTGCTGTACGCGCCTTCCTTCCCCGCCTCATGGAGAGGTGGTATGCTATAGGTGGCAAACCCCCTCCAAATGCTAAAGTAAGCAAGTTACCACCAGGGGGTGGTTTGTTTGTTTATAATCTGCTGCACCTCCTCTCTGTGAGTGTCTGTCTGGCTTTCTGTGCATCTTGAAGTGTATCTGTCACTGTATTTCTGATTCTGTGTCCCTCTCTGCCTGTGTTTCTACTTTCTACTTGTCTCTGTGATCTCTCTCTCTCTCTCTCTCTCTCTCTCTCTCTCTCTCTCTCTCTCTCTCTCTCTCTCTCTCAATGACTAGTTGTTAGGGTTTTGACTGAACCTAAACTACAATCCTTGTAAAATAAAGTTTTAGTTCTTGAGTTCGAGTTCTCTGTCTCAGACAAAGAGAGAGACAGGTTTTCGAGTGATTGCCATTGCAATGACTGGTCATTTGACACCTATTTTATGCACCCATAAAACTCCACCCAGTCCTTCCAACTCTAGTGAGAGTGCCCCTCCCCCCTTTTTTTTCTTCTCCCTCTCCCTTACTGTTCTTCATAAAATAAGCGTTGACTGCTTCTGTTTTCTTTTCCGATACTAGTCATAATTATGAACTGATCAGATGTTCTGCTGCTTTATTTGCTGGTTGTATGCTCATGATATGTAACTGAATGATGTATTGCATGTGTTCATCTGGCACTGCGAACATACTATGTTTGTGTGGAAATTCTCTTGTATAACGTTTCACTCATTCATTCATGCGTATATAATGTATTTAAATAAAGCCTATAATTTGATATCTACTCATAGGGGAGCGGGGATAGCTCAGTGGTTAGAGTGCCGGACTCGTGATTGAAAGGTCATGGGTTCGAATCCCTGCAGGAGCGGCAGGATAATTTTCTTCTCCAGCATTGACTTTTTGTGCTGGCTCTGATTTCAGTATCTGTTCCACCCCAGTGTTACCGCAGTACTTAGCACATAAAAGATCCTGCTCTTTCTGCCAAAAGTACAGGTGGCAGGTTACAGCTAAACACACATACACCTTACGTATGTGGCTTTGCATGAACTTATGAAGTGACATGATGCATGGTTGTATGATGTATACACAGAACTTGTGCTGAGACTGCTGCAGTGTCATGTGGCACCAGCCATGCCAGCGCTGAAAGTACACCACTTCAGTGGATATATATATATAAAAAATATGTTATAAAGCTAGTCACTCATGTAGAACTGCATGTGAGCGCAGTGAGTCTGCTCAAGAGAGCAATCAGTAGCAAGGACTAGTTGTTAGGTTTTTGACTGAACCTAAACTACGTCTACAGTCCTTGTGAAATAAAGTTTTTGAGTTTGAGTTCTCTCTCTGAGTTCTCTCTCTCTCTCTCTCTCAACTCTAATGCTACTATCCTTGAGTATTAAAGTTTTTGAATTTGAGTTCTCTCTCTCTTGATAGATCTTTGATTGATTTTACATTGTAAAGTTTGTGAAGCTTAATTCTGTGCCTGAGTAGGTGTTCTTTTAAAGTGTAGAAATTTAGACAAGCAATGAACAAGTTATTTTCCTCTTCTTCTTTTTTCTTCTTTTTTTGGTCTCCTCCCTCCCTCTTCCCATGCCTCATGGCACCTCAGTCCCCTCTTCGGAGACAACTCATCATTTAACATGTTTATCCAAACCAAACGCTTTCCAGGCGTACAGAAAAAGTGAGGAAACAGAAGTGTACGTTCAGCCCAAAACCAAGAAGAAGAGAGAGCGGAACAAGAACAAAGAAAGCAATGGCAGTGCTGCACCAGTGGCTGCAGCATCAGCATCAATATCCATGGCAACAACAAGCACAGCTGCAGACAGCAAAGGGGTCACCATGTCGTCCGTATCTTCATCCATTGTCAATGGAGCTGAGTCGCAAGTCAGCAAAGTCCTTGTTTTTCTCGCTCTCTTAAATTAGTTGAAAGTGTCTCTGGAAATTGAAATTTAATATATTTCTTAAGGAGTTTAGTTAACCCACTTGGCCCGAGACCGCCCTTCACCGTCCGCTCTTTTTCATTACCACAAAACTCCAGACCGCCCAGTAGCGGCTGGCTAACAGACGCTCCATACCAGTATTTCGGATTATGCAAATAGGAACGGGATTCTCATGAGAATCAGCTTCATTTCCACTATTGTTTACTACTTCTGGCGATGTTGTTTGTTCGAAGTTCGGCGAAGTTTGAGGGACGCTGTGAATTTTCAGAGTTGCAAGGTGGACGAAAATAAACAAAAGCCCTACTGTTAGCAATGGCGTCGGAGCTTTATCCTTTAAGATTTGAACTGCAAATTTGGCTCAGTCGCTTACTGTGGGCACCCTAACAAACTCACGGAGCTTCATGTTTGGACATTCAAACTGGAAATTTTGCAAAGTCGGTTACCCCATAGGCTCCCCAAAACCCAACATTCAGATGCAGACATTTCTGACTTGGGATTTCTTTTTTTTTATGCTTTTATTTTTTAGTGGAAAAAAATCAAACCCTGTAGGATATACAAGAACACTGTTTTCACAAACTGGGAAAAATAAGAAGGGAGCTGAAACTTTCGTTTGGTGTTGATTATTGATTTTTAAAGTTGTATACCGGGATCATTTGACACAGTTACTTCCCTTCACAAGGGTTTCGTAGCGAAAGGGCAGCGGCTGGTCTGGGGCAAGTTGGGTTAAAGCAAAGAAGATTAAACTGCATTTTCTTTGTTAATTTTTTTTTTTTTAACTATGCAGTTGACCAGATTAAAAGAAAAGAGAATATAGTATTAGTAGTAAGTTTTTGCCTCATGATTTAAAGAATCATGAGGCAAAAATCAAATTTATGAAAGAAAATCCTGACTGACCATTAATGTTGTTCAGTCTCAGCCTAAGAACCTGCATTTAGGAAAAAGTGACATGATGGAAGCTGTTATGATTTAAAGCTTTGCTGTTTGTTTTGTGAAGGAACAGAGTAGCCAACTAAACGGTGTTGTGGCGGATGGCCAGTTCCTGGGCCAAGGGGCCAGGAAGAAAAGCAAGTTCGTGCCACTCTACAGTCAGCATGGAAAAGAAAAACTAGTCATCAAGTTACCAGGTAGTGCTGGTCTGAGTGATATTTTGTTGCTGCATGTACCTTGCTATTGCCCTGATTATGATATAACTGTAATGGTTGACTGGGCGTAAAGCCCCAGATTAATTCCTGTAGCTTGGTATATGGTTGACAAATTGCTTATATATACTGTTTATTTTTTCAACTCTGTAGCTAGAACTGAATCTTCCAGGCACTGGGCAGAGCTCAACCAAAAAAGGTTCCGTGAATTAGCTCTCCATCTCATTTTTCACTGTTTAATTCTTGTTGATGCATCTTTTTGTTGCTCGATAAAGGGGATTACCCCCAAAATGTGCATGTTGTGTTTTGTCTTAGTATTATTTTGAACCTTTTATGTGTTTGGTTCTGTAGCTACACCTGACTGAAGTACTACATATAGGTAGCGGCAGCCAAAATTTAAATTTTACAACAGCAATTTAATTTATGCATTTTCAGACAGGCCATATTGATAAAAGAAAATGATGAAAAAAAGTAACTGTTTATCTTAATTAGTTCCAAAGATATAGCCATTCGAAAATGCAGTTTTGCGCGACAATAAACAGTTTATTACATTTTCTCAAATTTACCCCCCCATAGTGGTTCTCATGAACATGGCAGAATCCAAATACTTACACTTTTCAAAAGTATACCTTGGTTGCACTTTGTCACAGCTAAATTATATGGTCAGCAAAGAAAGATAAAACATAGGCAGAGGGCTGAAGTTGCTCCAAAAAGCAATTCTGAGCTTGCCAATTTGCATGAAAGAGCACTTTTGACACCACACAGTGGGTAACATATGGCAATGACAGCTTTCCCAATGGATTTCCAAGCAGGGTTTATCACAGTCTTTGCACTTATTTTTTTCTAAGCAGCTCTGACTCTTACTTTTAAAGTTACAGGGTCTTAAAGTTGGCAAAATCTTCAATTTGTACAGCGGAAAAAACACAAATATGTGGGTTGCCACACTTTAACTGGTAATAACTTGAAAACCACTACAGATACAGCAATGAAACTTGGCATGTACATTAAACTAAGTGTGAAGTACACTTGCAGCAACATTTGCAGTTATTTTGAGAGTGATAGATCTTAAAGCCTGCAAAAACTTCACTTTTCACAGTGGAAAAAAAGGACAAATCTAATGGTTTTCATACTTTAACTCATAACTTGAAAACTACTACAGATACAGCCATGAAACTTTGCATGTACATTAAACTAAGTGTGAAGTACATTTGCAGCAGCATTTGCACTTATTTTGAGTGTTAGTCTTAAAGTCTGCAAAATCTTCACTTTTCACAGCAGAAAAAGGACGTGTATGCTAAAGAAAACATGGTACAGCAGTATCACCTTTATCATCCATGAACACACAGGTCTACAAAGCTGTGATTTGGAGTCAGTTGACACGGTCTACAGGTGATTTCACTGTAAATAGCATCTGAGTGCTTGATATCTGCCAAATAAATTCCTGCAAGATTCAACAAAGAACGAACATCCCTGGAGACAATGATGAAGGTGCAAGTTGCAGATTCTTGGCAAACACAACTGCGGAGGAGATTTGAGTGTAATCTTCAGAGCATGGCCACCTGTACACAACAACTCCATCTTTACTGCCGCCTTCTCCAAGAAATTGACTATTGCCTCTTCCTCACTGATGATCCTGGTGACTTTGCTGAAAAAGAAATCTTCTACATTGTAGACTACCACAATGTCACCCTCCTGTTGAAATCTGAAGCTGGTTTCAAACTCAGGTTCATCAGGTTCTGATTCATCATTTGGTTCAGTCAACATCTCCTGGGTCAGATTCCTCTTCCACTTGTTGACATCGCTGCTGGCAGCCGCCATGGCCGTGAAGAGGTGGAAGTTCTGGAAGTGGCTCGCCTCCAAACAGCTCCTTCAGTCTGTTGACCATAAATACCGCAGACAAGAAAGCAGCACTGTCTGGTTTGAGAAGTTGCTGGAAGAATACAGTCTCATCCAAAGTCTTGGATCCCTCATCTTTCGGGAGAAGCAGCTGCACTAACAGTCGGTTGTCCACTTCAACCAGAGGAAGGTCTTGCCGGCATTCTCTCCCAGTTGCCAGGAAAACAGCCTTCAGTTTGGAAAACTGGTCATCATCTGCAGGAAAACAACAACACAGTTTTGTTGTTTCTGTTGATCTTCATTGACAGAATGATCTACGGCCTACAGCATAATTAATAATAATCATTATCACTCAGGCCTTAACTTTTAGTCTTATCTGTTATGATTTTATCATCACTTATCACAATATCAGACTGGCTACCGTTAGCAAAGCAGAAATCCACTTATAATTTTGAACTAGAAATGCTGGTCAACATACTATTAAAGTTTGAGAATTTAATTACGATCGTTGAAAAACGAAAAAGACTTTTAACAGAGTTCAAGTGCAGAAGTTACTATGAAGTCGACTGTTTTCTCAGCATCTTAGTTACCTCCCCTGATGAAGAATTTTGATCACGAAAACAGCCATCGCCACGAATTTATGTCAAAGGTTCGTCCCCCCCAAATAATACTGTTCCAGAAGACATCAGAGAATGTATTTCAGTGACTATTTTTGTGAAACTTTGGCGTATTTTGGCAATATTTAGGAGAACAAGCGAATGATCGACAACTTCCGGTTAGTCGTATTTGTAAACAAAGACAGAACTATGAGTCGGTCGAGAAAATCGTAAGTTTTAGGCAAATCCTGCAAGAATGAATCAAAATGTCATATAAAAATGCTAAATTATGAGATAAACGATCACCAAATTCAGTAAACTGGAGCCAGGTAAAGAGAATACTCACGAATCCTGTGCCAAAACTCGGCAATCGAGTCACAAAAACTCCACGCGGTCGATGCCATCTTGGATGAACTCAATTTGAAAAAAGCGCCTTTATTGCGGTCTTTTATTGGCTTGTGAAAGACTCACAGGTCATCAATCCATTAGCCCCATACCTCAATCGAAAGGGTACGGATTCAGCTTCATTTTGTGGGGGATATTTTAGACATTTGAGGGAGTTTTGTGGTTTAAAATTGAATTTCTTTGCGAGTTTCCGACTAAAATGCGTTCTAGCGACCAGAGATGTTTGTAAATGACCACGGCGTTTACACCACTGGAATCGGCATTCAATTTCCGATCCAGTGATACCACATATTGCTGTGTAGAACGTGTATCGCTTTGTCACCGAGCGGATAAACACATTGACTGTTTTCGTTCAAGTCTCGGACCGCGTGATCGGCGCCGTTTGAAATACAGTAAAATTGAGCAAAGTTCCGATGTTCCCGCATAGGCGATGAGAGGCTGCCGCTACCTACTACATATAGTTGCTCTTTCGGGGGGTGGGGTGGGGGTGGGGGGTTGTACTTTACTGGTGTGGATGTCTTAGGCAGTTTTAGCTTGTGAGAGCCAACATGTATGCACTGTGTGTATATGACACTGTGGGCATGGGAGGTTTTGTGAGGAAGTTTTTGTGAGCCATATGTAACTTTCATTCATTCGAATGAGGCCAAGATTTCAGTTTGGGTGAGATCTGATGTGTGGCTGGCTGAGTTACGGGTGCAAGTCAGCATGGTGACTCTTCTGTTTTTACTGCGGGGTGAACGCAGAGCAAGGACCACGCATTAACCCCTTAACTGCCATGCATGAATGCAAGCCATGTGCCGGTAGATTTCTTTTTAAAAGTCAGTTTTAAATACTTCCGCTTTTTTTTTCCTCGGCAACCTGTGGAAGGATTTGCATCAAAATGTGCAGTATTGTGAGGAGGTTTGTTAGAGGCCTGGAATGTAATCAGCTGAAATGCATGCAAGTGCATTTTTGCGACCTGGAAAATGTACAAGCTGGGGCAGTGATGGGGTTATTAAAAGGACTGTGAACACAGCGTAACAGTCAGTGCACTGCAGTGCTTTTGTGAAGCTCCCTGAGCCCGTGCAGCTTGTGTTGCTGTACAGCATGGAAACAGTGGAAGTACTGACAGTGTGACTTGTGTTGATTTCAGGATGAATACAGTGCATGTGCCTAACATTAAAACAAACTAAAAGATGTACCTCTGGTGGAGGTACATTCTTTCGAGAGTGTACCTCTGGTGGAGTTATGTACCCTGTATTTACACACATGCCAGGTGAGAGTTACTGTAGGCAACTCAGATCTTTGTTGTTGTGTTACATATTTTGAGCGCTCCCGTGTATCTTTATTGAAACAAACTGTCCAGTTGCTTCACTACCAGATGGTGTAAGCAGTTGATGCTTAGCATGGAGCATTTACAGTTGGGTGTGTTGGTTTTCAGCGAGAATGCAGTGTGAGTGCAAAGCCCTAAAACACAAGCTGATCAACAACTGCACCAGCTGTGATGTATTTACAGTGTCTCATGCTGGTTTTCAGGGAGAACACAGTGCGAGTGTCAAGCCCTGAAACACAAGCTGATCAACAACTGCACCAGCTGTGGGCGGGTGGTATGTGAGCAGGAGGGGGCGGGACCCTGTTTATTCTGCGGTAAATTGGTGAGTGCTGCATTCCATCTCAGATTCGCACCACTTTTCAGAACAAAGGCTCACAGTCACACCTGAATATCAGATGCAAAAGTGTAATTTGCCTGACAGTGGGGTAAAGCTGATGTGTAGCTAAGCATTGCTAGTGTGGTATTCTTAGCAGATGATGCAGGAAGCCATGATGGTTGGTTGTAGGTGAGCTGTTAATAGTGGTGACGGTGGTTTTCTTCCCAGCAGAAATCAGTTTTAGTGTGAGTACTACACTGAGTAGTAAAGAGAGAGATTTGTGTTGCTACCATTGTACCAATAATGGTAATATAACAGAGTGGCTGGTGTCTACAGACAAGCTGACCACAATGGTAATGTAACAATATGCTCAGTGTTTACAAAGAGGAGAGGGTTGCTGTTCAAACTGAGGCTTGAAGTCCTAACCCTTTATTTGTGAGCTAAAATTACAAAATTACTACACAACCTTCTCAGGAAGAAAAATGTTTTTACAATATAACTGAAATCAATGTCCTCAAGACCTTGCCTCTTTCCCTCTCTCTCTTCTCTCTGGCCTCAATCTGTCCCTTTCCTCTCTGTCTCTTTTCTGCTTTCCTCTCTCTTTGTCTGTCTCGCTCTCATCATCATAATTGTCATTATTATGTTAGTCAGTGTTGTTGCTGTTGTTTTATACTTTGCCTGTTGGCATGTAGATCAGTAAGAACAGATTGGAAGAGCAGGTGATTGCCTGAAGTCTTAATCCTTGTGTTGTAAAGTACCGAGTTCTGATAAGGCTCTCTCCCTCCACAGCCGCTACCACTGCCACCACTGTCAGAAATCCGTTCCAGCACGTGTAACAAACCCAAGCCCTGTGCTGTTTTCTGCATACAGGTGTGCAGCCTAGAGGACCAGGCGGTGTTGTCTCGGGGCTCCAAGAAGAGTGAGAAGCTGTATCAGCACTTGATGCGCGACGCGGACAAGTTGACGCCGCTGTGTCAAGGGGGAGGGGAGAGACAGCTGCTGCCCTCTGTGTCCGCTCGCATGCAGGAGGGGCTGCAGAAAGCCAAGAAACACAAAGATCTTCTCATCGAGTTTGACAAGACCAGGTCAGTTGTCAGATTTCTGTTCCTTTTGTTGTTGCTTTTGAGGACCACTCTAAGGACTTGACTAAATGCACTCACATATCTGTTTGACTTAGAGCAGTCAGATGATGTATGAAAGACTTTTATTTGAATTCCTGTAACAGTTGGTTACCTCTCTAACAGCAGAAAAGTGTTGATACATTTTAAAACCATTGACGGCAACCTAGGAAAGCTTTGAGCCAGTTTTATTTCTTTTTAGCATTATGTCTGAGGTACGTGTGTCCGATTCACTGTTGTATTTATTTACAGCTGTTGTTTGTCTCGAGCAGAATTACAGATTTGTTCTAAAAGAAGTTTCATGATACTCAGTGTGCTGATAAAGATGGTGAAATTGGTGAACGAAGAAGCTGGTGAAGTGGCAAATTGACTTGCTTTAGCACTTGAACCTAGTCACTATGCATGTTCTGAAGGCTCAGCATCAGTGCCACTTCTGTTTCTGCTGGTTTCAGTGTAAGAAGAACACAGGTGATAGATGATGAATGTGATTATTTTTCCACGGATTCGAACCAATGGCTATCCAAAGAGGACCGTGATGCACTGCGGAAGCGTGAGGAAGAATTGCGAGCGGCTCGCCATGGGTCTCGCAGAGACAGAAAGGTGAGACCCCATGTCTTGAGCAAGTTTGAGATGGTTTATGAAGTTTGAGATGGTTTATGAAGTTTGAGATGGTTTACGAAATTTGAGATGGTTTACGAAGTTTGAGGTGGTTTATGCATTGTCTTGTCATTATGACTGTTACATGATTCAGCATTTAAAAAATAACATTATAAAATGCTCCCTGTGAAAATATTCACTGTGTCTGTAGGTGTGCAATTGCTGTGCAGCTTGAAAACAACAAGAAAGGTGTGGTTTGCTTTGGAAGTGTTTGTGCTGCAATAAACTGAGGCTGTCACTGGCCAAACCTCCTTGAAATTCTTTTCTACCTGGGGGGGGGGGGGGGGGGGGGGGGGTAACTTTTTTCCAGGTTACATGTGGAGTTTGCATCTTAGTGCAGTTTCATCATGCAGTTTTTTTCTTCTTTTGACCAGTATAGTTGGTTACATCAGAATCCAGATCAATGGATTGGTAATTCTGGGTAATTTGTGTGTGGAATGGAAGTCTGCAAGCATACCAGTAATTTCCAGGTTCGGAATATAACTTTAGTTTTTGTTTTAAAAAAAGGAGCTTTTTTAACTGCTCATGATGCTGTATCTGTATCCTGAGACTCTCATCTGCAGTTGATTTGTCATGTCAACATTCTTCCAAACACAATCATTCTGATATAACCGCAATGGTTGACTGGGTGTAAAACACCAAGTTACTTACTTGCTTCCCAACACAAACCAACATAACACTAAACAAACAGCTAACCAAAAGCAGACAAGTATCCTACATCTCATTTCTAACCGTTTCACTTTTGCTTGTTGTTTTGTAGTTTTAAAATGGGGATTACCCCATGTTGTGTCTTGTCAAAATAAATAACCTTCTTTTTAACCTTTTATGTGTTTGGATCTTGGAAGAACACAGCACCGAAAATGCAGCATTACAGGCAGCGAAAGGGTTAAAGGAGCAAGGTGCGCTTTGTGCATGCAGGTCACGCTGGACTTTGCAGTGAAAGAGTTAAAGGAGCAAGGTGCACTTTGTGCGTGCAGGTCACGCTGGACTTTGCAGCGAAAGGAGCAAGGTGCACTTTGTGCGTGCAGGTCACGCTGGACTTTGCAGCGAAAGGGTTAAAGGAGCAAGGTGCACTTTGTGCGTGCAGGTCACGCTGGACTTTGCAGCGAAAGGGTTAAAGGAGCAAGGTGCACTTTGTGCGTGCAGGTCACGCTGGACTTTGCAGCGAAAGGGTTAAAGGAGCAAGGTGCACTTTGTGCGTGCAGGTCACGCTGGACTTTGCAGGCCGCCGCGTGGTGGAGGAGTCCAACACTGTGGGCCAGACCATGTACGACCATCAGGACGCGGTTGTGCAGCAAGTCCAGTACCGCCCGCACAGGGGAGGCCACCCAGAGAGTGGGGAGCAGGGATTTCTAGTCAACCCATCTATAGTGCAGCCTGCTCCACAGGTAGGTGCGGTAGGCATTAATATGTGTGTATGGCTGTGTCTGTGTGCTTTATATGGGTGTGTTTACCCCTGTGTATGTGTGTGTGTATTTGCCCCTGGATGTGTGTGTGTGCATGAGCCTGTGTGTGTATATTTGCCTGTGTGTTTGTATGTATCTGTGTACTTTAAGTATGTGTACTTGCCCTTCTGTGTGTGTGTATGTGTGCTGGCGTTGGAAAACTAATCCTGTACAACTGAAACAGCCAAATCAGACCAGAAATGCTAATGAATGCTCTGTTGCAGTTTGTGGCCGACAGAAAAACCAAGACAACCTCAGAAAAGTCCAGCGGCAAGTCTTCCAAGGCCCCGGAAGATGCCAAGGCCAAGCTGAAGATGCCTGTGATTCAGGACCGTGAGCTGAAGGAGATGTCAGACGAAGGCATGTGCCTCAGCATGCACCAGCCCTGGGCATCACTTCTGGTGGCTGGGATTAAAATGTGAGTCACTGGTGTCAGTTTTACGTTAATGATAGTAATAATGAAATACTTATAAAGCACAAACCTCTAGTAACATAAAATTAGAGCTCACTGCACTGGACCAGGTAGATGCACCACAAATGTGTGCAAGTACATGCCTCAGCATCGGTACATGTGTTAAAACTGCCAAACACCTGCTTCCATAGCATTGTTTGGATTCACAAAACTGCACACACTGGTAGGTGGTAGCACTGCTCTTGTGGCTGCTGTAGTCTTACCAGGCAAGGCAGCCTATATTTCCCACAAGAGATTAGTGAAGTATAATAGAGACTAGGTAAGCAAGGCAGCCTATATTTCCCACAAGAGATTAGTGAAGTATAATAGAGACTTTGTTTTAGACTTTTTGACTGTTTTGTTTTGAACACTGGCAGTTAGTTACTTGGTATTTAATGCTCAGTCAGCCGGGAAGGCCATAACAGGGAAGGTCATTGCAGGGAAGGTCATAGTAGGGACGGTCATAACAGGGAAGGTCATAGTAGGGACGGTCATTGCAGGGAAGGTCATAGTAGGGACGGTCATAACAGGGAAGGTCATAGTAGGGAAGGTCATAACAGGGAAGGTCATTGCAGGGAAGGTCATAGTAGGGAAGGTCATAACAGGGAAGGTCATTGCAGGGAAGGTCATAGTAGGGAAGGTCATAACAGGGAAGGTCATTGCAGGGAGGTTATAGCAGAGGTCATTGGGAAGGTCATCGCAGGGAAGGCCATAGCAAGAAAGATTATAACAGGGAAGGTCATAACAGGGAAGGTCATAGCAGGGTGAATGACAAGACCTTACAAAACAAATATATGCCTCAAGAATTATTCAGGACCCTTTCACTTTAGGCTTCAAGAGTTTCTGGAAGGAGAAAAAAATGATGTAAAATGACCCAAGAATGCAGAAATTAGAAAGGCAGATAATCAGTCGGTGTTTTTATTTAATGTCTGTTCACACCCCATCCGTTTCTCTGTGCTGGCATTTTCCTGTGCTGACATTTGTTGTCTGTTTTTTTTTGCTGGCGTTTTCTGTGCTGATGTTTGCTGTTTTTCTGTGCCGATGCTTCAGCCACGAAGGGCGGTCCTGGTACACTGTGCACCGAGGTCGACTGTGGATTGCTGCTACTGCCAAGGCTGTTACAACAGAAGAAATCACTGAGTTGGAGAACCACTATCGATCCTTTTACAAAGGTCAGAGTCTGATGTATTCAGAACAACTGACCACGGGGATGTGTCTGTTGGAGAGGGGTAGGGTATATAGGTCCTTGCCTGAACATGTGGGGATGTAGGGGAGGGGGTGGGGTGTTAGCAGTAGTGGCAACAGTAGAGCCAGAATTGTTTGTAGAGGGGGCAGTGAAACTCTCTGCCAGCTTGCTCTTCCGCCTTGCTTTTGTCAGCACAGCTAACCCATTTTCTCTCTCCTTCGCTCTCTCTCTCCGTCTCTCCCCTTCCATCTCTCTTTCTTGCTGTCTCTTGGGATTTGCTGAATAGTGTTTGTCCTGACACAAGCTTCATGGTTGACTGAGCATCGTGCTTATATGTGTGTGGAAGAGCAAGGACTGGCTGTTAGATTGGTCCACGTCAAGCTTCATGGTTGACTGAGCATCATGCTTATATGTGTGTGGAAGAGCAAGGACTGGCTGTTAGATTGGTCCACGTGGACGTCATGCTACTATCATTGGGAGAATGATTAGGGGTGGGGTGGCAGGAGAGTTCTCTCTTTCCTTCCCTCTCTCTGTCTCTCTCTCTCTGTGACATATGTAACATATGTACTGTTTTTGGTGTGTGTGTGTTTGATGAGCAGGCTAAGTTTACTTGTTTCCTTCCCTCTCTCTCTCTCTCTCTCTCTCTCTCTCTCTCTCTCTCTGTGACATATGTAACATATGTACTATTTTTGGTGTGTGTGTGTTTGATGAGCAGGCTAAGTTTACTTGTTTCCTTCCCTCTCTCTCTCTCTGTGTGACATATGTAACATATGTACTGTTTTTGGTGTGTGTGTGTTTGATGAGCGGGCTAAGTTTACTTGTTTCCTTCCCTCTCTCTGTCTCTCTCTCTGTATCATATGTAACATATGTAGTTTTTGGTGTGTGTGTGTTTGATGAGCGGGCTAAGTTTACTTGTTTCCTTCCCTCTCTCTGTCTCTCTCTCTGTGACATATGTAACATATGTAGTTTTTGGTGTGTGTGTGTGTGTGTTTGATGAGCGGGCTAAGTTTATTTGATTCAGCACATGTGTGACATTTGTTCATTTTGTGACATTAAATTGCGTTAATAATTCTAAAGTGCTATGGGCTCTTGTGATGAAGGGTGCTTTATGAATGAAATCATTGTCATTAATAGAAAATGAAGACAGGCTGATAATTGTGAACTGCTGGTGTGTGTGTACAGACCCTCACTTGGACTTCCCCAGTGACTACCCTGCAGGCTGTCTGCTGGGCTGTGTGGATCTTGTCGACTGCCTCTCACAGGAAGACTACCGACAGAAGGTGGGTAGTCTTGCCTTGCTTGTTTTCCCTTGAGCACTGCCGACAGAGGGTGGGTAGTCTCACCTTGCTTGTTTTTCCTTGAGCACTGCTGACAGAGGGTGGGTAGTCTCGCCTTCCTTTCCCTTGAGCACTGCCGACAGAGGGTGGGTAGTCCCACCTTGCTTGTTTTCCCTTGAGCACTGCTGACTGGTGGGTAGTCTTGCCTTGCTTGTTTTCCCTTGAGCACTGCTGACAGGTGGGTAGTCTCACCTTGCTTGTTTTCCCTTGAGCACTGACAACAGAAGGTGGGTTGCTGTGCTATGCTGGTTGCCTCCCACAGCAGGCCTAGTTATCGAATGTCAGCAGTGTTATGATGGTGACTTCCTCTCGTGTGACTGCTACTTATAGAATGTCAGTGGTGATACAGTGTCTGCTGTTTCTTGTATGAAGGACCACAAATCCCCATCTCAACGAACAAAAGCATAAACACAACACACATGTGTGCATGCACTCACACAGCTTACGCTGCTTCTTTTTGTTTTTCAACTTTGAATACTGTGTCCAGTACTACAGCAGGAAAAGTGTGAGCGATTGTAATGCTCTGTTTCAGTATCGTGATGGAGAAGTGAGTGACTGTAATGCTCTGTTTCATTATCCTGATGGAGGAGAAGCGAGTGTGTGCAATGCTCTGGTCCAGTATCCTGATGGAGGAAAGTGACTGACTGTGATGCTCTGTTTCAGTATCCTGATGGAGGAAAGTGACTGACTGTGATGCTCTGTTTCAGTATCCTGATGGAGGAAAGTGACGGACTGTGATGCTCTGTTTCAGTATCCTGATGGAGAGTCCTCCTCCCCCTATGTGTTCATCTGTGAGAACCCACAGGAGCTCATCATCAAGTTTCCCATCAAGGGAAAACACAAAATTTGTAAGCTGTGTCTTCTTCTTCTTAATCACTGAATGACTGATAGTAATGCGCATACAATCTACTCAAGAATTATGCATGCTCACAGTGCAGGGATTGGGGAGAAAGAAGCATACATTTTCACACATGCACGCCTTAAGAAGCACGATGAGTTCACCGTCCACACACACACACCAGAGGAAAGAAAGTACAGACAAATGAGGAGCAGAATCATGAGCTATGATGCAAGAAGTGTCTTGAGAGTAGACCAGAAAGCAGACATTCACATGCATTTTTACTGCTGCAGGCTTTTGTCTCAGAGTCCACTGCAGATGCATGTTAATTGTTTTACATCAGCTGCTGGAAATGGCAGTGAAGTTACAGTGCTGGCCAATCATAATCTGTCTTTTAGCGTGGGAAATGGGTGGGGACTATGCCTTCTGTCACCAGGTATAACTGACCACTTTCCCCCATTTTGGGGGTGCTTTTATTGTGTGAAGCTTGTGTGTCTTTGAGTATGGTTTAGTTTTGTGCACTACACAGCTGTTTTCTCTGTTTACAGATAAACTGGATTCACAAATTCACCAGGGTGCCAAAAAGGGGCTCAGATAGTGATGCTATGCGGTGCAGAATAGCATTGCTTTGGGTCAACTAACCACGTGATGGCAATTTCCAAACTCCAGTGAACTAACCGCACCGGTTGACTGGGTGTAAAACACCAGCTTACTTACTTACTCCGGCGTCTTCAGTTCCGGGTAATTTCCAGAACATTTACATGACTTTCTTGGTGGTGGGTGACGCTGTCAGCATTGCTGAGCAAGAACCTGCTTAACAAATTGGTGGGTTAGCATCGTGAATGTTCTTCATGTGACTGTGGCTACATTTGCCAGGCATCACGCAAATTCTACAGATGTCATTTTGTGGGCTGTAGGAAGACTACGAAGATCAAGGCAGAAGGATGTCATTTTCCAGGCTTCATAAGTTTGAAGAGATGGGAAGATGTATATATATATATTTTCTAGGCTTCATAATTCAAAGAAATGGTGAAGAGATGGGAAGATGTATCTATATTTTCTACACTTTTAAGTTCAAAGAAATGGTGAAGAGGTAAGAAGATATATACCATGTTGTGGGCTGTAAAGAGATCACAAAGTGCTAGGTTGATGTCATTTTGTGAGCTGTAAAGGAGATACAAAGAGATAGGAAGACATATTATTTTGTATGCTTAAAGAGATTGCAAAAGGGTTGGAAGACTGACAATATTTTATTGACCGTAAAGAGATCGTGAGGCAGTATGAAGGCAGATACCATTTTTGTGGGCTGTAACAGTAAATTGTGAAGATGTAATCAAACAGGACAGTGTTTTGACTGTAAAGACAAACTGTGAAGAGATAAGAAGGACAAGATAGTGTTGTGATCTGTGATGGTGTAAAGATAAATTCTGAAGCATTAAGGAAGACGAGATGTTTTGTGGGCTGTAATTATAAATTGTGAAAAAGTAAGGATGGCAAGTTTTGTTGACTGTAAAGGGATTGTGAAGAGAAAGGTAGAAATGCAGGTCTGTACTCCAGCATAAGCGGGGAATTTTGTGTGGCTGAGGGAGTACCTACATGTACATGAACAGAGGTATTAGCAACGTAACCCACAAAATATCAGTGATGTTATTTTAGCAAGTATTTCCATCTTCAGATTTCACATTCCCTTTTCTGGGTCCAGTTGATTTTTGATGATAATAATTTATTCAAATGTCATCACTGGTTCAAGAAAGGATAGATAGTGGGGCTCTGGTGGACGGCAGCCAGAGACTTTGTTCTCTAGTTTTTTGTGACAGAACCAGAGATAAAATAAGTATTTGTGACAAGGCTGTTGGGGACAATGCTGAGCAAGTCCAAAATCTGCATCAAAGTCACTGACAACCCTTCATTTGTCACTGAAGTTGGTACTCATTTGGATGATCTCATGTCACACACCACTAGTACATGTGCTGTCTGTATTTATTTTAGTTCAGCAGATGGTAAGTGTAAGTAAGAGAAGTGTTAGATTGGGTTAATAAAGCTAACAGCAAGCTCATGCTTTTCATGTTGTGATGACATCTGTAACAGCTCCACCTTCTAGTGTATGGCGCCACATTATGACATATGCTCAATTTAGATGCTGCTGTAATGTCTTCAGAGCTTTTCCCGGTGCATGAAACTGCATTATGAGGTGCATACTGTGGGCTGTCGTTTCATTTTTCTTTCCAGTCTCTCATGTGGAAACTAGGGCTCTGTGCATGAAGACAGCCATGCACTGCAGGTTGTCCAGATGACCTGAAAGCTTCCTCGCCACTGGAGCCTCCCCGCCGGCCAGACCTGGTGCTTTAGGTTGTGTGGCAGGACATGGCTGCAGCAGGTGTTCTGCTGTCATGCTGCCAGTCTAATAGGAGCCGAGTTCAGATGAACCAGTTCTAACCATGATCCAAACACATATAAGATGCAAAAGAATGCCGTTTGTGAGGACAAAACACAACTTGCACATTTTCAGGGTGATCCCCTTTAGGAAACTACAGAACGACAGTTCTAACCGTAGTTAAGAGATAGGGGTTCAGGTGATGGTGGCCTGGGCACAACCTGAAGACCGTCAGCTGCTGACAGCAGATGGCAGTGGTCAGATTTGTTGCAGCAGACTGTCAGCTGTTGACAGCAGATGGCAGTGGTCAGATTTGTTGCAGCAGACTGTCAGCTGTTGACAGCAGATGGCAGTGGTCAGATTTGTTGCAGCAGACTGTCAGCTGTTGACAGCAGATGGCAGTGGTCAGATTTGTTGCAGCAGACTGTCAGCTGTTGACAGCAGATGGCAGTGGTCAGATTTGTTGCAGCAGACTGTCAGCTGTTGACAGCAGATGGCAGTGGTCAGATTTGTTGCAGCAGACTGACAGCAGATGGCAGTGGTCAGATTTGTTGCAGCAGACTGTCAGCTGCTGACAGCAGATGGCAGTGGTCAGATTTGTTGCAGCAGACTGACAGCAGATGGCAGTGGTCAGATTTGTTGCAGCAGACCATCAGCTGCTGACAGCAGATAGCAGTGGTCAGATTTGTTGCAGCATTGATGCTGCTGCAGCCTCTTGCTGGTGTTTGCGTACAGGGTTTCTACACAGTTCAGCCACAGTGGTGCTCCTTCAGCATCGTGTTTGTGTTGCTGGTACTCTGTGCAATCATAGCCTTCTCCTGCTCTTTCTCACTCATGTCACCAAGGACACAGAATTTAAGATCCTATCTGCCGAGAATGCAGAGCTGAAGGCTTGCTTTTTAATCCTGTATAAATTGGCATTGTAAGTAAACAGTGAGTCAGATGTCCACTTGGGCATTATTGATGAACTGTATTTCACCCCAATAACCTTCGCTGTTGATTTCCCAATCAACATCAAGCATCAAGAATCCATCAGTTAATCTGCCAGGTGTTCTTGGGTCTTGTCTTCCACTCACTTCTGGAGTTCCAAGGTGTACAAGTCAGGGTTTCCTCTAGACCAGCGGTTTTTCATTGGTAAATTTTGCCCTGGGTCTAGAAATAAAAGGCTGTTGGTCTTGCCTGACAGATCGATACATTTTTATAGTCAAATCTCCACCATCCTTCTCCACAAGGCCTTGGGTCACTGAGGCAGCAGTACCATGTGCACTAGGACTTGTCTCTATGTCTCTACGCAACTGTAAAATGCTGTCACTTAAGAGTGCAGCAAGATCTTTTCTGCTGTCAGTTTACGATGTGGATATTGGACAACAGATAGGGACTGATCAATTCTGAACAAAACTGATATGTTCAGCATTTGGGACGAGTTGCCAAAGAACCTAACAGAGAGAGGCTTTGATGCGTGGAAGCAACAGGCAGTGCTTCGTGGCACACTGTGCATCTGTTCCATGCATGTGTAGTGCAAGTATTGCGCACGCATTGGTGGGTAGTGAAACTCACAGCTCACTGGCTTTCCCTGCTGTAGACACACCTCAATGCCCATACGGAAGTGTTCCCAGCAATTAAGTTACCATGTTACATGCTGGTACCAGAACGAGTTTTGTTGTTGTTGTGGTAGAGTTTTAATTTTTCTTCGTGGTTGTTGTGTTGGACATTATGGTTATTTGACGTGTTGCTTGCGTTGTCTGTGATAACTCATGTGGGTCAATAAACACAAGCATACAGACTGATTCAGCTGAAATAGTTGTCTGCTTTTGTTCATGTCTGCAGTTTAGTTGGCTTTGTCTGTGTTATGTGTGTATCCACTTGTCTGACAAGTTGAATAAAAATGAGTGTACTGTCAAAATAATCAGAACAGTAAGCATTTTACAAGTGAAGGATAAACACACTGACTGTGTTTAGAATCTTTAGAAAAGCAGTAAAACCACACATGCATATAGCTGCATATACAGATCAGATATTTATGTACATAAATTAAACATGTGCATCCCTGCACACTTGAGTAGTTTGACTGTGGGGTGTTTTCTTCTTCTTTTTCAAAATATGTTTCTGCTTAAATAGGTCTTTCCATTAATATAGGTGGACCATTTTTTGCAAGTATAGATTATGTGTTTGTATTCATATGTGTATGTATATATGCATGAATGGTGTGTGCTAGAATTATAAAAGAATTATTGATTATGATTATTGTTATTGAGTTTAAAATTTTCAACTTAACCTGCCATCCTGCTCCACCACCCCACCCCCACCCCCCCTCCATCCCCACTTAGGTTACAAGGTTAGATCACAAGAAAGGGCTTGGGTATTATTCCAGTGTTGTAAAATGCGTGCATATGCCCACATGTACACAGTGGCATCTTGCACATACATGTTCACGAGTACACACATGCACGCACACTGATGTGCATGAACATATAGTGAAGTGCGCACACACTGATCTACATTCACATTACATATTCTTTGATGTGCATGCGCATACATTGGTACACACACATACAGATGTGCATGCATACACTGCTACACACACACGAATTCACTGATGTACATGCACTGCATGACGTGCATGCACACACACGCACGTTGAAAAGTTCTAAGTTGGCAAAGTCCAAAATAGAATCCAAGGCTTCAAGTCTTGCGGGTGAAACCAGATCACTAGCTGGGGCAACGGGAGGTAACTGCTGTCAGGCGTCGACGCTGACGCCAGTCACTGCTGGAGTATTTGCCCTTGTATAATCTACTACAGCTCATTTTATAGCTGCTGGAAATCGTCACTGGTGAAAGCCTGCTCTAGCTCAGTGCTAAGCTGGGTATCGAACTTTGTAATGGCCCGCCTTTGCTTCCGTTAGCAATGTTGTACCAATACCCGAAAACAGCCGGCAAAGATCAGGTCTTCCACAGTACGCCATGCTTTAAATGGTGTAAAATGAACTAATAATATATAAGCACCCGGTTCAGCCGGGGTTAGGCCTGCTTGGTCCTTCATCATCTTCTTTTAATTTCTTTTCCCCTGTCTATATGACGAAGGTACTTAAAAACAACGTAGAGTTTTGGTTTGGAATAACACACACACACACACACACACACACACACACACACACACACACACACACACACACACACACACACACACACACACACACACTGCCATCCTTTCCTCCATAAACACACACATACCACTACTGTCATCAAACAGATTTACACATCGCTGACCCATACACACCATTCAAAGCTAGTCGGAGAGTAACACCCACTAAAGCCTTCCACAATGTTTGTGTTTTTTGTTTTTTTAAATCCGTCTCGGGGACGTCTGTCTCAGAGGCATCCGTCTCGGGGACGTCTGTCTCAGGGGCATCCGTCTCGGGGACGTCCGTCTTCAAGACTGTGAGGGCCAAGACGGATGGTTCAGACGGATATCCCTAAGATGGAAAGTCATTAAGACGGAGGGCTCATCCGTCTTAGCGTTCCGTCACAGGGACGTCCGCCTGCGCCCATCCGTCTCGGGGACATCGTTCACTTCAAGTAAATATACTTCTTCATCCCTCACAGGGCAATTCAGCTAACTACCAAGGGCTCATTAATGATAAAACATGTAAAAACAACGACAAAAGCATAATAATCGATAATAACTTCATAAAGAGACTGGATACAATTAAATAATCAAAAGTCTACTACACCTGAAAACATGCTCAGTAAACAACCTAACGTAAGACCACCGTCTTTTAGAAAACGTCTTTTACTGTCTAAACTAATGCACGTCCCACCGCAGATGTTACGACTCAATCTGTTTGCCCAACTCGTCCCGTCTTGAACTCCAGACTGCTGCAGACTGTGGCTGTCGAACATGAAGACAGCTGAAGGAGGATAAAACGTAAACGGAAATGTACTGACAGCCGTCTTAGCCCTCCGTCTCGGGGACATCTTTCAAGTCAGTATACTTCAATCAGCCCCGTCAAAAGCATTATCATAGATAATAACTTAATAAACAGACATATTGCATACAGTTTCATAATACAAAGTATAGCAGATGACAAAATGTGTCCTTCTACGTGCTCATCAAGACAAAGAGAAGGAAAGAAAGAAGGATACACTGAACTGCGTTTGCCCACGGTGTGTCACCAACAGAAATTCTGTGCATATAGTTTTCACGTCACTGAAAAATAAATATTTTTGCACCCTTGGCATTGTCGGCTTCACAAATGTCAGTGAATTGTTCTCCTTGGGTTTGCCATCTTCACAAATGTCAGTGAACAGTTCTCCTTGGGTTTGCCATCTTCACAAATGTCAGTAAACTGTTCTCCTTGGGTTTGCCATCTTCACAAATGTCAGTGAACTGTTCTCCTTGGGTTTGCCATCTTCACAAATGTCAGTGAACTGTTCTCCTTGGGTTTGCCATCTTCACAAATGTCAGTGAACTGTTCTCCTTGGGTTTGCCATCTTCACAAATGTCAGTAAATTGTTCTCCTTGGGTTTGCCATCTTCACAAATGTCAGTGAACTGTTCTCCTTGGGTTTGCCATCTTCACAAATGTCAGTAAATTGTTCTCCTTGGGTTTGCCATCTTCACAAATGTCAGTGAACTGTTCTCCTTGGGTTTGCCATCTTCACAAATGTCAGTGAACTGTTCTCCTTGGGTTTGCCATCTTCACAAATGTCAGTGAACTGTTCTCCTTGGGTTTGCCATCTTCACAAATGTCAGTGAACTGTTCTCCTTGGGTTTGCCATCTTCACAAATGTCAGTGAACTGTTCTCCTTGGGTTTGCCATCTTCACAAATGTCAGTGAACTGTTCTCCTTGGGTTTGCCATCTTCACAAATGTCAGTCAATTGTTCTCCTTGGGTTTGCGATCTTCACAAATGTCAGTGAACTGTTCTCCTTGGGTTTGCCATCTTCACAAATGTCAGTGAACTGTTCTCCTTGGGTTTGCCATCTTCACAAATGTCAGTGAACTGTTCTCCTTGGGTTTGCCATCTTCACAAATGTCAGTAAATTGTTCTCCTTGGGTTTGCCATCTTCACAAATGTCAGTAAATTGTTCTCCTTGGGTTTGCCATCTTCACAAATGTCAGTAAATTGTTCTCCTTGGGTTTGCCATCTTCACAAATGTCAGTGAACTGTTCTCACCTTACTAGGGCATGCTGTTCTTCCGCCAAATTGTCCAGTGTTAGTGAGCAGTTTCCATACCACACGCCCGGGGGCACACACACACACACACACACACACACACACACACACACACACACACACACACACACACACAGGCGCGAGCTTTGATGTACACAGGCGCGAGCGCGATCTTTGATGTACAGTCACAGTGCCGTCCGGCGCAATGCCACAAACTGAAATATAAAACGGTTTCGTGTTTGCCTCTGACCTGGTCACACTGCTTGGTCCGCTGCTCTTGGAGTCACCCTTCCCGGAGTCACCCTCCCTACAATACTTCATTTCTTAGGCTTTATTATTCTTAATTTTTTTTTTTTTTAACTCTTTAAAAACACTATTATTACCCCATAATAATAATAATGTGGTGTAAGTGACTGATGGCTTAGAAAGAAGTAATTCGTTTGTGGGGTACACATATATGCATAATGGTTCCAAAGCTCGAACTCAAGATGTATTTTCGGCCGGTCTCCATCTTCGTGGCTACTTTTGCTCGTCACGTGGCCTCTTATAAAATCGTTATGAATAATAACAATAAATAATCAAATCAACGGCACGTTCAGTCACAAAACTTTTACTGCGGATCATGTTCGTTTTAAAGAAACTCTCATTCGGAGGTTTAAACTTCTCGTGTGTTTGGAGCCGGTAAAACGAACATGATCTGCATTAAAACGTTTGACGCACGGTCAGTTGATTCTATAATGATTTCACAAGAGGACTTTCCCATACACTGTAACAAACACTGTTTTCACGAGCGTTTCAGTATGGCATCATTGATAGGATACCGGAACTTCTCAGTTTTGTGTACATGTCACATATAAAAATAAAAATAAAAAATGTTTTTTGTTGTTTGTTTTAATCTGGACAGTTTTTTTTTTCTGTCTTTTTCTTTTTCTTTTTTCTTCTTTTTTTCTTTCTCTTTCCCCATTTTCCTAACCCTTTCATGTGGAACAGCATAAAATACATGGAAATAAACTGATATTGTTTGAAATTGCCAAGACGAACAATGAAATGATGGTAAAAACCTTTTGACGTCATTACGATTAACAATTTGACTTGAAGATTACGAAAAGGGGAAGAAAAAAAAAAAAAAGATCTAAAAATAGTTACTGATGCCGTGATGGTAAGAATGAAAACTAAAATGAATTACTAGGAATATGTACACAACAAGAGAACACGGGACGGAAAATGCGTCTTCTTTAGTGTCCGGCGTCTTTTGTATTAACAGATAATAAATGCGTTCGTTCATGCGCTATTTGGTTTAAACAAAATTGTATTCATTCATCGTAATCATAAGCCCAACAAATAAATACAGGAAACACAAAAGCAGTATGAGTGTTACCTATAGATAAAATGATAATTACACAGACATTTACGATGGCAAGATGTCAAATTGTTGTCCAAAAAGTCAGAGGCAACGAAACAAACCAAAGACCAAAACAACAACAAAAACAAACAAACAAACAACCCCAAAACAACAAACAACAACAAAACGGGAGGAGGGGGGCGGGGGGGGGGGGGGGGGGTAAAAAAGTAAATAAGTAACCGAATGGTCTAGTGATATTATCATAATTATTGATCAGAGAGACAAAGAGGGAGAGTGTCAAAGCATGTATTTCTTCACTTAAGTATCTTCGAATGCGCTATTTATCCCACTGGAGCAAGTAGCCCATTCAGCTAAAGCAACGAAGATCCAAATACTAAAATGTTCAAAAGAACGCTTATTTACTGTGACACAGACATGCATCTTTTTTTCTTTCTTTTTTCTCCTTTAATTTTTTTTTATGACACAGACACACAATCTGCAAATTTTCGGGGCAATCCCCTTTGTCAAGCTACAAAACGACACTTAAACAACAGTTGAACGGTTAAAACTTTTATTTTATGTGTTTTATTTTTGTGTGTTTGGATCTTGTTTTAGAACGCTAGCAGTCATTCTTGTATCAGATTTTACAAAGCAACGAAGACCTGAAAATGAAACAGTGGTGTTTATATCTTCACAGTTCTTTTCCGTTGTTACAAGATTATGCAATCAAAGCAGAGATCGATTTGGAGTTACTACCATTTATCTTCGGATGACCAGAATAAAAAGAACGCTTAGCTCGGTTGGCAAGAGACCGACAACGTAGATACAGGTCACGACTGGTAAACCTGGGTGACCAGATGGAGAGGCGCAGAGAGGTTACAACTGGCACAGATGTTACTGGACGCGAAAAAGGAAAGGTTCCTAATACTTGTTTTTTCGTTGATAGTCGTAGTCTACCGGAACGATACGTTTAAATATTCTACTACTACCCGTTTGTGTAATGTGTGTGTTTCTGGCGTGCCACCTACCGGTAGTGTTTTTTTTTTATATAATTTTTTTTTATTGTTATAACAAAACGGTGTCTGAAATATTTCCTGTAGTAGCATCGGATCAATACGCTGAGAGAAATACGTCACCAAACACCTTGCACCTCTGTCCATGGCCGAGCATGATTAGCGAACGGCAGCTACTGGTCTCATCCACTATAGTGAGGTACACAATCTGCACGATTAGGAGATTTATCCAAAGAAAGATATAAAATTATTCGCACAATTCGTTAAGTCCCCCGACAAAGTATTAGGCCTGAGCAGATTACGTGCGTGAGTCAGACATTGAATAATACCTGTGGGCTGAGACTACGCCATTGCCAATTGTTTGAAGGCCGAGTCTACGAAAACGTGTGTAAAACAACAAAATGTAATGACGTAAAAAGCACTCCGTAAATAGGGTGATCCCCAATCTATTTTTAGACCACTACAGTTAGTCTTAAATTGGCGTATTTCAAAAGGGCCGAAGTTTTCAGCCGGATTTGGCCTAGCGGTAAAGCGTTGGGCTGGTAAGCAGAGGGACCTCGGTTCGAATCCGCTTCGGCTCTCCTTTCTGTTCACAAGTTGTGGTCTGTGAACACTGTCTTGTGACTTTGTCCCTCACAAGTAATGAAACATTAAAATAAATGGCTCTCATTGCTGCCCATCTTAAGGCAGGAGTTATTCTGGTGGTGATAGTGTAGCGATAGGTATATAATCTCTCTCTCTTCCCCCGCCTCCATACCGCCTTCCCCCCCTTCTACCCGTCTCTAAAAAGCCTTATTTGGTTTGTGTGGATGTTAAGCACAATGTTTAAGTTTTTGGGCCAAAGCAGAAAGTAATGCTACAGAAAAATCGTACCTAAAAAACAAACAAACAAAATTATTTTTTATTTTAGCCAAACATGCATGGGCTAGTTCCTTTAACTTGCTCCAAACACACGAACACTTTAACCTCCGAAGGAGAGTTCCTTTAATTACTTGGGCAAAAGGTTACAGTACAGAATTATATCTGAAAAGTGGCAGGGAGTTACTTCCATAGTCGTGTCGTGTATCAGTACAAATGTCTGCGTATTTCATAGCAACTTTGGCCGCTTGTACATTTGAATCTCATTGCAGGTTTGAATGCACAGCTAGCAGCTCGCGATAATTTTGGATCTATACGCAGTCATCTATAAATCGGTCTCTTCGAAATAGTTTGATGCCGCACAATAATGCCTGCAACATTAATTATTATACAACAGAAGTCACAACAGCGTTCTGAATAGATTCAACGAAATGAAATCATGTACCTCAAGATCGCAAACAGGAAAAATTAGGAACCCACACAAAGGCACTGATTTTTAAAAGTTTTTTTTTTTTTTTTTTTTCTCAACGGCGTGACGAAAAAGTTGTGCAAATCTGTGCAACATTTGTATCCTTGTGCAGTGTTGTAGTTCATGTACAACTGTGGTAAGACGTCAGACCGATTTGTCATTTTGATTGGCTGCAGTTGTGCCGTGTGGCCTCCAATCATATCGTCAGCTAAGTCGACACAGAGTTGCATTAGCTTTTCTAGTCCTAATGTAGAGGTGTTATTCTCTTTATATCTGTGTTTTAAATTTCTGCATCATCTTGCAAGCTGCCATACACACAATGTGAGAGTGAAATCAAGTGTGAACAAAGGCTGAACACATTTTCGAACCGATTTTCTTCCTGCGTGGACAATGACAACTGAGGTATGTAAACGTGTGCATAGATGCTTACCATAGCCTAGTATCATTAAATTCAATAGAGAGAAGCTTGTTTGGCATTTTCTGAGTGTCACAGTAAGCAGACAAGCGCAATAGATATAGATATCAAATGCTGATCACGCCGAATACTTTCATCTTCTTTTTTTCTTTCTTCTTTTTTCTTCTTGTTGAGAAGGGACTGTGAACAGAATATACTGCGTTCAAGCTTTATGGCCTAGATCTGTCAAATAAAGATAGTTGGACAGCACACTTACCTACCTTCATATTTAACCGAGTGCATCTCATTCTCAGTCACAATAAGAAAAACAAAGAGTCTTTGGGGCAGTATGGTGTTTTAGCACTGTGAGAGCCAAATTAGAAGTGTGAAGGCAGCACTTGGATTACCGACAGACTAGTAGACGTGACTCTGAACTGGTCAATTGGTCCAGCGGTCCTAACAACGGCATTGGGCTGCAGTGGCAAGCAGGTTCGACTCGCTTCGGCGGCTCACCAGCTTTCTCTTCATTTAAAACGTGATTTATTGACCGCCCCCACCCCCACCCCCCACCCCAAAAAAAAAAAAAAAAAAAATATCCAAAAAGAAATTCAGTGACTGCCAAGCACAAAATAAAATTGCGGCCAAAGTGGCCTTGATCGGGAAATGACCCGTGAATCTGCCCCGGTACGCAAGGAATGAAACAGCAACCAGTCTGTCTGCCCGTCCTGATGAAGTAGGCCTAGTACGGTAGTAGGCCATTCATCACTCAGCCTCCCGTGTGATTTTGATTCTCTCCAGTACGGTGAGTACGGTGGCTACTCGTTCGGTGTTAATCACAACGAACCAAGGGCCATGGGATAACGTGGTCTAATTTAATTACCACCAGTGTTCATTAAGAGCAGTAGGGTAACAAACCAAGGGCCATAGGGTAACGTGGTCTAATTACCAAGACTGTTCATTAAGGGCAGTAGGGTAACGTGGTATACGACCGGTTTGTTCACCTCCCTCCTTTGGTTATAAAGGCATCAGTGAACGACATCGGTGAAGCGAAAGGCAAATACTGGACACATCGCCGTATTTTCCAACTGAGGTGTCACAATGTGCTGTGAAAGGATGCATTTCAATAAAGCGGTCGTAATTAGACGCTGGTCTTAATATTGATTGATTGATGATCACTTATATAGCGCTATTCACCGCTCTCTTGAGTAGACCCACTGCGCTCGCATGTGATTCCACAGGGGTGACTAGCTTTTTATAGCGCGTTTTTTTTAATATCCACCGAAGTGGTGTACTTAAGCGCTGGCGCTGGTGCCACATGAAACTGCTGCTGTCTCGGCGCAAGTTCTGTGTACACCATACAACTATGCACCATGTCACTTCATGCAAAGCCACATTACATACATAAGGTGTATGCGTGTTTAACTGTAACCTGCCACCTGCACTTTTGGCAGAATGTCTGGGATCTTGTACGTGTTACTGCGGTAACACGGGGATGGAACGGATACCGAAATAAGAATCAACACAGAAAGTCGACCCTGGAGAAGAAAATTCTCCCGCTGCTCCTGCAGGGATTCGAACTCGCGACCTTTCGATCACGAGTCCGTCGCTCTAACCACTGAGCTATCCCCCAAAGTGGAAAGTGAAAAGCCTCTTCGCCACCGTAGCCTCCGTCGGCCAAAATTGACGCCTGAGGTTGTGTGTAACGCTGTATGACATTAAAACATACGAAGTATGCTCCGAAACTGTTCACTGAACGGAAATATCTCGGATTGCCTCGGACCCACCTGTTCTAAATAACAGCATTCCCTCGAGGTACTCTTCTTCAGTATACTGACGCAGTGTTTCAAGCACCCGAGCCGACTGGATTTTTTGTTTTGTTTTTGTTTTGTTTTGTTTGTTTGTTTGTTTTTTCAACTCTGAAATCACTGTTTGGGCGACGTTTTTAAGACGAGAAAATTTATCTCCGCTAGTTTGTTTTGCACGAGAGGAAGGAGTACTAGGTCTTGACTGTGCCGTGGGTGGGGCCAGACTTGTATTTTTGGTCCTTCAAGATACTGCCTTTGTTTTGTGGGGACTGGCATTACCTTTGTTTTGTGGGAACTGGCATTACCCTGGAGATCAAAGGAGTGCATTGATCATTTCTATTTCAGTGTAATGATAATTTCTCTGTTCTGTTAGTGATCTTTTTCCCTTGTTTTTCAGCAATGATAGAATAGATCTCTGTTTCAACTCAATGATCGTTTCTATGTATATTCCAGTGCAGTGATCATTTCTCTGTCTTCCAGTGTAGTTAACATTTCTGTGTTATTTCCAATGCTGTGATCTTTTTTCTGTAGGTTTCTGATGCAGTGATCAATTCTCTGTACATTTCAATGCAGCAATCATTTCTATTTCCAGTGCAATGATCATTTCTCTGTTTGTTTCCAATGCAGTGGTCTTTTATTTTCTGTCTCTGACCAATGCACTGGTTATTTCTGTCTATCGCAG
>OY757550.1:12632551-12654982 GCA_963584105.1 Alviniconcha strummeri
AGTGTATATATATATATAGAGAGAGAGAGAGAGAGAGAGAGAGAGAGAGAGAGAGAGAGAGAGAGAGAGAGAGAGAGAGAGAGAGAGAGAGAACATATAATAACAGTCCAAGCATGTACCTGGTTTTAAACAAACTTTTATTCCAGATTTTCGCCCATGCCCGGTCGGCTGGATTCCTACGACTATGTATATAAATATATAGATGTATACATACATAGCAGCAATACTGAGTAACAAAACAGTCCACACAACCAGTAAGTATCACACACAGTCTGATCTTTTTCACCATCCATGAAACCGAAACAGTCCAAACTGTACCGTCTATTTGATCATTTTGTTGAGAAACGGAACAGTTTGCATGCATTACCGACTGTGGTCGTTTTATCGAACGACGATGCATGCAATGACACAGTGCCATCAAATGTTTGATCTTCGTGTTGAGAAACAAAACAATACATCCAGTATAATAATTTATTTGATCTCTATGAAAAACAAAAACAATTAACTCAGCATAAGAATCTGTCTGGTTCGGGGGGGGGGAGAAGAAGAAGAAGACGACGAAAAGAAACAATACATGCAGTGCACACTAATGATCTTTTGTTGTTGTTGTTGTTGTTGTTGTTGAAAAAACAAATAAATCCACAAATGTCACAATCAACTTTATATTTCCGTGGAAACAAAACAATCTCAGTTTCACTTGATCGGAATCTATTCGATCTGTTGGTTGAGAAACAAGACAATCTCAGCGGCTAGAATGATAATCTTTTTGATCTTGTTCACCCCCTCCATAAAACCCCTTCTGCCTGCCAGCCACTACCAGTCTCAGCATCCTCGCCATATTTCTGCCCGCGGCCGATTTCATTTCCATGAGGAAGCAGGGAAGAGGAAAAAGACTCATCTCCTCTGAAAATTGCTTTCTCGTCTGTTTCATATTATCCTAGATGGATTCTCTTGGGCGCCTCCAGCCCTCCTCCCTTTCCCCCGCTACCCCCCTTTCGCTCTGCCCTTTCAGCCGGAAGGCAGAGAGAGATGGGGGTGGGCGCGGAAAGGGGGGTGGGGGCGGAAGGGGGGGTGGGGGAGTGGTGGTAGAGGTCACACTTGTGATGGTAATGTAGGAATAATGGCTCGGATTGGCACGAAGATTAGATTGCCGGCGATTGGTTGAACAAGCGATACGGAAAGGAAATGGCCCCACTTTGGTGGTTCTTGTTTGGTGTACGGACCGTATAGTTTTGCCTGAAGGGTTTACATGGCTGTGTATTTATACAAACACGCTCTACGCTTTAGTGTAGACGGTCTGCAGTTTACACACCAAGCCATTGCTGGAAAGTGGCCGGTCGATATTTTGGGCAATTTCTCCTGTCGGTCGTGTCGTGGTCAGCCCAGCGGTCGTGATTCTTCTCCTGTGTCTTTGCGTGTGTAGAGGTCTCTGGTGGGCAAAATTAGTCTATCCGTTGGGTTTGGGTTGCGCTGCATGTAATAATAATAAATGCATTTATAATACTCCGATTCCCTCTGTGACTAATACTCTAAACCTGAGAAGAGGGGGGCAAGTGAGGGAAGGGGGGGTACCCCGAGGGTGGGGATGGGGAACCCCTACCTAAATTTGCTCGCTCCAGTCATTCCTCCCCCCCCTCCCCCTTTGCCCCCCCCTCCCCCCCCCCCCCCCCCCCTTCACCACCACTAGAACGGTAGATATTAAAGTGGTTGGGAACTCGCAGGGGGTTACTTGTGTACTTCGCAACTTAACGTTTCAACCATTGTAAGGAACGCAACAGTGTCCACAGAAACATTTGGAATTCGCTCCCACAAGACCTTAGACACTGCTCAACCTTGTCATCTTTTAAAGCCAAACTGAAAGCCTTCCTCTTCCCACAGTATTTCCATGCTAACTGAGTACCCAGTTTCTGCTACAGGTCGTGTGAGTGTGTGTGTGTGTGTGTGCGTGCGTGCGTGCGTGCACGCGTGCGTGCGTGCGTGTGTGTGTGTGTTTGTGTGTGTGTGTGTGTGTGTGTGTGTGTGTGTGATGCTTTTTTTGGGGGGTATAATACTTTATGTAAAAATTTTTGGTAGGACTCTGCATGTGTATAGAATATCATATTTAGGTTAATATGCAGCATATGAGCGCTCAGGGCGTTGATGAGCGCATGATATAAATGTACATTATTATTATTAAACAACTGCTAAAAGCAAGCAGCTCAGCAGCAAGATAACCAATCCAGCTACGACAACACAGCACCACCTCCCTATTCACACAGCTTCTGGGCTGTGCGATAAATACACACACAAATGACTCCACTGATAAGCAAGTGCAGAACCTATAGGATGGCTAGCTACCAGCTTGTAAATCATCCGTTCGTAATCGTCGGTCAGAAGGTGTTTTATGCTGTATGAATTATAATTATGCCATCACGAAGAAGTGATTGACAATACAACTTTATTATTATTGCCCGGGGAAAAACTCATTTTGTTGCAAAAAGAACGCAGCAAAAGATAAAACAGTACATGTATACGCAAACACACACACACGAGAGAGAGAGTAGGAGAGAGGGATGCGCGTATCTTTATTCGTGTCCTTTCCAAGGAAATGGCTATAATTATATAAGCGTGTGTCCTTATTCGTGATCTTTCCAGGGAAACCTCCATTTCCCTGACATTATGGCCTTGCTCGCTAACTGCGTGATCTGCACGGTTGACCGGGCGTCATTAAAAATTCGTTATCTCTACCCACCTCTTCCTGCCTGTCACCGCAAGCCAGCCTCGTCTTCAGCTGCAGTCAACTTGTGACCAGCCTCGTCTTCAGCTGCAGTCAACTTGTGACCAGCCTCGTCTTCAGCTGCAGTCAACTTGTGACCAGCCTCGTCTTCAGCTGCAGTCAGCTTGTGACCAGCCTCGTCTTCAGCTGCAGTCAGCTTGTGACCAGCCTCGTCTTCAGCTGCAGTCAACTTGTGACCAGCCTCGTCTTCAGCTGCAGTCAGCTTGTGACCAGCCTCGTCTTCAGCTGCAGTCAACTTGTGACCAGCCTCGTCTTCAGCTGCAGTCAACTTGTGACCAGCCTCGTCTTCAGCTGCAGTCAACTTGTGATCAGCCTCGTCTTCAGCTGCAGTCAACTTGTGACCAGCCTCGTCTTCAGCTGCAGTCAACTTGTGACCAGCCTCGTCTTCAGCTGCAGTCAACTTGTGACCAGCCACGTCTGCATGTCGGTGACCAGCCTCGTCTTCAGCTGCAGTCAACTTGTGACCAGCCACGTCTGTATGCCGGTGACCAGCCACGTCCTGATGTCGGTGACCAGCCACGTCTGTATGTCGGTGACCAGCCACGTCTGTATGTCGGTGACCAGCCACGTCCTGATGTCGGTGATCAGCCACGTCTGTATGTCGGTGACCAGCCACGTCTGTATGTCGGTGACCAGCCACGTCCTGATGTCGGTGATCAGCCACGTCTGTATGCCGGTGACCAGCCACGTCTGTATGTCGGTGACCAGCCACGTCTGTATGTCGGTGACCAGCCACGTCAGTATGCCGGTTACCAGCCACGTCTGTATGTCTGCATGTCGGTGACCAGCCACATCTGTATGTCGGTGACCAGCCACGTCTGTATGTCGGTGACCAGCCACGTCTGTATGCCGGTGACCAGCCACGTCCTGATGTCGGTGACCAGCCACGTCCTGATGTCGGTGACCAGCCACGTCTGTATGCCGGTGACCAGCCACGTCTGTATGTCTGTAACCAGCCACGTCTGTATGCCGGTGACCGGCCACGTCTGCATGTCGGTGACCAGCCACGTCTGTATGTCTGTATGCCGGTGACCAGCCACGTCTGCATGTCGGTGACCAGCCACGTCTGTATGTCTGTATGCCGGTGACCAGCCACGTCTGCATGTCGGTGACCAGCCACGTCTGTATGTCTGCATGTCGGTGACCAGCCACGTCTGCATGTCGGTGACCAGCCACGTCTGCATGTCGGTGACCAGCCACGTCTGTATGTATGTATGCCGGTGACCAGCCACGTCTGCATGTCGGTGACCAGCCACGTCTGTATGTCTGTATGCCGGTGACCAGCCACGTCTGCATGTCGGTGACCAGCCACGTCTGTATGTCTGTATGCCGGTGACCAGCCACGTCTGTATGTCTGTATGCCGGTGACCAGCCACGTCTGTATGTCTGCATGTCGGTGACCAGCCATGTCTGTATGTCTGTATGCCGGTGACCAGCCACGTCTGCATGTCGGTGACCAGCCACGTCTGCATGTCGGTGACCAGCCACGTCTGCATGTCGGTGACCAGCCACGTCTGCATGTCGGTGGTGCCAGTGAGACCCCGCTGGGCGGAGACAAAGGCATGTCCAGTCAATGAACAACAGGTCAGTCAGTTCCTGGCGCCCATTTCCCTTTCACTGTGCCCGGGCCCGTTCACTTGGATGAGATTACGGCTAGCCCTCGGACTCTCTGATTACAGCCAAGCGCGTGGAGCGGACGTAAAAAGCACTCGACCCATCTCGTCAGGCTCTCCCTCTTTCTCGGCGAGACTGAAGATAATGGCGGCTGCTAGGGGCGATAATTTGCACTGGTGGTCAGCATCCGGACAACCGATTAGACAGTAGGGTGTCTGTCCACTATGGCCGAGAGGAGGGATGGGTAGTGAGTGAGTGAGTGGTGCTCAGCTGTAGCCAGTTGCTGCAAGCTCCAAGATCGGTTGACGACAGCCGGAAAGCTAGACTCGCATCGTGCAGTCGCTGATGGCTGCATTCAATGCATCCCTTGCATCGCAATGATCGCATTCGATTTTTATAAAAGCGGGACATTCCCGTTTACAGTCATTGTGGCGACGGGTTTCTGTCTTTGTCTGAGCCGCCAGGCTGTGGATGTGGCGGAGATTGGGCCAGTGAGTGCCCAACATTATGTTTTGTGGGCACCGGGAGGCAAAAAAACAAAGCAAATTGCATCTGATTGGTTGGAACATGACATATGCGTCAGACGGCTTATCCGTTTAACCAGTCGCAGCCTTGGACGTAGTAAACGAAAACTAATCGTCTTTTGCACGCATACACGCACGTATACACGCACGTACGTACGCACGCACGCACACACGCACGCACGCACGCACGCACGCACGCACGCACGCACGCACGCACACACACACACACACACACACACACACAAACACACACACACACACACACTGTATTCTGTATATATAGTGCAGGAAACGGGTTAGCAATATCGAATTGACTTTGAAAGTTAAATATTACCATGACGATGCCAGTTTTTAAATTATATAAAATTAAAATAAATGTATTTTGATTTATATACATAATTATTTCATAACTTATAAGCCAAATAGTGCATAGATTCGTTCATTTTTATATTATTAGTTTTACTCTTTCTAAAACAAATCGATTTGCTTCTAAACGGGGACGTTAACCTGATTTAAAATAAAGCCTCGTGCAATGCAATGAAATATGTACGTGCTGTGTATTTATTTGATAATTATCTGGTGGGAGTGGGCATGGTAACGCGGATCCAGCTACGGTTCCAGTCACTTTCGCCTGCACATAAAAGCGGGTTTCATCAGCCTGAGTTGGTTACAATGATATGGGCTGGTTACATATGTCTGAGCAGGTTACACCGAGCTGGTTACATCGGTCTGCATTGATTCCATCGGTTAGAGTTCGTCACTGACTGACTGACTATTCGTGTTGAAAGTCCTCTAACATCGTGGCGTACACAGGACCTGAGTTCGTCATCTGTTCGAATTGGTTTTATTGGCCTGATTTAGTTACACCAGTCTCATTAGGATTACACCAGTCTGACTTGCTTGAGAAAACAGACTTGACGCAAGCAAAAGACGGGTTACGTCAGTCAGTCTAAGCTGCTTCGGTCGGCTTTCAACCGTGAGTGGCCGGCTTAGCTGACGCTGGAACGGCCTGCCCTGCCTAAGGGCTATAGGACACCTGTCTACACTGAGTCTACCGTGGCTGCCGTTGTTCTTCCGTCAACAGAGCGGAGGTGTTAGGGACAGCGTGTTGTGCAGCGAAGCTTGACCAGTAATTGACCCGGAGGGAGATGGATAGATAATTGGTTTTTAACTCCCAGCCAGCCAGGCCGAAGTGACCCGGAGGTAGAAATCCGTCAATAGTGTCGACGTAAGATCAGCGACCTGTTGCGTCTCTTTCAGCTTGTAGTTTCCATAGTAACTGTTCTCAAAAGCAATTGGAACCTGTTGTCAGAGCTGAAAAGCTGCGTGAAAACCGAGGTGGCCGTTCTGGGCTCCCCGTCCTTTATAGTCCTTATGGTCTCTGTGGCCGTAAAGCAACACTTGACGAGAAGAAGGCCTATTGCCATCAGAACTCAGGAGCTGTGTGAAAGTCGAGGTGAACATGCTGGGCTTCCCGTCCCTAATGGTCCGTACAGGCTCTGTGGAAGTAAAACAATACTGAAGAAAGGAAAAAAATTGCTTGTGTCACCTGCACAATGGCAGTGTCTCAATGGTCACCCGTTTCGCCCTTCGAGACTCGCGGGTCGTTCACTTAGAAGGCAGACTAGACAGACACAGGTTCAGCTTGCAGTTGTCGAGTGTTGGTTGAGTGTTGCTTTACGTCCACAGAAACCGTGGGCTTATTAGGGACTGGAGCCCAGGACGTCCACCTCGACTTTCACACAGCTCCTGAGCTTTGTGTCAAGTGTGCATTGAAACCCTCACAAGGAGTTAAAAACCAATTACCTATCCAAGGACTGACGTAAGCACCCCGGGCTGGGAAAAGTGGAACGGCGGAACAGTCGGAACTGAACGAGCTGTAAGCAGCAGGAGGAGCAGAGAGTGAGATGGTAACACGTTAGAGGGAGATCCTTGAGGACACTGCCAGGCGGACTCAGTGAGTGAGTCAAACTCCGAGTACTGGTTTACGACATCCTTCCTTTTTGGAGGAAGGTGCCGGAAAACAGTGCTCGGAGTGTGTGAGTGAGTGAGAGGAGGGATTCTATGAGTTTTACCGGCCGGTCTTCTTTTTCAGATGCTGCTTTACGTCCTCATAAACCATAGGGATTATTAGGGACGGGGAGCCTCGACTTCATTCACACAGCTCCTGAGATCTGAAGGCCTGTTGTTCTTCTTTCATGTTGTTGAAGAAGCCTCTAATGGCTTATCAGGGCCGGTTGTGCACTTTTTTTTTATTTTTTATTTTTTATTTTTTATTCATGATTGATGATTGTACACTTATTCTTATTCTATTATTTGTGAGTTTACACGCCAATGACTCGGTGATACGATTATGTACCTGTGGTAGGGGTAGCGTGGACGCAGCAATCAGGGTGCCCTTTGTTGCGAATCCAGAGCTTCTTTCTTTTATGGCGCTTTACGTCAACAAAAACTATAAGGACTATTAGGGACGGGAGATCCAGAGCTATCAATCGTTTCCTGGAGCCTGGAGTAGGTCAGTATAGCTTTGTATGCTTCATCTACTGTCCGCAATTCGGTCTTTCGAGTGTTTGCCTGCCCAGTTCAATCGTTGATATCATTAAAATAAAATAAAAATCCAATTCTAATGATAGTATCACAACGCCAAAACAGATAATGTTTTTACATGTGGTGTGAACTGGAGCTTCTTCCACTGGCTCTTGTTTGTGATTTGATGAATTTTGTCAGTTTCACCCTTCGTGGTTTACTTACGCACCGAGAAGAATAAGTGGGGTTCGTTTGGTTCACTCTATAACCACTGGCAACATTGCTGTACAACTGGGTTTCAGCAGCTGCTGCTCTTCATCGCATTCTTCGCGGTTTTTGATGTACCCTGGGCAAACTGAAGACATTTGAGAGGTTATTCGTGGAAACTCGTATAATGGGAGCAAGGCAGATTACAGCGTAAAACTGGGTTCTTACCACGAGCAGCTGTCAGTGTGTTTGTAGTGTTTGCTAGTAGTTGGGACGGGACATGGTGTGGGGGCGGGAGGGGGGCTTTTCTTTCGTGGGAACGGAGAAAGCTCATACCGTTTATTAAGGATGGAGGAGAGAGAGAGAGGGGGGGGGGGGGGGGTGGTACCTAGTGTGATACTCGTCCCAAATGCAAGACCACCACCACCAGAACAGTAGGGAACTAGCCAGTGCAAAGCAACTCATATGTAGGCCTACCTTGGAACTTGGTATTTCAGCCGTTGGGGTGAACAAAGTCACAAAGACGGTCTTCACGGAAAGAACTACTGAAAAGTCGAGGAGGGATTTATATAAATCTAGCGATTGGTCACGTCCTTTGTGTCTGTTGTTTTTCTTAACGCAGTCAGAACTGTCGTGGAAAGCGCCGATGCGCAACGAACCTTGACCACTCTAGCACACAAAAGGTGTGTGTACCTTCAAACAGTTTCTGGGCAGATGATTGGAGTCAGAAAGCGACACGGGTCAGTTCTCCTCAGCAGCGGTAGAAGACCAGCCATTGCCTATTGACAAAGTCTACGAGGTAGCTACTAACCTGCGGGCTGTCACGACGATAAAGACCGCAGCTTCACCACCGAGTGTAGCGGGTGACCAGTTTCGCTTCATTGGTTTCTTAGCTAACAGCGGATCATTAGCGGTGTTTATGTTCAACGTTGCTTAAAGTCCACAGAGACCAACCATAAGGACTACATAGTTGAGGAGCTGTGTGAGAGTCGAGGTGGCCGTCCTGGGCTGTCCGTCCTAACGAGCCTTCTGGTTTCCGTGGACGTAAAGAATTATTGAACCGTGCTTCGGCATTGGTCACAACTTTAAGGACTATTAGGCGCGGGGAGCCCAGGACGGCCACTTCGATTTTCACACAGCTTCTCGGCTCAGACTAGCGGTGTTGTAGCTGGCACGCTTCAGTACTGTCCAGAGGTTCAGATGTGGATCAGTTGATACCGGAGTGAAAGCTTGAGTTGAGTTGAGCGTATGTAACAGAACTCAGGAGTTGCGTGAAAATCGAGGTGGACATCCTAGGCTTCCGTCTTAATTGTCTCCATGGTCTCTGTGGACGTAAAGCAACATTTGAAGAAGGCAGTTGTGCAAGTTCCGAGGGCTCAGGGGCTTTGTGAAAGTCGAGGTGGACGTCCTGGGTTTCTGTCCCTAATGGTCCCATGGTCTCCCTTTGCCCACGCTGGAATTAATGGATAAATGTGGACTAATACAGCCAGTAGAACCCTGTGGAATTAATGGATAAACGTGGACGAATGCACCCAGAACCATGGTAACATTAATATACTGATGTGGTCAAATACAGCCTAAGCCATGCTGAAATTACAAGAGATGGAGAATACAGCCCGAACCATGATGGAGTTAATGGATATAGGTGGAAGAATACAGCATTAGCCACGATGAATTTACTGGATATTGGTGGAAGAATACAGCATTAGCCACGATGAAGGTAAAGGACAGAGGTGGAAGAATATAGTAAGTAAGTAAACATGGTGCTTAACGTCCACAGAAACCGTACGGCTTATTAGGGAAGGGGGGTATGGAGGTGGGGGGAGAGGGAGAGTATATATATACCTATCGCTACACTGTCACCACCAGAATGACTTCTGCATTAAGATGGGCAGCGATGAGAGCCATTTTAACGTTTCAGTAGGAAGGATGGACAAAGTCACAAGACAGTGTCCACAAACCACAACCTTTTTGAAGAATACAGCATGAGCCATGGTTGAAATACACAGCGTAAAGTCATAAATTTCAGCCGACCATCAGAAAGGTACAAGTTTAAGTACATTATTGTACAGCATACAATGATATATTTATTTTATGCCATTCAGACCGTCAGAGGTACAAACAAAAGTTTTACTGTCCAGCATACAGTGACAGATTTCGACTGTCAAGCGTACAGTGACAGATTTTAGGCACCCCGACCATCAAAGATACAAGTTTAAATACTGTATTGTCTAGTGTACAGTGAGAGCTTTCAGCTGTGTACTCGACCATCAAAAGTTTAGATATTTTATTGTCTAGCGTACAACGAGAGAGATCGGACAAAGTAAAATTTCGGCTACCCTGACTATCAAAAGTACAACTTTAAACACTTCATCGTCCAGCGTACAGTGAGAGGTTTCAGCCCAAACTCGAGCATCAGACAATTTCTAAACCTGGTCTGGTAAATCATTACGCCCAATATTTGCTCGCCTCACCGCACCCTTGGGTGAAATCGTTGCGTGCAGTAATTGCCCTGGATCCAAGGATCACAGAACGAAATGCAATGACCTTCAATCGAAGAAAACAAAAACAAGCGGAGGGCAGACAAAAAGAAAGAACCGTGAGGAGAGAGAGAGAGAGAGAGAGAGAGAGAGAGAGAGAGAGAGAGAGAGAGAGAGAGAGAGAGAGAGAGAGAGAGAGAGAGAGAGAGAGAGAGAGAGAACTCAAACTTTAATACTCAAGAACGATGGTAGCCTACATTAGCAGCAATAGGTCCATTTAGACCCGTCTAACATCCAGCCATTTTGAAGAGAGAGAGGATGAGCGCTATTATGGATTGCGGACGAAATGCACCCAGTGAGGTCAACCAGAAGATTGCCTAACAAGGGTTTTGTCATTTTTGTTTTGTTTATAATGCAGCGCTGGCATTTGCAACGAAATCCATGACACACGTCTCTGTGTACGATGCGTAACCTCCGCGGGCTAAGGCTGTTGAACAGGTCCAGTGAGGGGGAAAGGAAAGGGTGGGGCGGGTTTAATGCTGCAGTGACTAATGTGGCGTGTGATTGAAACTGTCAACTGTACTTTTGCCCCCCCCTCCCCCCGTCTCTCTGTGTGCGTAAACAAATGTCAAAAGAAATCTATGTTTTTTGGTTTCCGGTTTCATGATGCTTTATCGGTCCACAATAACTCTTACGTTTGTTTTTTTACGGACAGGGGAAGGGGAGAATGACGTCATGTATTGGAAAGTTAAGTCACAGGAGCCCGAGAGAGAGGATGACGTCATGTGCTAGCAAGTGAAGCAGGTGTTGCAGGGACAACCACTTGATTAAAAATGTTGGCCTTACGAATCCGAGTGTAAACCAGTTAAGTGACCAGCTTCGTAAAATTGAGTTTGCCGCTGTTGGGTGCAACTTCGTGTATGATACTATTCATTTTCTCTATTACCCGTCAGCAGCGGTAGATTGTAGCAGTGCTGAGTTTGTTTGTTGTCACCTGTAAGAAGGATTCTTCTGCAAGTGAACCAACTAATAGCTAACTAATTTTTGTCTCTTTCCTTATTTGTAGAAAAAATGAAAATAAAAGTAAATGTGTGTTTGGGGGTAGGGGGATACTTTTTGCACATATATTGCGTTGTCCTGTTCAAACTAGCGTCATAGTTCAGGAGCTGTGTGAGAGTCGAGGTGGCCGTCCTGGGCTGTCCGTCCTAACGAGCCTTCTGGTTTCCATGGACGTAAAGAATTACTGAACCGTGCTTCGGCATTGGTCGCAACTTGTCCCTAATATGTCAACTGACATCTGAGGACATTAAGCAACACTTCGCCATCAAACAAGCGTTCGTTTTACCTTTTTTGTGTTCACTGAGATTTAAATTGAACTTATTGATTTATGTTTAAAATACAATCTGAGGATGTTGATGACAGAATTGTGGTGATTACAATAAAACCCACAAATAAATTTAAAAGCAACTTTTCTACATTATTACCATTCTAATACTACAAAACTACCACAAGGTGCTGTGGTGATTTTTAACAAAACTGTCTGATTGATGTTGACTGAGTACATCGTAAAGCAAAGTGTTTCACTGTGCTGCTTTGAATTCGACCCGACCACTCAACTCGAAACTCGGGTTTCGGTGAAGTTCGCTTTACGTCCACGGAAACCATAAGGGCTATTAGTGACGGCGAGACCAGGACGGCCACCTCGGCTTTCACACAGCTCCTGAGCTCTGATGGTTTCGGTGAAGGAAACTGTAAGCTTTATTGTCCGGAGTGCCATTGTCTAGTGTTAATCGAGTCTATAGCTACGCTCTAATGGCCTTTTGTAGTTACCAATTGTCCTGTTGACAAAACTCATTAACACGTGACGATTTTGTCCGAGACAGGTGTGTCTGACTTTTCCACACCCGTAGTAAATGTCACGGTCAGACCACCTTGACACAAACCACTCTCCTCAGTGCCCTTGTGGCAAAGAACGGTTCAGATTGTACTTGAGGTGAAGAGTTCCGCAGAATGTCAAGCTAAATAAAAACCTGCTCAGAATGTACCCGAGGCAAAGAACTCTCCACAATGTACTTGAAGGAAATGTTCGGAATGCACTCAAGAAAAAGAGCCCTGTACTCGAAGCAATTAACTAACTCTCCAGGCTGTATCCGAGTCAAAGAATTCTCCAGAATGTACCTGAAAGAATTGTTTAGAAGGTACTGAAGGCGAAGAACTCCCCACAAAATGTACTTGAGGCAAAGAATCTCCACGATGTGTTTGAGACAAAGAACTAACTCCCGGGATGTAACTGAGGCAAAGATCTGTCCCAAGGGTATTGGATAGACGGGATGTACCCCAGGGAACGATCAGTGTACATGAGACAGACTGTGACGTGGTCCAAGCTGCTCAGTTACCGCCAGTTCAAGTTCAAATACAGCTCTACTTCCACAGAGACCGTACGGACTATTAGGGACAGGGAACCCGGGACGGCCACCTCGACTTTCACTCAGCTCCTGAGATCTGAGTCACCGCCACCCCCCCCTCCCCCACTCCCTCCGTGTGCACAAGGTATCAACTCATTACTGTCCAGCTACAGCTGAAAACTGGACACATCACTACTCCGTGACAATATTGTCCTTGTGCTGACATGTCCCCGGGTTACCAGGTTGTCTTCCACCCATGGCCAAAGGAATCCGACGTTTTCCCAGAGAGCTGATAATCCTGTGACGAAACCAATCCATTGAGTCTGAACACGCTGCAGCTTTTGGCACAAAGAGGTGTAGGCTAAGTAAACATGGTGCTTAACGTCCACAGATACCATAAAGCCTATTAGGGCGGGGAGAACGTCCACAGATGCCATAAAGCTTATTAGGGCGGGGAGAACGTCCACAGATACCATAAAGCTTATTAGGGCGGGGAGAACGTCCACAGATGCCATAAAGCTTATTAGGGCGGGGAGAACGTCCACAGATGCCATAAAGCTTATTAGGGCGGGGAGAACGGGCCGAAGGGGGAAATGTAGGCTATATCTAAGTTGTATTCATATAGCATTGTTTATCCAGTCAGTCTCATTTCGAATGACAAAACAAAAGTTATCCTCTGGACCTGTTGGACCTCCTTCTTCCTTGGTCTTACGTTGTCCGTCTACCGCCTGAAGCCTTTGGTGTTGTTTTGACTCACCTCTCTGTGATTGATGATGCTTTAGGCTTACATACTGTCCAATGGCAGTCAGACATTTCTCTTTCTGTTTACAGCTTTGTAGAGGCAGCATCAATTCCCGGCGTTTTAGCTGCAACGTTTGTTTTTACTTGTTATTTACACGATTTGGCAAACACCAACCAAGACACTCCACCACCCCCTCCACACACACACGACACCCCCCTGTCAGGCGCCACTCCTTCCCCTCTCCTCTCAGCCCCTCTCCTCCCAACAGAAATCGCTTAGTCAGTCGGGAAAGTCCAACAGAATTGTTGTTGGTACGGTCCTTTCACGTCTGAACGAGAGTATTGCGGATCAGTTTGCCCCTCAGGCGGCCACGCAGTCCCTCGACTCGTCCACGCTTGTCTTCACGTCATGGTCCATCGACCCGCAGCATGGACCAGGACTTGTTTCCTTTTCACACCTGGGAGGTTTGCAGTGGCCGTACAAGTCTGGTCTGACTTATCAGGTCAATCGCAGGTAAGTGCACCACACAACAAGGGTAGGAAGGCGAACGGCCTTGGGGCCAGTTGGTTCGATAAGATCTGAAGCCGATGACGGTGGAGTGGATGAATGAGTGAACGCACAGCCAGTGAGACTTTGCTTTATTTGAACTTATGTTATTGTTTCAGAATGTCGGAGAATGTTGTAAAAAGCGCTGTGAGTTTGTGAAGATCATGTAAAGCTTATTATGAAAATGAGCTATCGGAAAGAATCAACACACAAGGGAGTTAATTAGCGCCCGAAATACGTAACACAAGTACAACAACAAACACCTGAGTCGCCTCCGGTAACTAACCTGGCGTGCGTGTAAATACAAGGTACATAACCTCCACCAGAGTCAGTGTTTGCCAAATCGTGTAAATAACAAGTAAAATACATTTAAAAATAAATAAAGTGAGGATGTACCTCTGGTGCAATTTATGTACCTTGTATTTCGAGCGCTAATTAACTTCATTGTGTGTTGATTCTGCACGAGCGCTCTGGGCCTCGTTCTGTTTCAGGTTTTTGAGCTATCGGAAAGCTTGAAGTTGAGAACTTCACCAACAGGCACAAATCCACCAAGGTCATCACATCATCACTTCAGGAGACAGGCTTTAAAGGGCAACAACGGTGGACGATGTACGTGTGGACAAAGTAGCCATCGACAGTCAGACCGGGATGGTACTAAAAATGAGTCTCGTGCTCGGTTTCATGTTGGCAAGATTGCAACCAACCGATAGCTATCATTCCGTTTGATTCATCCTTTGTTCACTTATAAAATAACAGTTTGTTTGTTGCTGGAAAAGGAGTCATACCCCCAAGATTTGCATGTTGTATGTTGTTCCATTAAATAGTGTTTTTGTTTTTGTTTTTTTAACCTTTCGTGTTCTTAAACGTACTTTGTTTCCGTTTTATTTTGGTTTAATCAAAGTTTATTTCATATCAATCATAATACATTGAAAGCAGAAAAGTTAGGATTATAGTTAGCTAGGTTTATACAACTAAAGTCAAGAGAGGAACTAACTCAAAGACAATACCGGCAAAAACTTCTTGGACGGGATGGAGCGCACATGGGCTTTCCCAGACGCTGACATATGTTGAAGTGAATCAACTGCGGAGCTACTGTCATGTCCACAGCGCTAGCCGTTTTGGACATTGGTTCGTTCAGTGTTGCTGTACGTCCACAGAGACCGTATCAGGACTATTAGGGACGGGCTTTGGACATTAGGCAGATAAGGCCTAATGAATAAGTACTGGTAAGTAAGTAAGTAAGTAAGTTGGTATTTTACGCCCAATCAACCGGTGCGGTTATATCAGGGCGATGAATAAGTACTGGAGATTGGGAGTAAATTGTTCAGCCCAAAAGCGATTCCTCTGGTCACACCATTAATTTTGGTCTCTGTTAAAATGTTGTCTTCTGAACCCTGTGCTTCCATTGTTGTGGTCGGTGGGCGTGTTACCTGAGTTAACTGATTGGGGGTTTGAGCCCCTCTGGGGACGGATTCCACTCCGTGGTCGCTGCACGCCTGCTTGGTGATTTTCGCAAACCGAGCGCCCAAAAAATGTCGACGTGAAACATTTATTTTAAGAAGCGTATGTTCTGAAACAACACGCTGTCATGATGATTGCATTTCTCTCTGCTTCACCAGCGTAACTCTTTCGTCTAGCAAGCGTTGAAAGAGAATGATGATACCTCTCTTTGGTGCGCTTTGCTTCCATGCCTCTACGGATCAGAAACAATATAATTATAGCGTTTCTCAATGTAGATCTTTGTATATGGCTTTTGCTAATGTTTTATTCACTTGATGGCGGTGAATGGCAGATTGATGTTGGATTATTTTTAACATAGACACTTTTAGGTGTGCGCAAAGCCCCACCTGCTCCGCGAGACTGTGTTCAGATAGTGAAGCTGTTACTTCCCAAAGGACGACTTTAGCTCCATAGCCGCAAATATACTGGAGGCTTGGCTGCATGTGTAAGTTGGCGACTATACCTACTATCTCCCAGAAGGAGACTTTAGCTCCACACCCGCAAGTACTGGATGCTTGGCTGATGGCCTATATATTAGCTGGCGAAACGTCTGTCTCCCAAAGGTATTTAACATTTGGCTGTGCGTGTTAGCTGCTGAAACCGCTATCTCCCAGTCCAGTGGCTCCCCCCCCTCCACGCCCCCCACCTCCCCCAACCCTCCCCCCCCCCCCTCTCCTCCCTTATGCGTTTCCTCCCCTTCCACCAACAACCTCTTCCAACAGAAACATTGATTACTCAGGATTGAATAGTTGCTTCGGAACTAAGGGTTTTGTTTCAGCCGTAAAGGACAGCCGTACAAGTAAGGAAGTAAAAAAGTAGAACGGACGGAAATACTATTGGGAAACGGTCGATTAGAAGTAGCAAAACCCCCAACAGACCAGCAGCGAGAAATCTTGGGGACGGGCCCAGCCAGCAATGATGAGAATGGATCAAGTAGGAAAGAAAGAAAGAAGGGATGGGGAAGAGGAGAAAAAGAAAAAAGAAGAAGAAGAAAATAGCTGAGTGATAGAAGCGGGGAAATATACAGAAGCGAAGCCGGTAAATGCATGTATCTCTCTGGTTCGCTGGCTTTTTCGTGTAGTGACGACTAATGAATTACTTGTTCTTATTGCAGGGTGAGATTTTGCTTGTCCTGAAAACTAGCGATTTGTGCTGTAGCTAGGAGACAGACCGCACAGTGACAAGGTGAAAGAGGGCGAAGTGCCCGAGGCCGGAAGTGTGATGTCACTAAGCACGTCATTTCCTGTGGGAATAGGAAGAGCCATTAGGGCTGCAGCACGCACGTTGATTGTATCTGACACTGCACACCATGATGGCGGTTTGATCCTGTTTGCCATTGAAGGACTATAGCGCACTGTTTGTGGCAACAGGTTTGTCCTAGCTCTCACTGCGTGAACAAGTTTACTTTATCACTCCAGGAACGCGTTTATCCTGTCGCTCCGGCTATGCACACGTTTATTGTGTCACTGCATGTACACGTTTATTCTGTCACTGCATGCACACGTTTAAATCCTGTCCATATCAATATCATGAACAGGTTCACGTTATCAGTCAAGGAACACGTTTACCTGTCACCCTGTGAACACTTCGGCAGTTCCAGTCACTGCATGTCACCCTGACCCGACATGAAAACGTTATTCTGTAACTGCAGTTTGCGATCACGTCTATCCTGTGACTGAAGTGAGCGATCACGTCTATCCTGTAACTGCAATGAGCGATCACGTCTGTCCTGTGATTGCAGAGTGAGTGATCACGTCTATCCAGTGACTGAAGTGAGCGATCACGTCTATCCTGTAACTGCAGTGAGCGATCACGTCTATCCTGTGACTGCAATCTGGGATCACGTCTATCATGTAACTGCATTTTTGCGATCAAATAAAAGAGAAATATGATTTTTATATGAACAGTTATGACGTGTTATTATTCCCCCCGCCCATGTCTTTGTTCGGCACGTGTAATATAATTCAAATAATTATGGGTTATTTTTGTGAAGTGGTCATTATCATCCAGTTTCAGTGTACTCTTGTACTGGCTTACTGTCATTAATAATGTGTGTGTGTGTGTGTGTGTGTGTGTGTGTGTGTGTGTGTGTGTGTGTGTGTGTGTGTGTGTGTGTGTGTGTGTGTGTGTTTCTTCACGTTTTTTTATCATTAGCAAACAGATTCTGAATCGGATGGAAACACATACGGCATGTACAGAATTCCTTGCAAAAAACAACAATTGTTACCATTGGGAATAATTCCCAGTCGGTGCAACAGTAAACGATACGTGCAAAATACGAACATGTTTCCAGTTCAACGTATGCTACAAGCAAATTAAGTGCAATGGAATTTGACGGTTAAAGCCATTGACATGGATATCAAAAAGCAAAAGCAACAAAGCAATGATAATGAAAAAGGAAGGAAGAAAAGAACCTGGCTATGATTTGTTTGAAACGCATTTAAGCTGATCCCCCCTCCACCCTCACATCACCCCCCACCCCCTACCCCCCAACCTCTTCTGTACTCGAACACACTCGTGGAAGATACATTAATTTGTAATGTCTGTTTCCACACAAAGAAAGCAATGCGCAGCTACACAGTTTTAACGGTAATCATCAAACAAACAGCCCACCGAATCAATAGAATTCAGATTTGTCGCCCGAACGACACAGTGACACGAATCAGAGTGAGAGCAGAGCACACGGAAGGAACCAACGACAGAGAGGAAGGGGAGGGGTTTCAGCGGGAGGGAAAGAGAGGAGGGAGGGTGGAGAGGGAGGAGGGGTGGTGGGGGTGGAAGGAGGTGGGTGGGTGGGGGGGGGGGGGGGAGGCAGGAGAGAAGCAGGTGGAGTGGGGTGGTGTGGGGTAGTGGTGGTGGCGGTGGTGGTATTGATCAGAGAAAGAGGAGGCTTGAGCAAGGGAGGACGTGGCTAATCTACTTAGTGTTTCGTGACGACAGATGTCTTTATGCACGGACTGCAGAGGAGAGCTACCACACGGCAACGCTGTGCCGCCAGACCTGCTCGTCCTGTCTGCCTTTGTCTATCCTGTGTACGTGTGTACAGCTCCCCTACTTCTTTGCCTTTGTCTATCCTTTGTACGTGTGTACAACTCCCCTACTTCTGCCTTTGTCTATCCTTTGTACGTGTGTACAACTCCCCTACTTCTGCCTTTGTCTATCCTGTGTACGTGTGTACAACTCCCCTACTTCTGCCTTTGTCCATCCTTTGTACGTGTGTACAACTCCCCTACTTCTGCCTTTGTCTGTCATTTGTACGAGTACATCACCGATGCTTCTTCTGCTTGTGTCTATCATGTGTACAATTCCCCTACTTTTGTCTTTGTCTATGATTTGTACATGTATAACTCCCCTATTTCTGCCTTTGTCTATCCTGTGTACGTGTGTACAACTCCCCTATTTCTGCCTTTGTCTGTATGCATTTGTGCAACTCCCCCCCCCCCCCACCCTTTTAAAAAGAAGTAATGTACAACTCCCTTCTTCTGCATTTGTCTGATCGTAAATGTGCAACTCCCTACTTCTCCCTTTGTTTGTGCATGTACAACTCCCTACTTTTACTTTTGTACATATACAGCTCCCTACTTCTGCCTTTGTACAGGCACAAGTGCCGTCCTTCTGCTATCGTCTGTTAATACATGTACATATCCCTTCTGCCTTTGTCTGTTTGTACATGTACAACTCCCCCTTTGTATATGTACAAATCCTCACTTCTGCCTTGTAGATGTACAACTTCGTCTTTTTGTGTATGTGCAATTCGCCTACTTCTGCATTTGTGTATATATACACGCCTTTATTTCTGTCTTTGTGAATGTACATCTCCCTCACTTCTGCCTTTGTACATATACAACCTCGTCTGTTTGTGTGTGTACAACTCCTCTACTTCTGCCTTCGCGCAAGTACAGCTCCCTTATTTCTGTGTCTTTTTACATGTACATCTCCCTCACCTCTACCTTTGTTTGTACGTATACAAGGACTGCTAGCTCTATCTTTCTTTGCTCCCCCCCCCGGCCCCACTACCCCTCCCCCACCCATCCCCACCCCGGCCCCTTTGGCGTACAGAATAAAGCTGCCTTTGGCTGGCTGCAGACCAGTGAAAAGAGTCTTGAGTCCGGTCAGGACGGAAGTGGTCGTCTGGGTTTCATGACCTGCCCTTTTGCGGTTGTACTGCATACATTGTTTGTTCCTTCACAAGCCCCGAGTCGTCGGTACCGCGCAAGTGAAACCGACGTTAGGCCAGAAAGACAAGACAAGCCCCGAGTCGTCGGTACCGCGCAAGTGAAACCGACGTTAGGCCAGAAAGACAAGACAAGCCCCGAGTCGTCGGTACCGCGCAAGTGAAACCGACGTTAGGCCAGAAAGACAAGCCGACAGGCCTCGAGTCGTCGGTAGTTACTGCGCAAGTGAAACCGACGTTAAGCCGGAAAGACAAGCCGACAAGCCAGGCCTCCGTCGTCGGTACAGCGCAAATAAAACAGATATTTAGCCAGAAAGACAAATCTAGACGGACCCTGAGTCGTCGGTGCCGATTTAAACACGTTTATTTGATACGCACATCAGAACACATTGTAAAACAGCACAGCTGAACTGTACAACAAGTAACAGTGGCTTATATAAAAATACATTAAGCAAAGCAGGCCATGAACATATATTTTTAAGAACAAGGCGACCAGTAAGAAGATGCTATTGAAGTTGTTATAAAAATAATGAAATTCTTAAGCTCTACGTTTGAAGCTCGCGCGCAATGCTCGAGAGAGAGAGAGAGAGAGAGAGAGAGAGAGAGAGAGAGAGAGAGAGAGAGAGAGAGAGAGAGAGAGAGAGAGAGAGAGAGAGAGAGAATAAATGAATGACTAGATTAATAACTTGAGATAGAATAATAATAATTATAGAGCGCACTTCCAGTGGCTAGGACATCACTACTCTATGCACTTTACACACACACACACACACACACACACACACACACACACACACACACACACACACACACACACACACACACACACACACACACACACACACACACACACACACACACACAAAGGTTTGGTGAGGATGGACACGAGTGTTTACAGGGAACACCACACCATTCTAACACAGAGACGTAACTACGTAAAAAGATACTACTACTACTACTACTACTACTACTACTACTACTACTACTACTACTACTAGCACATACACTTAAACACACGCATTACAAAAAGATAACCAATAAATATAATTTAATGAGTTTGTGAAAATATATGAACAGATAAAGAATCTATAGTAGTCGAAGTCAAGGACGAATAAAGCCTTTTCGCTGGGAATTACATACTTTCCATTTTATAGCTTCGATGTGCAACGATTGAATAAATAAATAAATAAATAAAAAGGACATTAGGAAAAAATAATCTTTTCATCAAAAAGGAAGAAGAAAAAAAGAGCTGTTGTTTGGCGTGACAAATTTGCTGGGCACATGTTGCCTGGCGCACAGCAGCGGTTGTGCTGTCTACGCTGCTGATAGGATCAGGAAAGATTACATTGACGTGCTGTCGACAATAACCTTTGCCCCCTGCCCCCCCCCCCACCTCCCCTCCACATCTCCTCCCACCACCAATCTTCCACCCCCAATCCCTCCGTCTCTGTTTCGTCTTTCAGCAAGCTTTTCACATCGGCGCACGCCCTTCGCTAGCCCCACCCTACCGTTTTCTTTTTATCTTCTTCTTCTTTCTCCCTCACTCTCTTTCTGAGCTTAAGATCTAAACAGAGAAACAAAAAATACAAGACAACAACAGTACCTTGTTCTTTTTGTTGTTGATGTTATTGTTGTAATTTAATGCTGATATTGTTTGATTTTGATGGTCATTTTGATGGTTTTGGTTTCTCACAATTTTATTTCTGTTTTTCTGTGTAGAGATTGTTTAAATAGATTTCGTCGTTGTCTTTTTTCTTTTTGTTGTTTGTTAGTCTTTTTGTTTTGTTTTGTATTCCATCTAAAGATTTACGATTTTTGTTCCTTTCGTCTTTTTGTTGTCTTTTTCTCTTCTATTTTTTTTCATTTTTTCATTTGTTTTCCATTTCTGTCTATCGTGTTTACATATTTACAGGTTTTTATTTTTATTTTTAATTTGCTGCTTCGTTTTTTTTTTTTTTTGTGCTTATGCATTTCTTCCGTTGTTTAAGAGTTAAAAGAAAGTGTGTATTTGCCAAATAAACATCCAACATTTACTAATTAAAAACACACACACACACACACACACACACACACACACACACACACACACACACGCACACACACACACACACACGCACACACGCACACACACACACACACACACACACACACACACACACACACACACACACACACACACACAAATACATGCAAACTCCCACCCCCCTCTCTGTGACTCTCACGCACACACTCATACTTCCCTCTCTCTACCCCCCCCACCCCCCTCTCTCACACACTCTCTGTCTCTCTCTCTCTCTCGGACACCAGAAACGAGTTATTTGTGATGCCACTTTCCCAATACCTTTTGCAGGTTTATCATCTCTTTTGCCTGGAGTCTGGAACGAGAGCTTGTTACACAAGACAGAAGCGAGAAGAAGGCAAGACGGCACCGGAGCTGTTGGTGTTGGCGGCCAGTTAGAAGAAACAAGCAGACACGGGGCTGTATTGATCTCAACCCAGATTACAAACCCAAAGCAGCTGTTTGTTTCAGGGGCACGCAGGCAAGCTCTGCTGTGGGAGGTAAACTCCGATAACAGACCTGACACACATACACTGTCAGAGCACCTGCCCGTCGCTTGAACAAAGACCGCTCCTGTTACGTCATGCCGCGCCTTCTCGCCGGAAGGGCTTGTTCTGTCTGTCTCTGTCTCTGTCTGACTGTCTGTCTGTCTGTTTGTGTCTCTGTCTCTCCCTCTCCCTTCCTCTCTCTCTCTTTGTAGTACTGTAGCAACGGCAGATATGTGAGTCGGCCTTTCTGCTAATATCTTCACCGTTGAGAAATAAAGTTCAATCAATCAATCAATCAATCAATCAATCAATCAATCAATCAATCAATCAATCAATCAATCAATCAATCTCTCTCTCTCCTCTCTCTGGTTATACATGTGTAACTGAGTG
>OY757550.1:12657682-12682167 GCA_963584105.1 Alviniconcha strummeri
ACGTCTTCTGTTGGTTTCTTTCTTTCGTTCTTTCTTTCTCTTCCCTCCAAGACCCACATCTACCTTCTTTCGTTCCTTCCATCTGTCTTCATTTATTCTTGCAACTGTTGGTTTTGCTTCTTTAGATTGTTGAATTGCCTTGCGTAACTTGACTTATTGCCTCACTCTTCCAAAAAACAAAACAAACAAACAACAAACGAACAAAAAACACTAAATAATGACTAAAAATAAGTGAAAACAAATAAAACTCCTTTGAATGCATGCAAAAATTAACACATGGGGCTGGGATGGTGGGGGGGTGGGGAGGAGGGGGGATGACGTTCGTGCAACGTTTTGCCCTATTTCGGCTTTTGCGCGTGGGTTGTTTTTTCTCAGCTGCGCTGGACGAGCTGACGTTTATAGCAGAACAATGATGTCAAAATGGTGTCACACCAGCAGTCGTTCTGCTACAGACGACATTGTCTTCTGTCCACGGAGAAGTAAGACTTTACCCCGCCACTTCAAGCTGAATGTGCGAGTGAAAGCGACGAGCATTTCAAATGTTTGTCATAAATCTCACAAGCGCTCAGACTGGAAAACGGAAATGTTCTGAGAAGAATTATGGGGCTGAAATATGCATATGCTGATTACAAAAATGTCTGCCAGACGAAGATGGATTCTAGGGAAGACGGCCACCGTTTCTTACACACAAAAAGTAAACGCACTAATTGAAATTCAAAATATGCTATCTCGAGAAAATACACGCTTTAATTCAAAGACTGCTATCTTTAACGTCCTTTAACTTAAACAGGCACTCTGGAGGAAACTCACTCTTAGTTTTGGAAACTGCTATCTCCAGTTGAAGGCGTTTTTGTTTCCATGTAATGTCCTATGTTTATGATTTGCTAATTAAAAAAATTCAACCGCGACGGTCAAATGAGAGCGAAACGTGTATGTCACTATATCACAGGCTTCAAGTTCGCTGGTTCGCTGTTTTAACAAACACTACTTTAAGTGTGATGAGGATTTAGAAATATGAAACCGAATGAATCTGGAAGGCAGATGATTAGAAAAGCAGTAATCCTGTCAACAGGCGGAACAATAAAATCTATTGTCTGACCCACCCAAGCTTTAAAGAGAAAACCTTCATAGCTGTTGGTATGGTAGCAGTGGCTAATAAACAGAGAACTTATATTGCTCATGGTTATCTGCCGGGTTGTGTCTGCGTCCACAACATCATGCCAGGGGGATTCCGCAGAGAACTGTTCTTTGTTCTTGTTCAAAATACAATAACTGTATCTGAATGTGTCGATTTTCTGTTTCATCTCTTTCAGAACAAGTTTCATCTCTTTGAGAACAAGTCTGTAATTGGTGTAACACTAGCAAGTCTTTAGGTCATCTACATTCAACCCTGTTTTCACATGATCCAAACACACAAAAGGTTAACAAACAAACAAAACATAACGCTGTTTATTAAGACAAAACACAGCATGCGAATTTATCAAGCTACAAAACGAAACTTAAACAACACTTAAACATTGAAAAACGATGAAAAATGAGATGCAGAGCTAATCCACTTATCTTTTTGGGGGGTGAGCTATGTCCGGTGCTTCAACTTTTGTCCTAATAAATAGCGTTATTTTGAACCTTTTATGTGTTTGGATCTTGTTTTAGAACGCTAGCAGTCATTCTTGTTTGCACATGCTGTGAGTGGCTGCACTACAACAGTTAACTTGTTTGAAGGCACGTCTCAGGTCTGGCACATTTGATCGGTTTTCGTGTCTGTCAGATTTGAGCAAGTTGGGATTTTGGTGGGTTGTTGTTTTTTGGGACCTACTCGTAAAGTCTCGCTGGGTAATGAAGTAACAAGCTGTTGGTTTAGTGGACGGCTCATCAGACGTGACTGCTCCGCAATAACCGTAAACGGCAGCAACACACTGATTGCTTAAACAATGTTTGTAGAGTCACGCCTCACAGTCTGTGTCCAACGACTCGAATCAATTAGGAAGCAAAACAAGACGCAATCGCGTCTATCGCCTGGGGAACCCGAATAGCACAGGCCCTAGGCACCAGCAGCGGAGCAGAAGGACCCAGTCATGTCGGAAACCCATGAACTCTGTCCAGTCTCAATGGTCAGCAGCAGAAGTGTCAGACGGAAACGGTCAACAGTGACGCGAGCCGAACAAGAGCCTTTTTTTTTCTTTCTGCACGCGTGTTTTTTGGCGCGACGTGACCTTCAGAACAAAGCGGCAGTAGGCTATACGACGGTCTAACGCTTGATAACGGCCAGTGAGACAGTAACTGGATCTCAGCGTCCTGCCAACCAGTCGCTGATACTAACTAACTAACTTTGTGAATTTTCACGTAATTGACTAACTCAGTCTGTTCCCGTTGTTGTAACTGTCTCGGTGCTCAACGCACTCACGACGAGAAACAAAATCTATCATATCTAACACGAGTTAAAAATACAAATCAAATCTGATTGACGCTTCTTGACAAGCAGCAATTTATAGTTCAAAAACGCTGGGGGGGAATAAAGCTGGATGAATAACAAAAGCCGAAATGAGACAGGCGAAAAATTTATATACGCAGGCCAAACGTACAAAGCTGTGTTTTTACTTTAGTAGAAGTATCCTTCGAGAATTTCGTATCCTCATTGGAAAATAACTTTATTTATTTATTTGCTTGTTGTGCATTTTTCATTGGTTCCCCACCTCCAGTGTCCACGAACCACAAATTCAGAAGAAAAAAGGTGAACCGAAACTGACATTCGAACCACAGCCAACCGTTAGTTAGTAATTGGATTCTAACATCCTGTCAACCGCACAGGGTTACCTTAGGACAAACAGCCTTCTTCATCAGTCAGTACACACCCAAATCTCTTCTCGTATCTCAGATGGGCCGTCTCAAATTACTCAGATCAACACGCTCGGTCTAAACACCGCAGACAGCAGCCCCACCGGCTGGCAAATCCAGCGTCGTCAACCTGTTAACCCGCACTCCCAGCATCGCTTTCCGGCACCTTCCTCCAAGGTGGAGGAGGGATGTCGTATACCGATGCTTGGAGTATGACGATAACCCTGGCGCGCACCCAGCATCTCTCTGACCCACGAGAATGCGAAACCCAGGCTCCCCCACCCCACCCCCCCACCCCCCGCCCCCTCCACGAAAATGTCCGAATCAGCAAGAATGAAACTGTGACAGCCCAGTCACGGAAACAAGCCGGTTTGGCCTAACGTTAGGCTCATAAGCAAAGGCACTTCGGTTCGATCTCGCTACGGCTCTCCTTAAGTGAAGGCAGGTGTCATTCTGGTGGTGACAGTGCGGCGTCAGGTATCGGAACTCAGGAGCTGTGCGAAAGAAGAGGTGGACGTCCTGGGTTCCCTGCCCCTAACAGTCCGCACGGTCTCTGTGGACGTAAAGCAACACTGAACGTCAGGCATAGTCTGCCCCATCCCCCACCATCTGGGATCTCGGTCCCCGCCAGTACATCTTCGGAGACAAATCGGCGTTAAACAAGGCTATTGAAACCAAACCATGGCGACAAGGCTGTGATGCGGAGATGATTATTTAGATGGATGAAGATGGATGAAGTGTTGCTTAGTGTCCTCAGATGTCAGTTGATATATTAGGGTGGATATATTAGGGTGGATATTCAAAAACGCGCTATAAAAAACTATTTACTCATGTATGCGAGCGCAGTGAGTCTGCTCGAAAGCGGAGTATAGCGTTATATAAAAGTGATCAATAATAATAATAAGTTGTGACCAATGCCGAAGCACGGTTCAGTAAATCTTTACGTCCACGGAAACCAGAAGGCTCGTTAGGACGGACAGCTCAGGACGGCCACCTCGACTCTCACACAGCTCCCGAACTATGATCATGATCATTTAGATTTGGGGACTTGACTTATGAGGCAATGATGGTCAGATGGACAGCCAGAGTGCGGAGGATGTGATTAGGATGTGCAGGGGGGAGGGCCCGGGCTGAGGCCGATGAACACCGACAGAACTTACCGACGTTGGAAAAAATCCCCATAGATTCTGCACCGTTTCAAAGTTCGGTCATTCGCCCGCTCAGTCGGTCAATAAGAATAGTTCTAAGTCTATGGCTTCAGGCTACAGCCCCCTTATCGGCCCCATCGCAAACAAAACTGAGGCGAAAGACACACGACCATCGACGTGACACCGGCCTCGATGACTGGTGTCCCTGTTGCTCGTCGTGAGAGAAGCGCGAGGAGAGGCCGCGAGGTCCGCAGCTCTTTGAAGCGCGCGGCTCAGCGCTGTGCTGTCTTCCGCCCTGGGACACAGTTGCGCAAAACCCAATTACGCGCCCTTTTTGCCGCTGAGTAATCTCCCCTGTTACCCTAGCTAAGCGGCCTCCATTGGTAGGTGAGGCTGGAGCTGATCCCCAAGAATCACTTCACTTCACAGTAACTCACGCTTTTCGATGTCAGGCGGTGCGGTTTGAGCGGACTGATCAACTGCTCCGTAACCACAAGTGGTAGTGGAAGGGCGAACTTGTGTGCCGAGGAAAATCGTCCATTGTCTGCAGGCTTTGTCGTTTCCAGCCATAAGGCGGTTTAAAGTCATTTGCACGATTTGAATAACCGCTCAGAACCCTATTGATGATGATGGATTCCCCCCCCCCCCCCCCCCCCCTCAAGGTTGCTGCAATTGCCATAATGTTTGGGTTCAATAATAGACTCTCCGGTCTAGCATGGTCTTGGAACACTGCATCTTTCTCCATCAGGCAAAATGAAGTGAACGTCGTTTGACACCCCATCCCTCCCCCTACACACACACACACACACACACACACACACACACACACACACACACACACACACACACACCATCCTGGTCAACCCAGCCCCTGTTTCCGAGATACTGGGGAACAAAACATTAATCTACGGGCGAGGAGCATCACCTGAGAATGACGGAGGATTTTCACGTTTGAAAGTTAGTCGGACTTCCGTTCACAATTAGGGCCTTTGAGTGAGACCCGCTTTGGCCAAACGGACACCTTGCTGAAACAGTCGTGCACTTGCTGTTGCCCTCAGTCACGTTCTCCGTGCGATGAACTGTTCTGATCTTTAATGCGATGAACTGTTCTGATCGTTAGTGTGACAGTGTGGTCCGCGTCCAGCTCGCTCTGTTGTGGCGTTTCACTTCTTCAGAGGGAAGGTACAGTGATCAAAATCTTGGTCTACCACCACGTGCCATCTGTCATGAAATCAACGTTATGTCTGAGTGTTCTTGCCAGTCTATCTGTTGGATGGTGTATTGACTGACTCACTACCAATAAGAAGTAAGTAACTTGCTGTTTTACGCCCATCACCCATTACAGTTATATCAGGGCGATATCAATAATAATAACAATAACAGTAATGATAATAATAAAAACTACAATGATAGTAAAAAAAATAACTCCTGAGTCGCATACGCACTGTATCAGTTTATCAAACCAGTTCGTCAGTTTATCAAACAAATTCGAAGCGCCGCAGTGCTGGACGATATTTAGCCCGCCGGCAACTCAAACTATTCTTCACCCTACGAGTTACTTCTGTCATTTTCCCAGCCGTTTGAACCTTCGCGTGTTCCTCTCCTATTTGCTAGTTCACAGCATGCAGGACAAAGACAGGGCGAAGGAAAAGTGAGTGGAGCAATTAAGAGGGAAGAGATGCTGGCAGGAAGCTGGAGGGTATGGAGCAAGGGCCGGATGGGGTGTTGCCGGCGGTTGGGGATGAGGAGAGGCGAGGTAGGCTTCATCTTGGGTTTCGCCCCATGTTCTCTCGTGTGTGGGCTTTGCAGCCTCCAGGAACACAACTGGAGAAGGCAAATTTAGATAACCGCACGAGAAACTATGTGCAAGGGCTCTTCATGTAATTATCACCACCAGATTGAGAGCCCAAGTTTCTGCTACAGTAGAGTTCAAGTTTCTAGTACAGTAGAGTCCAAGTTTCTAGTACAGTCAATAACAGTTTCTAGTACAGTACAGTCCAAGTTTCTAGTACAGTACAGTTCAAGTTTCTAGTACAGTACAGTCCAAGGTTTTAGTGCAGTAGAGTCCAAGTTTCTAGTACAGTAGAGTTCAAGTTTCTAGTACAGTACAGTCCACGTTTATAGTGCAGTAGAATCCAAGTTTCTAGTAGAGTCGAGTCCAAGTTTCTAGTAGAGTCGAGTCCAAGTTTCTAGTGCAGTAGAGTCCAAGTTTCTAGTACAGTACAGTCCAAGTTTCTAATGTAGTAGAGTCCAAATTTCTAGTACAGTAGAGTCCAAGTTTCTAGTACAGTACAGTCCAAGTTTCTAGTACAGTACAGTCCAAGTTTCTAGCACAGGAGAGTTCAAGTTCCTAGTACAGTACAGTTAGTAGTCGTAGCCCTACTCGTGGCAAGAGGGTTGAACGAAGTGGTTGCCGATGTCTAGTCTATTGTTGCTGAGCGTCAAAGCGAGACGTGGAGAATAAAGGGCGCACGTGCGAGGGAGTGATTACCACGCGATGACATCTCCGGACAACCGTTTTCATGCCTCTAAGCAGCGTCCAACAGGGCGAGCAAGAGCCGTCAACAAGACAGTGAAAGCCGTCACAACACGTCGCTGATGGAGCTGTTGTGTCCACTAGTTGTCCGGGAATGCCGGCCGCACAACTGACACCGGCGACTCGCCCTGTTCGCTTGGGTCAATATTATTGCAAGAACCGCGCGAGGCACGTTCTTCGGGCTGTCATCTCAGCCGCGAAAATCAACCCGGACGACGAGGAAATCTTTACCGGGAGAACTGGGGGCCCGCGACGCCTGTGTCAGATCGAAACTGACACCTCCACGCAGCGCCCGTAAGACCAGCGGCCGACTACAACAGGCTGGGGGCAATCACTGGAAAATGGACCGTTTAACCGCCACCCACCCGTGAAGTGCCAGGTAATGTCGTTACGGCACGAGTTTTCTTCCATCCCGCACCCGACAATAACTCACCCTAACTCGAATCTTCCGCTCCCGTGGTAAGCACAACATGGAGCGGCGTTGTTGCGGTACTCGAGGAACTTGCGCGAGTTTGCGGCTCTGTGGGGAGGTAACGAAGCGCTGGTGCAGTGAGGGGGATCTGCGTGGCCGGGCGGAAGTCATTGTGGATGGTAATGGTTCTCCCGCTTATCTTTCCTCCTCCCTCTCTTATCGCTCGGCCATTGTCAGTGTTCAGTGTGGGCGTTATGGCAGCCCGGCCAGTTTACTTCATTCACTCCAACTCTTCCCCCAATCAGCGCTTCTGACGGCTGTGATGCTTTGGTTTTTGGAGTTCCTTTTTCGGTACCTTGCGCACTTCCTGCTTCCCTCTTACATTTTACCCCCTTGACCAACCCCCCCCCTCCCGCCCCCCCAACCGACACTGCCCCCCCCCCCCTCGCCCCCCTCACCTGCCCCGCCTTAACATTTATCAGCCATTTCATCCAGCTGCCGCATTTCCATTTTTTCTCATGAAAATTTCATTGATGTCAAATTGTATGTATCTGCATAAATATATGCTTTCCTGAGCTTCAGGGTTCGCTGTTTAGATGTCAGCAGAATGTACATGCGGAATTTGTGCCTAATCCAAACGGGCTCTGTTCACATCATTTTGCATGGCAGTGCGTCTTTGACATTCTGGAGATTTCATGTGTTCCTTTGATATATATATTACATTTATCCACTTGTCCATTGTTAGCCCTGATATAACCCTGTGTGGTTGGCTGGGCTCAACGCACCAGCTAAATAATTTGTCCATTGTGCACGCCGTGAGAGGGTTGGAAAGAGTCCTTTACCCAGTTGTCTCCTGTGAAGAAGTGGACCAGTTGGAATCCCGGGTGAAGGTTCCCAGTAACTACACACAAAAATCCACTTCCGTTCCAGCAAAGGGTGCGCGGCCCCAATAAACAAAGCAGACAGAGTGATGGGTCTTACACGAAGCAGTCAGTCTTGTTCCCGAGTCAGTGTCAATGTCAACTTGTATAAGGCAATTTAACTCCATGTAGACAGCCATGTTGCGGCACGTTTTGTCACCACGGCATGTTAATTGCCACCAAGGTGATAAACGTGCAGCAATGCCTGAACGTTTTGTCACCAACGAGAGGGTGACAAATTTTGCAGCTATTGCACCTTTTAACTTGGATATCAGTATATCTATTGTGAGAGACAGAGGCAGAGACAGAGAGACATAAAAGAGCGTGTGTGTGTGTGTGTGTGTGTGTGTGTGTGTGTGTGTGTGTGAGAGAGAGAGAGAGAGAGAGAGAGAGAGAGAGAGAGAGAGAGAGAGAGATAGACAGACAGACAGACACAGAGACAGTTTGTGTAGGGATTGGTTTTGTGGACTGACTTGAGAAATGGTTTGTATATGAGAAGTTTTGAAATGTGCATCTGCTTACGTCGGAGTTTGATTGTCCTGAAGTAACCTTGTGCGGTTGACAGGGCCTTAAAATACTAACTAGTTCAAGATCAATCTAAATTCACAACTGTGAAAAGACATCTAACTTTTTAAAAGACCAAAATTCCTTAATGCTGTACCTTTTGACTCGACGATGGCTGTACCCAAAACGATCAATGTTGGAGCGGGGGTGGGTGGGAGGGAGAAGAATATAATTATTAGAAAGAGGAGGAGGAACAAGACGAAAACATTGGAGTTTTTGTCGCGCTGTATCACTGCTTTAACAGCTCAAGTGCTTTTGCCACTGGAGAAGACGCTCCCCCCCCAAAAAAAAATAAAAAAAATCTTAGAATAACGAAAATCATAAAAACGAAACCAATAAAACAAACAAACAAAACAAAAAACCACCAAAAAGCCCGACCGACAGAAGCTGTTGTTTATTGTACTGTATTATGAAGTTTATCTCGTGACAAAACAACAACAACAAAACTCAGATCAAGATTGCAATGTATGGCAATAAAGCTGTACAGAGTAACCATAAAGAAGAAGAAGAAGAAGAAGAAGAAGAAGAAGAAGAAGAAGAAGAAGAAGAAGAAGAAGAAGAAGAAAAACAACAACAACAACAACAACAAAACAGCATGCGGAGGTTGTTCCCAGTCCTATATCGCTTGTTTCGCATTCCTGCCTCTCGCCAACCTGGCACAGTATTGCGTGACTCCACGTCCTTCCCGTCTCGGGAAGACGGGGAGCGAGGCGAAAGAGCGAAGAAGCTATCAGTGCATGTCAAAACCATCGCCCGAGGATCCGCTCACCCCAGAACACTCCGCCTGTCAGCGTCCCATTCAGCCGTCATCGGTGGTCCATTGAGACGTCATCCCGGGTCCTCAGAGAGTGTTGCTCAGGTCGTGGATGAGTTCTCGTCTGTCACCGAGCCCCGAAGAGGAGTTTACGTGCTGATTGAATTGGGACGACGGATGAAGTAGCGCTGAGGGGCACGCTGGCACGAGGCAGGTGGTGCGTTCGCTGGAAATCGTCGAGCACAAAACGGAGAAGGCGAGAAAGGCTGCTTTAAAGTACATGCCTTGATTTTCTGGATAGAGACAAACTCATTGCTCGTTGTCTCTGAAGACTGGTCTTAGTAGCGGGCGAGAGGACCGTTTAGTGAACTCCCAGTGAGTGCTTTTTTGTTGTTGGGGACAATGTTTCGGGTCACTGTTTGTGAAGATGGTTTTTGTTCCGACGGTGTACAATGGAGGCGTTTCCATGGCGACGGTGTAGTTTACTCTTGGTATGACAGGGGCGGGGGTGTGGACGACGGGAATAATGGGTACAATACGTGACACCAGTTGTGGCACTGTTGGCTGGAAGAATAAGAAAACAGCTTGAGTTTGTTTGTCGGTGTTTGCTGTTTGCTTTTGCCTACAGGCACTGCAACGAGAGTAGCTAGTCGTTTGTCTGTATTGATAAAAGTGCGCCGCACAGACTAAGGCGGGCAGACAGTCAGGAAAGCGGGCAGCAGGCACACCCTGACAGACAGACAAATGCATCTCAGTCTTCCTCCCCACCTTGCCTTCGAGATCTTGGAAATATTTCACGTTAGTCGAAAACATTTGTTATACAAATACGTTAGTACACCACTTCGATGGATATTCAAAAACGCGTTATAAAAAAACTTTTCACACATGTAGAATCACATACGAACACGGTGAGTCTGCTCGAGTCTGCTACATAAAGGCGATCAACAGCAACAACAACAAAATCCATACTTGTTTGGTGTCTCCAAATCTTGCAGAAGATATAAAATATTCATACCTTGATTACGCCAAGCCTCTCTCTCTCCCCCTCTCTCCCCCCTCTCTCTCTCTCTCTCTCTCTCTCTCTCTCTCTCTCTCTCTCTCTCTCTCTCTCTCTCTCTCTCTCTCTCTCTCTCTCTCTCTCTCAGTATATAGCCGCAGAGAAGAGAACACGTGAACGTAAAACGAAAATAATTATCGCTTTAAAAGAAGAAGACGAAGAAGACTAAGAAAAGAAAAGAAATAACACCTTCACGCAGATGTTCTGTCAGTGTTGCCAGCGAGCGAGCTCTCATCTTCTCCAGCCCAAGATCTCCTTCCAAAAGTACAATGGCAGAAGCGAAAGCTATCTAGAAAACGAGAGCCATTTTTCACGACTGGCATTTTCGCCCCTGGCTTTGTCGCGCGTACCCAGCTCCTGGTAAAACAGCCGTCGTGTCTCATCTACATCGCGCTGTTTCATCAGCAGCTTGTGCAAACTGCGTGTTGCAACAGTGCCTCCCCACTCCACCTTCCCCATCCTCCCCCATAGCCCGTAATGTCCGTCTCTGGCTTATGGGAGTAATAAACGTCATTTTGAATCAAAACGCCCCATGATATTTATAGCGGGGTGTTCACCTTGTGAACAGCGCGTCATGAGCTGGATGTGTTGCTTGTCACCCCTTCAGTGCTGCCGAGATGGAAACCAAGCAAAGCCGCTTTAATTACCGTTTACATTCATTTTTAAGTTCTCGACATGTCATTTGATATACTTATGCTTAGGCATGCAAATTGCTCCAGCTCCCTTCCGGAAGCCCCCCCCCCCCCCCCCCTCCCCCCAACTCTTCGCATCCTCCACAATCATCATCTAAACCCTAAGAAGAAGAGAGAAGGGGGGGGGGGGGGGGGAAGAGAAAAGAGACTGCCTCACAATTTCAGTGTTTCCATTCTCCTCCCACTTATTCTTCTCACGACCCTCCCACGATAATGCTCTCTTGGGATCATGTGATTATGACCACGAAGAAGAGCTTCTCGCTATTCCTCTTCTTTGAAAGTGATTATTATATTGTACTTCTGTCCATATGTCTTTCTGACTGAAATCGCAAGCCCCAGCTTCTAATTCAAACAGATCTGATGTATCCTTTACAACGTCATTTTCCCCTTGCCTTCCTGGTGTTTGTGGTGCCGTACCGTGCTAGCTTCTCTGAAATTATTATAATAAGATCTTGATTTTGACACACTTGACGCTTCAACTTGATCAGTAGGCTACAAGTGCTTCCAAATGTTCTGCGCAACACAGCATTTAAAGGTTGAATCAAAACCAACACACACACACACACACACACACACACACACACACACACACACACACACACTGTGTGCGGATGATCAGTGGTCCTATTTTTTAACTCTGGTGAACCAGTACATAATATACTGCACTGGAAGAATTAGGGAAAACAATCCAAAAATCCAGAAGAGCTAAACCCTATGGAAAGCAAAACCCGCTGTGCCACAAAGTACGCTTTAAACGTTTTATTCTTGCAGCTTTGTAACATAACTAGGAGCAAACAACCAGGTAATGGGGCAATGGTTTTCAGATTGCCCCCAGCAGGAGCCGACAAAAATACTTTTGCCAGCTGAAGATCTCGATCAGCTAGTCTTCTCGTTCTTCTTCGTCTGTCGCTTTTTCTTTGTTCAATCTTTAGTTCGTTTGGTTTAAATTTTCCTCTTTTAATTTATCGAATCGTTTATTGTTTGGCTAACAGTTTCCTCCCCCCTGTACATTTTCTTCCTGTACATCATTCTTTTGTCCCTCTTCCTTCTCCTGTACATCATTCTTCTGTCCCTCTTCCTTCTCCTGCACATCATTCTTCTGGTTCTCGTTCTCCTCTTGTACATCATTCTTCTGTTCTTCTTCCTCCTCTTGACCTCATTCTTCTGCTCCTCTCTGCCTCTTGTACATCATTGTTATGTTCCTCTTTCTCTCTTGTACATCATAGTTCTGTTCCTCTTCCTCCTCCCTTCTACATTCTGCTTCTCCTCGTCCACATTCTCGTCCCTGTGTATGTATTTTGCTCCTCCTCGTATACACTCTCATCCTCCTCTTTCTCTATTATATACATTCTTCTTCTCCTCCATACTCTCCTCCTCTTCCTCCCCGCACCATCTCTTGTACATTCCTCCACATTCCCCGCAAGTACGTTCCTCCACATTCTCCTCAGATACATTCCTCCACATTCTCCTCAGATACATTCCTCCACATTTTCCACGACTACATTACTCCACGTTTTCCTCATGCACATTACTCCACAATCTCTTCAAGCGCATTCCTCCACATTTTTCTCGACTACATTTTTCCTCATTCTCCTCAAGTTTATTCTCGTCTTCTTCCATTCGTTTCCACTTCTTCCTCCAAATTCCCCGCTTCCTTCACATTCTTCTCATGTACTAGGCCTCCAACTTTCCTTCATGTTCATTCTCTTCTTCCTCCATTCTTCGCCCCCTTCCTCCTCGAAATTCTCCTATTCCTCCTCATTCTCCTCATGTACATTCCTCTACTTTCTCCTCCTCTTTCTGTACAATGTCCTCCTCTTGCTTTTGCTCTAACCGGCCTCCTCTCAGTGATTTGCTCAGCGGTAAAAAAGCAGTGTCTTGTTTTTCAACAGTGAAGAGGAATTTGCAAGGCTCTCTCTCTCTCTCTCTCTCTCTCTCTCTCTCTCTCTCTCTCTCTCTCTCTCTCTCTCTCTCTCTCTGTTTCGCCGCGGGGCTTTTCCTGTACAAGTCTCTTGTCATTTTGAGATTATTGTGTCGACTTTTTCATTAAGTGCTAATCCAGCGCCTTGAGTAATGGTGTGCGAAGCACGAGGGCTTTGGTTTGACCACAGACTTCCAGCGTCTTCTTCAACGCTATCACATTACGTCCGCTCTCTTCCAGTCGCTTTTTTTCTTTCTCTCTCCGACCCAGCACACAACAATATTGTTTCCGCCTTGTGCCTCGCACTATTTTCAGGAGCGCTGCTTTTTCGGCTTGCGTGCTTCTGTGCTTGAAATTTCGCTGTGGGGGAAGGGAAGTCATGGCATCCGCATTTTTTGTTGTTCCTGCTTGATGAAAAAGGTGTTATGAGGGATGCCAGCGCATCCATTAATTTCGATCTTTGACTTTTATCTTCATCGTCTTCGGCTTCTTCTCTTAGCCTTGCTGTCAGTGACCGCCCGTTTAGTCCCCCGTTCTCATCCTCATCAGTCCGCCATTCTCATCCTCATCAGTCCGCCGTTCTCATCCTCATCAGTCCGCCGTTCTCATCTTCATCAGTCCCCCGTTGTCATCCTCATCAGTCCCCCGTTGTCATCCTCATCAGTCCCCCGTTGTCATCCTCATCAGTCCCCCGTTCTCATCTTCATCAGTCCGCCGTTCTCATCCTCATCAGTCCCCCGTTCTCACGCATTTCCAACTCTTCCTCCTTGCTTTCCTAGTCGTCATTTTCTGTTTCTTCGTCAGTGTGATGACTGTCGTCGTTACTTCGTGTAACTTTAAAGTAGCGGCCAAAGTCGACGGTCGTCGTGGTCATGTGGCCGATAAGTGTGTGGTATTTGTTCCAGTTACGGAAACTGTGGCAGGGGGTGGAGGTGGGGGGTCCCGCATTGAGCTCCTAACATAGTTACAGTTCCACAAGCTTTTGACCTGGCCACCATGTGGGGCAAACACACCAAACATCGGTTGACATCCTTCCTACAACTAGTCCAAGGAAGGGTGCCGGAAAGCGAGGCATGGTGTGTGCACGTGGTACTGTGCTGACTGGTACAGTGGCAGACTCAGTTTTACTGAGGTTTATTCCGGCGTTCAGTGTGAACGTAACTTGTCTCATTTGATTGGAGCTAATATATGACATCATTTAAACACACACACACACACACACACACACACACACACACACACACACACACACACACACACAACAACAACAACAACAACAACAACAAAAAAAGCAGCAACACTTGCGCCTTTGCTTATTCGCAGGTGTTCTTCGGAATTCACCTATCCAGAGCTCAGGAGCTGTGTGAACAGGGAGGTGATGCTGAGTTCTTGTGGCAGAATTTATGGACATGTTGCTTGAGTCAGTTGGTGTTCTCTACAGTTGTTTCCCTGAACACTGTAGCCCTTGTGACTTTGTTCCCTACAATCGTTACGCAGTAAACGCGAAATACACAAGTAACTTTGCACGCCGAGACTCCGCTAGGTACCACCCAGGTTCCGCTAGGTCCGCCGTTCTCATCCTCATCGGTCCGCCGTTCTCATCCTCATCACTCCGCCGTTCTCATCCTTATCAGTCCGCCATTCTCATCCTCATCAGTCCACCGTTCTCATCTTTATCAGTCCGCCGTTCTCATCCTCATCAGTCCACCGTTCTCATCTTTATCAATCCGCCGTTCTCATCCTCATCACTCCACCGTTCTCATCCTCATCACTCCACCGTTCTCATCCTCATCACTCCACCGTTCTCAGCTTTATCAGTCCGCCGTTCTCATCACTCCACCGTTCTCAGCTTTATCAGTCCGCCGTTCTCACACAGTTCCAGCTCTTCCCGCTTGCTTTCCATGTCGTCATTTTCTTTTTCTTCGTCAATGTGACGCTTGTCGTCATGAAGGAAGATGATATATTCAAACTAGCTAACTTACTTTCAGTACAGAATTAGAAAGGGGAGGGTGAAATTTCACAAGTAGAGATTATTGGTGGTGGTCGGTGGTAGTCGGTCACCCGCTTTCGGGTCGCAAGAGCTAGCTTGGAGCGAGTACCTCAGCATAGGTACCGTACCTCCTCTCGTCTCTGATAAACCGAATGAGATCCAAGCACATAACTGGTTGAAAAGAACGCTATTTATTATGACAAAATACGACTTGCGAATTCTCGGGGAAGCCCCCCTTTCAAGCTACAGAACAACACTTAAACGGTGAAAAATGAAACGTAGAATACTTATCTGCTTTTGGTTAAGCTGCTTTGTTATGTTGTTTTGGTGTTCAATGTTTGGAACCAAATGAGGTTTCTGTGGAGGTTAAGCATCACTGGTCGGACCCACCAGTCTTTCCCTCTGTTACTATGCTGCTCTTCGTCCTTTTCGCGCGGAACATCAAATGTGGCGTTCTGATTGGCTGATGTTACTCAGCTGATTGGCAGCCTGGAACCCTCTATAATGTTGGATTGTGTTATACCACGTAAAAGATGGGACTTATCTTTCATCTGCCATCAAAAGAAGCCGGAAACACTCCTTTTCTTTATCGGGTTTGATCATTGATGTCTCATTCATTGTACTATAAATCTGTTTACTACAGAAACATGCAAGGTGTAGCAAATGCAGTATATGTGTCTTGTGGTCAGCCTCTCTTTACAGACCAAAAGTCTTCTACTCCTCTGTCTGTCTGTCTGTCTGTCTGTCTGTCTGTCTGTCTGTCTGTCTGTCTGTCTGTCTGTCTGTCTGTCTGTCTGTCTGTTTGTCTGTCTGTCTCTCCCTCTCTCTCTCTCTCCATCAGACTATGACCAAGACTATTCTAGCGCTTCTCGTAACGTTTTGGTTAGCACTATTCAAACGACCAAAAGCCAAGTCGCCCTGTTAGACCCACAGTTAATTCGTTGCGATACAGGCGATGATAAGCGAAGCGACTGGATTACGATAATCGCACGACCTGTATTTCACAGCGCAATCAGAGCTCTTCTGCTGCCGGCTCGGTCCATGTTGCGGACCCAGCCGCGTTAGGTTCTCAGACGTTGTCATTATCATTATCAGCGTTAGTCAGTCAACGGTTGCGGCGGTAGAGGCACCGTGTGTCGGTCTGAAGAGGCTTCGAGTGCTGACAGAACCTCGTCTCTGTTGTTGAGATCGTCTTTCAAAGCTCCGCCTATCCGACCGGAAGTTGTAGTCGGGGAACTCAGATTTACCCCCCCCCCCCTCCCTCCCCCCCCTCCCTTTGGTGCTTGGGCCGAGCGTTGATTTTAGACACACATTGCCTTTGGTATCGTTTCGTGCTTTGGGTTAGCTTTGATTATTCCTTTTGTTTCTCGTTTTGCGGACAATGTTCTTCAAGCATTTTCAGTCCATGGCTGCCCATTTATTATAACGTTGGAGACTTAAAGCAGTCGGATGCTGGATTACATTTTGGTCCAGTTGTAAAATTTCACCCTCTTCTTTCTAACTCTGATTTGAAAGTAAGTCGGCTAGTTTGAGCATATCATCTTCTTTAATGGTTGAGCTGTTTTACAGTGTTTTGCTGATGATGACAACTTAGTTAAAAAAAAAAAAAAAAAAAAGTCACGTGCAGGTCCACCTTTAGGACTGCAATAAGCAAAAAGAAAACAAAAACAAGAACTAAAAGTTGAGACAGAAAATGTCCGAGGAGAAGCTGTGTGCGTTAGGGCTGACAATTCACAAGTTTAATCAAATCCGTGTCCAGGTGGCACGACCTCATGATGACAGCGCCTCCACAAAGGAGGGAGATAACTCTTTGTCTGAGACCGACACCTGACAACAGCTTATCTCCCATCATAGATGGCGTTATCAGTGTTCTTGACGACGTAAGATCGTTGGAAACTAGTGGGCCTCTAACCTAATCTTCTTTAAATGCCCCAGTGCAAAGACACCAGAGGGCGCTGATTTCAACTTTGGTGCAAAACAACCAGCCGTAGAAATTTCACCAAACGTTTGCGCTTAATAATATTAATAATAACAACAACAACAACAACAATAATAATATATTTCTGGCGCTCGTCTCGGATGAGTCCAAGGCATTTACGAAAAGAACTGATTAACCGGGGGGGAGGGGTAAACATGCAAAGTATGTACGCAATATACAACTACACTGTCAATAACACTCTAACACTCTAAGTCATTCAACAGCAAATCCACGCGCTACATAAATAACCTGGGGTGGGGAGGAATGGGGAGCTCCCGTCCCTAATAAGCCTGATGGTTTCTGTGGACGTTAAGCACCATGTTTACTATTTAGGAATGGGGAGGGTTTACCGTAGGTGAGGGAATATACAGCCACAATCCCAGATCAGTCCAAGAACTCTCCCCGAAACACACCTAGTACCCACATACATACACACACACACACACACACACACACACACACACACACACACACACACACACACACACACGTGTATACACACACACACACACACACACACACACACACACACACACACACGTGTATACACACACACACACACACACACACACACACACACACACGTACACACGTACACACACACACACACACACACACACACACACACACACACACACACACACACACACTCTTACAAAATAAAAGAAGTTAAAAACTAAGCAAGACCAGTTGGCGTCTCTCGATGCATCATTTACCTCTAAAGGCTGATTTGGCTTTCAATATCTGTATTCATGATACTCTACCGTGGGTCGGAGGTACTGTATGTTTATGCTCACTCCTGTCGGTGTGCTCACCTCTGTCGGGGTGCACACCCTTTTCAACAAGATACGGCGCCATAGAAATGACCGCTATTATTATTATTATTGTTGTTGTTATTTAACCTGTATCATAAAATGAAAACAATAAAAACTCTGAAACTGTATGACCTTTTCTTATGAACATGCTATGAAAATTAGATCCATAATTTTGTGCCAGAATTCGGGTAAGCCTTCTTTGGACAATGTTAGCAAGGGAGCAGTTATGAATTAACCACGAAGGCCATTATATATTCAACTTCCCTATGCCGGGTACCAACCCGTCCCTAATAAGCCTCATGGTTTCTGTGGACGTTAAGCACCATGTTTACTTACTTACTTACTTACTTACTTACTTACTTACTTACTTACTTACTTACTTACTTACTTACTTACTTACTTACCGGGTACCAGTGAGTCGGCTTGGCCCAGCGGTAAGACATTAGGCTGACAAGCAGAAGGCCCTCGGTTCGATCCGCTTCGGCTGTCCTCTCTTTTTAATAATTGTGGTCTCTAGACGCTGTCTTGTGGCTTTGTCCCTCACAATTAATGAAACATTAGAATTATTCTCATCGCTGCCCATCTTAATGCAAAAGCCATTCTGGTGGTGACAATGTAGCGTTAGGTATCGTCTCCCTCTTCCCCCACCTCATGGGATCTCGGTCCCCGCCAGTAAGTCTTCGGAGACAACTCGGCGTTAAACCAGTTTAGTCAACCAACTAGCCGAGTACCACTCATGCAGATGCCAGGCCATCATCTCCTCTGGATCTACAAACTCCTTGTGTGAAGTGAATTAGCATCAGCTTCATCCTTGTGTGAAGTGAATTAGCATCAGCTTCACAAGCGAACAAACGTGCCATTTTTACCATAAAGACACGGTCATACAAGGACTACAATGTTGATGCTATAACTCAGTACCTGTCAAGACTTCAGAAGATAGGAGAAGGTCTATAGCAAAGTGTTGAGAGATAAACTGACACTATTGTCGCGCCTTCCTGGGCTTAGCCAGACCTTTGAGTACCTGGAAGTACCGGTATATATGCAGCTGGATATAGATAGGTACACACTCCGTGACATGCCTTTGGCATCTTAATCTCGATAAGGAAACTCTCAATACACCGAACGAGAGCGTGGCAAAGAAATAAATGAAATACTTCTGTAGTAAGAGCATGCACTCAGACTTGACAAGAGAACCATAAGATGACCGGATTTGTTTTACGAACTGCTTTTATGGCAAACTTTTATACGCACTGCTAACTTGTTGTAAACAAGAGGTAGTTCAGTTTGTTCAGAAAGACTCAGAAGAAAAAAGCCAACGAGAGTCCCCGACCCAGACCAACATATAAATCTGAAAGGGAACGGCTTAGACAGCACATTAGCCTGAAAGGGAATAGTAGTTGTTGTTTTTAAAGCCCAGTCAACCAATATGGTTATATCAGGGCGAATTGTGAAAGGGAATGATCAATACCAGTAGCTTAGTCTAAAAGGGACTACCCAAACAAGCGTATAAGTCTGAAATGCCACGACCCAGAATAGTTAAATTATTAGTCTGAAAGGGAACGACCAAGATCAGCATATTAGTTTGAAAAGGATAACCCAGAGCAGTGTATTAGTCTGAAAGGGAACGACCCAGAGCATGATATTAGTCTGAAAGGGAACGACCAAACCATAGTCTGAACGGGAGCGAACCGGACCACCTTACATTTGATGACTTGTGTTTTGCCCTGGTATGACTGTTGCTGTAAACTATCAAAAATCTCTCCATCATCACTTTGGACATGATGAGTTGTGCTTCGCTCTGACATGAGTTTTGCGGCTGACTGGGCACCAAGTCAGTTCATCAAGCAACTGACTAACCACTGCTAACACTCGAGTTACTTCAGCTGGTGGAACTGAAAACAATCCGTCTTTCACGACAGCTAACGTTCAGTCAGCAGTGAAAGACGTAGGCTATCGAGGCGAAACACAAGGCTTCCACTCGGTAAAAAGTCTGATTCGCTGTTCGTGATACACGCACATCTCATTTGGTTTGACTTGAGAAGGAACAAAAAATGAAGTAAAATGAACCAGGAAAGCCGGAAGTAGCCAGGAAGAATTCTTGGCAGTAGGCGAAGCCCTCAAGGTCAGCACCTAAGAAATTGGATTTTAGCATCCTGTCAACCGTCCACGGTCACCTCTGCCAAGGACGACAAAGCCCACAAAGCTATTGTTCTGATGTACTCAGGGAATTAAAAAGGGTTAACGTTTATATTTATAGGTAACTGTATTTTCTGTTCTGCCGTACCTGCCGGAGGTGTACACGGTCAAAATAGTTGACACTTTTATAGCAATACACATGTGATGTAAGTGCCAAATATAATGGTAAGATTTTAATTTTAGTAATGCGCATGCACTCTACGTTCCAGAGATAATGCTGAGATTTAAATTTTAGTAATACGCATGCGCTCTAAGTGCCAGATATAATGCTGAGATTAAAATTTTAGTAATTCGCATGCACTCTAAGTGCCGGATGTAATGCTAAGATTACAAAGCTATACTATCAACACTGGCCTGACTAACAAACTGATGTTAGTCGGAACTGGAATACTCGTTCGAGATATACCATAGTGGGTGTGATCTGTAGGACAGTCCGTCAGGATCACAGTCGGCTTCGCACAGCTCCTCCTCCAATGGAAGCGCCGGTGCGCTTGACCGGAAACAGCTCCGCACCACGGCCTGTTGCTTGTGTTAGCCTGGAGAGCGTGTGTGACGCGAGTACCTATCCGCTACGACCTGTGGCTAATCGTTGACGGAGCTGATTAGCCTCGTGCCGCCCCGAGACCTCTTCACAGCAGTCAAGGACTCGCCTCCCCGATCGTCCTGCAGGCCCTCGTGTCGCCTCGATAGCGTCACGATACGTGCTTCTTTCTTCTCTCGCTTGGCAGACGCCTCTCTTGGTTTGAAGGCGGAGAAGGACTGATAGCTCAATCGTAAGGAAGATGGGAAACCCGTAAGTAGCTCAGGAGGTTGGGGTTTGTGCAAAATCTCTTTATCTTGAAGGAAACAGTCGGTTTCTGGGTCTTACAGTCTTGTGCGTTTCATTTGTTTAACGTCTCATAATTATAGGCTGGTAGGGATTTTAAATCCCAGGTGGGGAGGGGGGGGGGGGGAGTGAGCAGAATAGATTGATTGATTGAACTTTATTTCTCAACGGTGAAGATATTAGCACAAAGACCGACTCACATATAATCTGCCGTTGCTACAGTACTAGAGAAGAAGAAGAAGAGAAGAAGCTCATGTCTAACCAGTAACACGGCAGCTACGTGATCTTTTTGTTGTTATGGCGGGCAGAGACATTAGGCAGTGACCATAAGCCACATCCTTTTACGAGAAAGCTAAACCAAAGCAGATTTGGACATAGATCCGTCCGCAAGTTACCGCTGGTCCATACCGGCTCACTGGCCAGTCTTCCGACGGTCCTGAGACCCGCAAGGTGTCCATTCGATGCCTGTATAACTTCTGACCGATCGTCTGTAAACGCTCAGGCGCTGTGCCGAAGTCGAGGTGGCTGTCCTGGGCTCCTCATCCCTAATAAGCCTGTGGATTCTGTGGATGTAAAGCAACATTGAAACAAAACTGTAAACATTTGTGAGCCGGCTTGGCGTCGCGGTAAGGTGTTAGGTTGGTAAGCAGAAGGATCTTGGTTCGACTCCACTTCGGCTGTCCTCTCTCTTCAAAAGGTGCTGTCTGTGGACACTCTAGTGACGATGTCCTTCACAATCAATGAAACATTAAAATGGGGCTCACCACTGCCCTTCTTAATGCAGGAGTCATTCAGGTGGTAACAGTGTAGCGGTAGACAACTTTTAAAGTTTAGGAAGAAAGAGACGCCTTTTGCTTTCCTTTAAGGTTAAACTCTCGACAAAAGCATGTCCTTTCGAAATCTTAACTAGAATATTTGCACAACCCCAAAATATAACCAAACACACCCCACAACAGTAATATATGAAGCTACAAACTAATGATGAACAGACTGCAGAATATAAAGCAGCGGCTCTGAAGACAGACAACACACACGGAAGAACATGTAGCTAGGCGCTGTTACTCAGCAACATGCCGGAACAGCAAAGGTGTAGAGAGATGACGGGAGACTGACAGATCCAGGTGAAAACCTGGCGTTGATTAAGATTGACAGGTTGGAAGGGAAGGCGGTCACCCGAGACTCTCCAGACACAACATTTGCGTGTTGGAATTGTAGCGGTGCGAACTTCGTGTTTCAGTTCAGTCAGGGTAGGGTGCAGAGAATTTCTTTTCTTGTTATCTTGGCAACCTTTTCCAGCCGGTTTATAAACGAGGTCTTGTTGACCGGTTGAAACTTTGGAAGATATTCGACACTATAACTCGCACAGTCGCTGTCGATCAAAAGTTCAAAAACAACAACAAAAAACTAAACAAAAAACAAAAAACAGAAAGATAGAAAGGAAACAGAGGTGCTAAAGTGAAGACATGGTTCCCCCCCCCCCCCCCCTTTCGTTTCTTCTTGTTTCTTTTTCCTTGTTTAATGCATTAATGCATACATACACACATACATACATGCACACATACATACACACTTACATATATACATTGTTCTGATGCATATATAAGATCTATCCATATATTTTTCCCCTTTGGATTCCCCCCCCCCCCCCCCCCCCCCCACGGCTCTTTTTAAATTACGTTTACTTACGATCTTGTTGGCCTAATAATGCATGAGGTTAAAATCAGTGTCGTATACTCTTGATCGAACCATGTAAGATCAAGCCGTTATTGTCTTTTTCTGTGCTTTGTCTGGTCCACACAGGTACATTTTTTTTCAAAATCCTACGTTTAATTTGGATTACAAGACATTTTTATTTAAAAAAGAAACACGTTTTGCGTGTATTATGATAGGTAGTTTTGGAGATATCATTGGTGAGGGTATTGGTGATGATGATAATCCTGGGGACTACATTTTGCTGATAAAGAAAATGAATACTAAAGTACTGACATAAAATAACGTTTTGCTTTTAAGCTTCTTGTGATTTTTTTTTGATTTTTTTTCTCCACTCCTTCTAAAACAGAAGTGACTTACTTGCTCTTCTTCTTCTTCCTAGTAATAGTGTGGTCAACAAATCCAACAGAAGCATTCAGTCAGTCATCCTCTCTCTCTCTCTCTCTCTCTCTCTTGAGTATCACTCTATCTGGATGTCCATAGAGTCGCTCTGCAAACATGTGTGCTTATGTGCACATTGTAATGAATATATAATTATTGGTAGAGATTGCATTAGCCCATTGCAGATTTGGCTGAAGATGTCATTGAATGTATATTTTGGGTTCTGTGAGTCTCTTGTTCCCCCACTGAAAGGGGCTGTTGACCTATTCAGTTAAATCTCTCTCTCTCTCTCTCTCTCTCTCTCTCTCTCTCTCTCTCTCTCTCTCTCTCTCTCTCTCTCTCTCTCTCTCTCTCCACCCCTACGCTCGCCATGAGATGACCCTGTGTGGTCGAAGAGACGTTACAATCCAAGAACTAACTCCGGCCCCAGCCTCCCATACAGCTAGTAGCCATCTTCCTTCATTATAGGGTCTCTCTTTTCTCAGTGTCCAACCAATTGTAGTATACACCCTCCGTGCCACTCAGCTCAAAGAGCTTAACGTGGTTTACTCCATACCCTGGTTGTGATGTGTTCTGCCATGCAATCTTCTCTCACGCTTTCTACCATGTACTCTTCTCTAGTGTGTTCTTCTTCCTTCAGTTATATTCTCAATTAGGTGTGCAGATCTGAAATCCTTTTCTGTGCTGCGCTCGAGCTTGTACCCTGTACCAAACACGAGTCCGCTGGATTTTCTTGACTTGCCCCGCGATGGGGCTGATAGTGCTGCGTTGACGCAGACACTGAGGTCCCCTCTGCAGAGAGCCCTGAGCTGTCAGAGCTTTAAAAAAATTTTTTTTTTAAAGTAGAAGAAAAAAAGAAGAAGCAAGAACAAAACAAACTTCTCCTTGGTAAGACCTGGAGTGGTCAGTGTGCTATCCGTGCAATGCCTCACCTGCTGCCAGAAATTCTGTCTTTCAGGTCTCTGCCTTCCCGCTGCTTCATTCACGACCATACTATCCTCCCTCCCCGCCCCCTGCTCAACCCGCCTTCTCGCCCTGACAATCCTCTTGAAATATAGAGTGGTTTATGATATCAACAGTGGCTAAGTTTCAATCTGTGATTTGATGACCAAGATTACGGTGAACCTCACGGTTGCCTGGGGGCTAGATATTAAGAATGAATCAATCCTGATTTTATCAGATGTAGCGGTCATTTTTAAGCTTACGTGCTGTTTCGATTTGTTTGTTTTGGTGCTTGTCTTTGGGTGACCCTGTGCGGTTGACAGTATCGACGTTAAAATCCACTTGTTAACATGTTCTGGTGCTGAAGTCGTGCCGCTCATGTTCCCATGTCTATGGGCCTGTCAGCCAAAGTAAAACAGGTCTGTCTGTACCTGCCTGCCTACCTGTTTCTTTGTTTGTTTGGTGTGTTGGCTAGCTGGCCGGCTGTTTGAAAATATATATGGCCTGTTGTGTTTGAGGTGGGCAGCGAGCCCAGGAGAGACCAAGAGCAGGGAGGTGGAGCTGGGCTCTCATAGCTGGATGGTTCGTCTTGCTGCAGAGCTGTTCATCAACAGCTACTTTTCGCCGGACACTGTTTCGTGTCTTGCCTCCACACAGTTGTTGAAACAGCAATTAGCGAAGTACGTAAGTTGTTTCGCACTGGCGGAGTCCCCGCCTCTTTAATACTGTTTTTGTGGCGGTGGCTGACGATCTCTTCGGTCTTTGCGGGTCGGAGTGCTTGGACGAGCTATTCATTTCTACCCGATTG
>OY757550.1:12682367-12700806 GCA_963584105.1 Alviniconcha strummeri
ATTAAACAAAACGTGGTTGTTTCTTAGGGTTACAGTTGCATACATATTTGTCCGCCAGTGTGTGTAACAGTGTGCGTATCACAGGGAAAGTGCATTTGATACACCTTGTAGTTCTTGCATGCGTGGTCGACACAACCGTAAGGCAATCATAAGTCAGTGTTAGCAGAGCTCAGGAGCTGTCAAAGTCGAGGTGGACGTCCAGGGATCCCGTTCCTAATAAGCCTACGGTTTCTGTGGACGTAAAGCAACACTCAGCCAGTGTTGGCCAGGGTCTGTATGGGTCATCACCAGCCGTTACAGCCAAATGCAAGAAGCTGTCTCCACAATGCGACCAGTGATATAATTTGATCAAATCAGTTCTCACACACACACACACACACACACACACACACACACACACACACACACACACACACACACACACACACACGCGCGCGCGCGCGCGCGCGCGCGCACGCACACACTTAATTAATTGAATAATTAATCGAGTATACCCAAGTAGCAATATATTGCTACAAAAAAAAAAAACGAAAACGAAAAATATCCGCACCAAATCTGCTCATAATTGATTTATATGCACAGGACAAAATAACAATCTGCGAATTTTTAGACTGTTTTATTAACATTTCAGCATGGTAGGGTGTCTTTGCTGTCAATACCTTCAGCCTTGAACAGTAATCCCGCCTCACTTCGACGCTGTACCTTCCCTCCCCCCCCCCATCCCCCACGTCTTCGTCCCCCCCCCCCCCCCCCCCCCTGCTCTTGCACCTCCGCCCTCCCCTATTTATTCCCCCGAGCTCACCTTAATTGAATCTGTGTCGGCATCTGTAGGTAGCATTGTGAGCGTTGTGCCGCAGCCGTGTTTGCGGCGCAACACCACCCGGACGTTTGTTTATCTTAGTGAACTCAATCTTGTTCTTTTCTCCAACATCTCCACTCTCATTCACCACCGAGCACGCTTGGGGCTGGCTTCCGCTGGGGCGAGCAATGAGGCCGAGGCAGGAGATCAGTTTTAACGTCCATGGACACTTTCCACGACTGATTCCTGCAGAACATGGCAAATGTTTGTCTTCTTTCTTGAGTCCCAGCCTTTGTTTTCGTGTTCGTTCGCTGGTCGGCTGGTTGTCTGGTTGGTTGGTTGATTGGTTCGTTGGTGGATTGGTTATTGGTTGGTTGTTGTTCTTGTTCTTGCGCCGGCAAAGCCAACACACCACTGACCTGGAAGGGAGGGAGAGACGTGGACAGGAGAAGCGCTGGACGGTCTACCTTGAAAGGACGAGAAAGTGCCATTGACGACAAGAGCAACGATCAGAACTCAGTGTTTCAAAGACAAAGTTAACTGGAAACATTTCTGTGAGCCGGGGTGGGCACATATAGGCTTTTCCAAGCATACAGATACAGTCTTAACAGACCTTGTTCGTTTCTTTCTTTCTTCCTTTCTTTCCAGTTTCCCTCTTTCTTTCTTTCTTTCTTTCTTTCTTTCTCTACTTTCGCCTTTTTCGGCACGTGGCAGGAAGGTTGCTGGTCTCAGTGTTGACAGAGTGACATATGAGAATACAGAGTCGAACAAAGCTTTTGGATCTCCTCCAGTGTAATAACTATGCTGGTCTGTCTGTCTTGTCCAGCACGACTCTTGTAGAATCGAACCCTAGGCTCCTGTCGCTGAGTAGCCACGGACGGGCCTTACCATTGGAACAAACCGCCGTCTTTTTTCTGTCTGTATTTTTCTAAGCAAGATTTCAATTACCACCCTCCCGAGGAGCAGGGCAGAGTTTTGATTTTGCGCAGCTGCATGGTGTGTGCGGACTGTGCGAACAGATGCTGAACAATACAAGCGTTCCCCGGCCGCCCAGTTGTGTACGTGTGGCGCCGGGTGTTGAACAATAGATGGGGGATAGTTTGTATACAGGAAATTAAAAAAGGCGAAGGGAGGCAGTTTTTCTCCCCTTGAGCTGCAGTTTCTGCCCAAGAAGGCTCGTGTTTTATTTATCGTAAGGATTAGCTTAGCTTAACAAAACTTACGTTGCCCCCCCCCCCCCCCCGCCTCCCCCCTCTCGTTTCCTCTCTTTTAATGAAACTCCTGGGAAATAACAGACGAAACCCAAGGAGGTAAGGTGTACACCGACAGGCGTCGGCGACTTGAATACTGAAAGTGTTGAAGAATTATTCGGTGTTTCTGATGCGGTAAACTAGTTCTAAACCAAACCTGTTTATTGGTCCATGGGATTAGGGAGCACTCAGGAATGGATTAGCTAAGTGAGTTGATGCCTTGGGGCCAGGATATTGTTTCATCTGCAGCTGCGGTTCGTCACTGCAATAACTAATAAATATTCACTGTAGCATTACTGACGTCGTCAACGCAGAAATGGTCTTAAATGTATTGGTTTAAACAAGAATTTATTCAAGACATAAGAAAGATACAATGGCCTCATCAGCAAGTTTGCTGCTTCTGGGCGGTCTTGAATGTATTGGCGATAGCCAGCGTAGCTCAGCTGGTCAGCTTCATTAATCTCTTGCGGGAAATTCTGGTCACTTTACCTGTGTAAGGCTACAGCAGCCGCAAGACCAGCGCTACCCATTCCTACCAGCGTGTGCAGTATTTATTTTCGTGTGACCAGACAATGACATGGCTGCTGGTGTTTAGGATTTTTAACGTGAGCGCAGATGTTGATGCATGCGATTGCACACAGTGTACGAACCATGTACCCTATACATACGGTACGAACATCGTAGAGAGTCTGCACTGAAAGTTGACTCTGGCACCGGGGAATTGAACCCGCGTCAGTATTACGCGTGGCTTTTTGGTACGACACTCTACGACTGAGCTATCCAGCTATAGTTATTATTATCATCATCATTATTATCGACAGCGTCATTGACAACGCCATTCTTGGATGGACGAGTTTTACAGAACACGTCGCCGCCTCAGCGTTATAAATTTAACTGAGTGGTTATACGTGTTTATAATCTAGTTATTAAAAATAGCGTTTGTTCAAATACCCCCTTTAATTTAGTTTATTTTTAAATATTTTAATATCAAGAAGGGGAATTTGAATCCCCCTATACTCCAGTAAATAATTAAAGAAAAAGCGTCTGCTCAAACAATGCATAATGTGCCTTGTTCTCCAAGGTGCTTTTACTGTAGATATAGTAAGTCTGATCGTTGTTGAGTTGAACAGTACTCTTCTCAGTATAACAAAGAAGAGTCTCTGCCTGTCTGTCTGTCTGTCTGTCTGTCTGTCTGTCTGTCTGTCTGTCTGTCTGTCTGTCTGTCTGTCTGTCTGTCTGTCTGTCTGTCTGTCTGTCTGTCTGTGTCAACGCCATGAACGATTTGGCTGTCGACCCGCTGAACCTGCTGAGATCAAACTTAGTGTGAAGATTCAGTGAGACATGAAGGTCTTTGTGTGCCTATCGTTTGGCTAACACTTCATTTCGTTAGTGAACACACTAATACTAAAGGTTACTGAATCGAACGATTTGCTTTGCGAAGTAAAGGGATCTTGCTGCAAACTTAACTGCAGGCTCATTTCTCAGGTAGCTCCGTCGTCTACTGGTTAACAGTCCATAGTACCACGCCAGCGGTCGAGAGTTCAAATCCCGACAGAACCTTTTTTTTTTTTTTTTTTTTTTTTTTTTTTGTCTTGTGAAAAACATGAGAAACAGAGAAGGGTGGGTGAAGAAAAAAGAAAAGATAGAGACAAAACAAACAAAATAACAAACAAACAAAAAACGTGTTTTCTCTGAGTCTGTTTACACGAAATATTTCAATTCGTGATGATAATATCCGCTGAATTTCACACTTTTATTCCAGTATTGATGACTTTGATCGAATTTGAAGGTCATACCGGCGTCGGATTTTTTTTGTTTTTATGTTTTGTTTTTGTTTTTTGACTTAAGGTTGTGTTTGATTCTCAGGTTGCTATCCAGCGGTGTTGAAACTTTGCATGGTCATCAGTAAAGTCTTAATTTAACGTAAGGTTTAACCATGGACCTGTATATTATATAGGTTTGGTTACATGTCAAGAACGACTGATGCTGTGGAAGTGAGGTCTTTGAAAACCCGCCCATTATTCTTCCAGTGTGCACACCATCCCGATCCATTCAATCTTCCTCTTATACAAGATTATTTAAAGTGAACAGATGAAACAAGAAACAGCGTGGCCTCTCTTGCTCTGGACGCTAAGTTTGGAATGAATTGCCTTACTCTGTTAGACACTGTGCATACCTTTCTTCTTTCAAAAGCAATATCAACACTGACATTTTCTCACATTTCTCGCAACTCAGCTGTTGAAATTCTGTCTTTTTTTTTCAATGTTGCTGTGCGTCCACAGAAACCATAAGGATTGTTCGGGACGGGGAGTCCAGGACGACCCCCTCGACTTTCACACAGCTCCTGAGCCCTCGAATTCTGTCTCACACTTGTTCATTTTATATGTAGCCCATATTGATGTTCTTTTTCATTGTCTAGGCCAGAGTAGGCGCTTTAACCCTTTCACTGCCGTGATGTCTCTTGAAAACGACCAATAAAAATGTGAAATTTGAAACCCGTAAGCCTATTTCTTCTTCTCCGAACTGTCATATAAAAGTGTTTTCATCAAAAGGTATGTCATTGAAAGAAGATGTGTTACAAGCACCGGAAAATATATTGTCTGCAGGCGTATCCGTGCATACTTCAGTACGGGACAATGAAAAGGTTAAAAGTGTACTATTATTACTGTTGCTGAGCTTTATACGTCTAAACCAATTCTTGTGACCCCGTTTAAATGTCCAGTGTCATGAGAACATTTTGAAAATAATACCACGTTTTTTTGTTGTTTTTTGTTGTTGCTTTTTTTCGTTTTGAATGTGAATTTAGTGAGACTCCGCTTTGCATGTTTCCCATTAAAATATCTGGGACGCAAACTGCCTGGAGACATAGAGCTGTAGTAATCCCGATGATTGGGACGGGATCGTTAGACCTGTCATCAAATTGGAATCTTTAGCGACAACTGAGTGGGAGGCGCGCGGGGGGTTGGGATGAGTGGTGTTGGGGGGGGGGGGGGGGTGTCAGTGCTTTGGGGTTGGGATTACGCTTGAATCTGCTCCAATCAATAGCCGCCTTTGCCCAGAAGCAGTTAAACCCGATGACCTTGATGAAGCGGCGGCCGGGCCAGGCAACTGGATCTTTGTGGGCGCACTCCTTCCCCTGGTGCGGCGGATCCCAGATCAGGAATTGTGGCTGTCGTGAATGCTTTTTTTCTTTTCTTCTTCTTTTTTTTGGGGGGTGGGGGGGGGTGGGGTGGGGGGGGGGGGGGCTGCTGCTGAACTGGGGGGAAAGAGACACGGTTTTGTAGTCGCTACGGCCAGAGAGAAATCTCTATGTGACTCAGCTTCAGCGCCACTCGACCGGGTGCTAAGTGTCCTGCCATGTCCCAATAACCACGATCATCCTTGCCCTTGTCCGACTTCAAAGAGCGGCCAGTGTTTGTCGAGCAAACTGTGGAGCTGGCGCGAGATGCTTTCAAGTCGTTGTTGGAAAGCTCACGGGGGCTTGTTTGCCAATTAACGCCTGCCTCTAAACACTGGGACCGCTTTCATGGCAAGCCATCTCGACCCGGAGATCAAACCGGAGTGGCGAGGGGACAGTACTGCTGAGACCCCCCCTTTAAAAATTAATATCACTGTCATTCGTTTCGAGGGTATTGAGACCTTGTAGTTGCGGCGATCTTTCCGTTTGCTTTACGGAACATCCAGTGCGTGGAATTGAAGGGCACGCTACTCCGGCGTTCGTAAGTTGTGGCGTGGTGTCGGTGGATGGGCAAGCTGGATAGGAGAAGTGTTCCGAAAAGCAATCAGACGGCAATATAAACTTCGCCGTAAAATCAGTTTGTAAATAAGACATGAAATAGTCTGGCCTGGCATTCAGTGTACCCTCTTTCAACTGCGTAGACTATGTAGGTTTGCGGACTCGTAACCATTCCGGATTCTGTGAAAAGACTTTCAAATCATGATTTTATTATTATTTATTTTTCCAAGAATACTGAGAATAATTTAATCAGAGGATTCCTATTTCTACCAGAGCTTTCACCCTTGTCTCTTTTTTGTTTTATTCTTGTATTGCTTGTTTTGACGGCTGCAAGACATCTGACGTATTTTTGCAGTGGAAACAATTCCAAAGAATGCAAAACATTATTATATTGTTTTCTTCTCTGCTTCTCTCTTATCATCACGAAAACGTTTTCATGAGAAGGACAATCACATCGAATGGATTTATTATTTCATATGTTCAAGTTTCGACGTTTTCACTTCACCTTTTCCGATCGCATCCAAATTTGCACACGTCTGTATTGCACCCATCCTTCTCTCTCTCTCTCTCTCTCTCTCTCTCTCTCTCTCTCTCTCTCTCTCTCTCTCTCTCTCTCTCTCTCTCTCTCTCTCTCTCTCTCTCTCTCTCTCTCTCTCTCGTCTCTCTCTCTCTCTCTAGCCAAGAGATGATCTTCTCATGCCCTCTTTCTTCATATGATGGACAAACCCGTTTACAGATAGACGCACAGATAGAGAGGAACCGAACAGGATTCGAACACAAGGTATTCATCGACCTCCCCCCCCCCCCCCCGACCTCCTTTCTCTGTCTTACCATAGGGGCCCGCCGAGAAATTCCACGTTTGAAGACGCAGAAAGCGTCAGAAGTAAGCGAGTAACTGTTGTTATTTTTAATTGCCCAATCATCCTCGTAGGCGAGAATGGGTTACGACTTCCAGAGAGACAAATTCCAGTTCCGGTGTCGTTGTTAGCGTTAGAAGGACCGGCCTAAGCACGGTCAGAATCAACGATCTTTTAAACAAAGTCACTGACATGTATCACCGGCTGAACAGTTTTGATGCAGACCTAACAAGCTTTACAATTAGTTAAACTGTCAACACACAAGGGAGTTAATTATCGCTGGAAAGACGTCACACAAACACAACAAGACATAGGTACATACATTCTATAAATTACCTAAAGACCGCCTCCTTCTGTTTCCGATAGTTAAATTGTCGTTTACTCTCCTTTACGCTCAACCTCTCTGTAAAGCCAGTTCCTGGATGATCGGGATGTTTATAATTATTATCATTAAAAAAAGAAAGAAAAGGAAAATAAAAACAAACAAAAAAACACTCTTTTAATTAGAGTCAGGAAGGTTCCCGTAAAAAAAAAAAAAGGCAATGATAATTTCATTGAACTAGCCCCGGGTATCCAAGCATTCCCGACTGACCGGTGCCCTGAGGTCAAATTGTGAGTGGCACGTCTTTACGCTTCAGCACGTGCACCCCGCCGTCAGGCAGACCGGATGGCTAGCTGGCTAGTTGGCTGGCAGGCTGGCTAGCCTCGCTGGCTGGCCCACAGACGGTGGCCAGCAGTATGTCTTCGGGGCGCTGCTCTATCTCTCCATCTGTCACAATCACCGCCTCTCATTTGGCGGCAAAATTGGCTAATTTGTTACTGTCTTGGCGTCTCGTTATGAGCCCAGTCCGACTGCGAGTTACATATACCAAGACAAGTGTCTGTTCTTTTTGCTACAAGAGTTAGAGGAGGGAAGAGAGGGTGGAGGAGAGACAGAGTTATGGGGGGAGAGAGAGAGAGGAGGGGGGTGCAGGAGGGAGAGATAGGGAGGGGGGAAGAGAGAGAGAGGGAGAGAGAGCGAGAGAGAAGGCAGGTGGAACCCAGCTGCAATTCTTTCACGGAAGTTGCCGCGGAATGAAAGAGAAATAGATTTTGTATCATCTCTCTGCCGGTGAAAACATCGTTAAGTCGTTGCTCATTGGTGTTTGAAGATTCCTCGCAGTTCATCAAAGTAGATGTAATATGTAACTTGCCGTTTGTTCCATTCAAGGCGTCACAACTCTTCAAGCCCCATCTGCTTTGAGAAAGTTCAGGTCGCAAAACTATTGGTTCTTAACATTGCTGCTGTTTTTACGTGCTGGAATATATCTGCCTGAACTGGCTTGTTTGACTGCTGACTGTGTTGAGTGTGAGCAGGTGTAATGTCTTTACTTAGAAGCGATGCAGTGATTCTTCTTTCCCCTTTCCGCCGGGGTCTGTGCCAGTTGGCCAAGTGGTGAGGCGTCTGCTGGCACAGGGCTTGGCTGCTCAGTCCTCAGTCAAGTATTCTTTGGCTCGCCCTTCTCCTCACAAACTTGTGCTTTATGAGCAACACAGTTAGTGACTTCACTCACCACAATGAGTAAGGAATGGCCTGACTCACTACTCACCTTCATGCAGAGTTACTCTGATGGTGATATTACTGAGCCGGTGTTCGGTACGGACTCTATTCCCTTCTTCCTCGCTGGGTAACATCCAGTTATTATACAATGATCTGTTTGACACAGGCCTGCGTGTGTAAAAGATTCGTTGGCAACTGTAAATCAGGCTTCCATCTTTCTCCCACTTTGACTGATTGGACCTCGTCCTAACCCTGGCCGTGGTATCGCCATTTTCATCATGGCATCGTCAACATCAGCAACATCTTCTGCAGCAGCAAAAGTAGCATTTCTTCCTCCTTCTCTTCGTCGCCTCATATGACCCTTTCTTCTTCATCTTCTTCTTCTTCTTCTTCTTCTTCTTCTTCTTCTTCCATCTCCTCCTCCTCCTCCTCCTCCTCGTGATTTCTTCCTCTATCGGTATTTTGATTAGCAACTGAAACGGTTCAACGTTTAAAATCACACCGATTCTAAATACGACTCCTAGGCCTTTACCTTTAGGTCCCTATACTTTTCTTTTCAACGGCTTAAAGAGGTACCGCAAAGGGTTAATAAGGGAGGCGGGGCGCACAGTCTTGATGAAAGTTTATGGCAGCTAAGTCGGGGGGTGGAGGGGTGGGGGGGTGGGGTCGTTCGTGCGTGTTGTGTGTGCGTGTGTGTGTGTGTGTGGGGGGTGTGCTTGCGTGCGTGCGTGGTGTGTGTGTGTGAGTGTGTGTGTGTGTGTGTGTGTGTGCGTGCGTGCGTGCGTGCGTGCGTGCGTGCGTGCGTGCGTGCGTGCGTGTGTGTGTGTGTGTGTGTGTGTGTGTGTGTGTGTGTGTGTGTGTGTGTGTGTGTGTGTGTGTGTGTGTGAGTGAGAGAGAGAGAGAGGTTGAAGCTTTCATCAGTTGAAGTTTTCATTGCGACAGACGCTCAGAGATATGGGCGAACCGAGCGGCGAAGCGAGGGTGAAGAATGGTGATACCCGGTGACTCCACATTGCAGCATGCACACGCTGTGTCGTCACTGCCTGCTTGTTTCACATATCCACATATCTGTTTCACGCCTTCATGCCTCCTCGCCGTGGGTTGCCCAGACGTCTTCTATAAAAGCTTCGGGGGTGTCTTTCGATTTGTGTTTGTTGAAATGTCTTTCATTAGATTTTGATTTGATTAGAAGACTGTGTGTGTGTGGGTGGGTGGGTGGGTGGGTGCGTGCGTGCCTGTGCGTGCCTGTGCGTGCATGCGTGCGTGCGTGCGTGCGTGTGTGCGTGTGTGTGTGTGTGTGTGTGTGTGTGTGTGTGTGTGTGTGTGTGTGTGTGTGTGTGTGTTCATGATGCCTTTGAATAGCGCTAGTCTTGAGATGTAATATATCTGTTAGAGACTTGGTGCCAAAGGGCATACACTAAATTTTGAAATTCTTTATAAACACACACACACACACACACACACACACACACACACACACACACACACACACACACACACACACACACACACACACACACACAATTATGAAAGCTCGCCTACCAAAGGCTCTAGCTGCACCAGGGAGTAACGCACTTTTTTTCTTCTTATTTTTTTTCATGAACTAGAGCCGGGACGTTGTGTACCTTTACAGCTAGTGGGTAAACGATACACCAAAACAGAAATAAGAAGAAGATATAGATGTATGTTTCTTTATATATATATATACAGAGACAGACAGACAGAGAGAGACACACAGAGAGACAGACAGACAGATAGACAGAGCTGCTCAGGAGCTGTGTGAAAGTCGAGGTGGCCGTCCTGGGCTTCCGTCCCTAATAAGCCTACGGTTTATGTGGACGTAAAGCAACACTCAACCAAAGAGAGAGAGATCCGTCTTATGTTTTAAATTAATTTTGATTTCATATTCTAGAGGTACGCTTTTGGTCCATTATGAACACGAAGTAGTCCACTCTCTGGCGGCTTCTCGGTTCCGTCAGCGTACGGAGTATACATTTGAACACACTGATTTGGCGTTAAATGGGCCCAGACATTTGCTTTCTCGGAGAGGATATTAACCAGTAGCACACATATTTCACAGCGGGTAAGTCTGGCATCTTCGGGGTCCCCGATGACCGTTGTTTCAGTTGGGCATAAGGTAGCCTGCTTTCTTTCTGGTTCCCCCCCTCGCTCTTATCTTGCCGACAGAGTCTGCGAAAGAGCAGCGAAGACAGGCAGCAAGTGGGTGTGTAAAGAGCTGCTGGCACTAAAAACCTTCCCCGCCTTCTCACCCCGCAGCTCAGCCCCACACACACGACACCGCACGACCGATTCCTGCCAAATACCCGACTAGGACTAGACCGGGAAAGGTTATCTCCCTTGGCAGGCTTTCTACTCTCCCTTGATGCGTGTTGCGCCCTAATTGGAAGCTAGTTGTCGGCCTTATGTGCTCATTTTGGTATTAGCGCAAGTCTTTTTTCTTCTTCTTCCCACAGCCGACATAGGAGATGGGGTTTCATGTTATCGGGTCGTCCTTGCCAGGGATCGAGCCGGGCTGTAAAAGTCACACGATACCGGAATTCCCTGCATTGTTTTCTGCCGGCACACGCTGCCGGAAAGACATGTTGCGGCTCTTCTTGCCCTATCCGTAACCACCGTGTCGGTGAGTGGGACCTGTAGCTGTCAGCTAGGCAAAGCCACAGACTAAGCAAGCAAGCAAGTGAGCAAGCCAGCGATGTTTTCCCCGAGCGTGCGATCGGGTTTAGTCCTTAACTCGTTTTATTCGTAGTCCGATTCGTTTTACGACTGTTTAGACTGGAGAGAAAGAAAAAAAAAAGTAGAAAAAAAAGTAGAGTGATTATCAAATCGTTTGTTCGTTGTCGAGTCGAAGGCACCTTTGTTGAAAGTTTGCAGATTGTTTTGTATTGCCCTATCCAAAAAAAAAAAAAACTTTTTTGTTGCTGCTGCTGCTGCTGCTATTGTTGTTGGTGGTGTAAATTTATTTGTTTTATAAAACCTTTTACGTATTTTTCTTTTCTTCTCTCCCAGAGACTCTCGTTGTATAATAGGGTTCCTCTCTGAAACACAGTTGACCGCCAGCTGGCGGTCAGCTGTGTTTCAGATTTTGTGTCAGTACTGACTCCTAGAGTGGACGTCTACGCCGAAAACCATTTGCTTGTCACCGCTCGGGTTCGGTCAGAATCTTCTGCAGTAGGGTACAGCGGATTCAGAAATTAAGGTCCTTGGCTGAGAACCCAGAGTTGTCCGAAGTTCTTTCTTTTAAACCTGGACTAGTTCAGGCTGCAGTTTTGCAAAATCAATCAGATGCGTACTTATGAATACTATTTCGCAGTAATATCACCTTCGTGGTTGACTAGGGGTTACATTTCACGTGTTTAACTAACGTCGATCCCGCAACTGTGGAAAGCTTTACCGTACATTTTTGTCTGTGTGAATCGGTTAAATAAGTGGTCGTAATATACTGTCTTCTGCTCCGCTTCTGCCCCCCCCCCCTCCCCGCACCCTAACTCCTTCCCCAAATTATTCTCTGGTTGTTATCGGAGATGCTTATTCTGCTTCTGCGTCTGCTCCGCCCTCCCCCTCCATCCCTCACTCCTTCCCCAAATTATTTTGTTGTTGTTATCGGAGATGCTGATGCCCCTCTGTTAAAACGTCGGTATTACCGTAGACTAAAATCTCGGCATGTCACAGCACTTAAGCAACACTTCCAAAACCACATACATACTAATCAGCCATATCAGTTCCACACGGCACTTTCTCGCCACTCAAACAATCTGAACCTTTGTCTGTTATCTCGTCCTCCTGTTTTTTAGGATGTTCTATTTCCTACTGTCAGGTTGCCCCCAGCACCTGCTGGACAAACTTCAGAAAGATCAGAACGCAGCAGCAGAGCATGTCTGTAAAACTGAGAAATCTGCATGACCACATCATTCTATTTTCTGTCGCCATGCACACTAGTTACTCTATTGTCATCATACGCAGTAATTGCTGTGTGGCTATGTCATACACAATTGATCTGTCATCGACATATATATATCAGTCGCTCTGTTGTCGTCATGAACAACAGTTACTCTGTTATCATCGTTTGTACAACAGTTACTCTGTCGTCTTCATCTGTACAACAGTTACTCTGTCGTCATCGTTTGTACAGCAGTTGCTCTGTCGTTGTCTTTGTACAACAGTTACTCTGTCGTTGTCGTTGTACAACAGTTATTCTCAGTCACTCTGTCGTCATCGTTGTACAACAGACACTCTGTCGTCATCGTTGTATAACAGTTAGTCTGTCGTCATCGTTGTACAGCAGTCACTCTGCCGTCATCGTTATACAACAGTCACTCTGTCGTCATCGTTATACAACAGTCACTCTGTCGTCATCCTTGTACAACAGTCACTCTGTCGTCATCGTTATACAACAGTCACTCTGTCGTCATCCTTGTACAACAGTCACTCTGTCGTCATCCTTGTACAACAGTCACTCTGTCGTCATCCTTGTACAACAGTCACTCTGTCGTCATCGTTGTACAACAGTCACTCTGTCGTCATCCTTGTACAACAGTCACTCTGTCGTCATCGTTGTATAACAGTTGCTCTGTCGTCATCGTAGTACAATAATTGCTCTGTCGTCGAGGTGGCTGGGTGGCTAAGACGCTGGACTGTAAATCCAGTGGCCAAGGTTCGACTGCTGGACACGGCAGGGTGAAACCAGCGCCTGTCTCATCTTCGTGTACACTAGCTCTCTCTCTTTCTCTGTGTCGTACTGAATGTGTCTCAGCACCTTCCTTTGTGTTTTCTGAGGTGTACCGTTAGCTCTTCTCGCCCTGATTTAACCATACTGGTTGACTGGTGGCTGGGCGTAAAACAACAAGTTACTTACTGTTATCTAAGGCGGGTTGGGGGGGGGGGTAGCATTGTTTAACACCGAATTGTCTCCGGAGAGGTACTTGCAGGGACCGAGATCCCAGGAGGCGGAGGAAGAGAGAGATTATAGACCTATCGCTACAATGTTACCACCAGAATGGCTCCTACATTAAGATGGGCAGCGATGAGAGCCACTTTAAGGTTCCATTAACTGTGAGGGACAAAGTCACAAAGACAGTGTCCATAAACCAGAACCGTTGAAGAGAAAGGAGAGCCGAAGCAGAATCGAACCCAGGTCCTAATTCTGTTTGCCAGCCTAACTAACACCTTACCGCTAGGCCAAACCGACTCACACCAGCAGCTCGGGTAGGAGAGAAACCATTTACTGTTCGTCGCCCACCCACTACAATGCAGGCTTCACACTTTGACAAGAAATTCGAGTCGCCCAGATGGTGTGGGTTGTTCTGGGGACTATCGCGCCTCAGACATGTAGGGGGCCGTAAAGAACATAAGCGCCTTGTTTTTGCCTCCTTATTGTCAGCAAAAACGCTCAGCAGATCCACCGTGCTTTATGGGGGGCAAGTTGTGTTTCAAGGCTTTTCAGTTCACAGTGGGGCTGGGTATTTTTCATGCGGGGGCTTCTCGCCAATTAAATCGGCACACAGCGACGCCTCCCGCTGTTATGATCGGGAAAGGAAGCAGCATGTGCTTGACATTGGTTTCTTTCTTTGCATCTCCCCCTCCTGCTCCTCCTCCTCCGCCTCCGTCTCCTTCTCCTCCTCCCCATCCTCTCCCTCCTTCCCCTTTTTCCTTCTCCGTCTTCCTCTTCTTCATTTCCTTAATCCTCCCCTCACCCCCTTTACGAGTTGATATGACCTGTGTGGTTCACCTGGCGGTAGAGACCAGTTTCTTCTTCCACTTCTACGTGTCATGCATAAAGTATAGTTTTTCACACTGTCTCTCCTTCTGAGCCGCTCAGGAGCTGTGTGAAAGTCGATGTGGCCGTCCTGGGCTTCCCGTCCCTAATAGTCCGTACAGTCTCTGTGGCGGACGTAAAGCAACATTGAACAAACACTGTTTTCAGTCCCGTCCCTAATAAGCCGTAGGTGGCTTCTGTGGACGTGAAGCGACATGAAAGAAAGACACTGTTTTGTCAGAGCTCGGGAGCTGTGTGAAAGTCGAGGTGGCCGTCCTGGGCTCCCGGTCCCTAATAGTCCGTACGATCTCTCTGGACGTAAAGCAACACTGAACTCGAACAGTCCCTCGTTTGTACATCATTTCCAGTGACCGTCGGCTTCCGAGACAGTCCGAGGAAGAAAAATTAACAAAAGGAAGCAACGGCGTTGTGGGTGGGCAACGCCACTCATTTTGACATAAGGTCACGATAGTCGTACCACCCCACTTCCCTTTCCCCGAAACAGAAATAAAAGTCTGTAAAGTTTTGGGGTTGGTATTCATGTATTGATTTCTGAAACGGATCGTCGTTATTCGTTGACTAAAATTGCAGGGTCCCTATTGTCAAAATGTGTAACTGCGATTGTCGTAATGATATTATCACACTAGACAGGACTCAGACAATATACATGTGGATGTTATAAATCTCACTCAGTGTGTAGGCCTAAAGCGTCCTTTCGTTTTCTGTCTGGAGCAAATCAAACTCTCCCCAGAGCCGTGAGCGAATTTTGCAAATCGGCGTCAGCGCCGGTACTCGCTTGGACACGGCCCACGATGCAGCAGCACACGACAAGTGTTCTTTCCGGGCGCCAGCTTAATGAGCACGCTTCTGAATTCTCCTCACATCGGATCATGACAGTAACAAATGTGTGCTTAACATTCATAGATTTATGACCCCCGGGGGCCACTTTACAGTCTGGAATGGAATAAATTCCTGTCGGCAGACTGGGCGGGATTAAGTAGCTGCGCCCGCCGTTCATCGCGGGTGACCAAAAAGCTGCAGCCAGGTCGCCGCGGCGAGACGAAGAGTGGATGCAGCGAGGCTGTTGCTCGAGTATTCATTCATTCATTCACTACTGATCGATGCTTATGGCCAGGAAATTCATTTTCTCAGCGGAGTTTATGAAGGACAGATAGTGCAAAATGTTGTTATTAGGCGTCTTCCTGAATAATGCCGCCTTTATTTGTGCCCTCCCGACCAGGAGCAGGAAATCCTCTCTGCTCCGGGACAAACAGGAGGCGTTGGTTTAATCACCACACTGGTCCCCAGACGGGCCTGGGGCTTCGTAGGGGTACTGAGCCGCTCACTGGCACCAGAGAGGCCAGAGTTTTTTGTCTGTCTCCTGCCGGTTCCTCGGGGAGAGGGTACAGGCAGGGGACGTAGACATTAGAGCTTCCATAATTTCTGACCAGTTTCCGGACAAGCTTGTTGTCGAAATAAAAATTCTGAAACAAGGATGAATGCTAGCGTTCCAAAACAAAGTCCAAACACACGAAAAGTTATAAAGAACGCTTATTTAAAATGACACAACACGGTGTGTTGTGTCATATTAAAATAACTGTCGAAATGTTAGAGCAAATTGAACATACTGGATGAAGTTCTTCTTTTGTTGTTGTTGTTGTTTATTTTGTTTTTGGTTGGTTTTTGTTTTGTGGTGTGCGGCGGGGGGTGGGTGTTTTCTTTTTCACTGGGGTGTGGCAGGGAGGAGGTGTGGAGACTCCAAACATCTCAAATGATTTGTTCCTTTTAAGCGGTATCAAGTGTAATACTTGCGAAAGTATGCTTCTCACTGGGCCTTCAAAATAAACAACCAGCTGCCAGGAACCCTACCTTTCTGCTTTCTGCCGTTGTGGCTGATGCGAGGTCAGTTTTCCCCCAATACCCTTTAAGCAGAAAGTGACGTGTGTCATCAAGCCTTTAGCCTACTTGTGGTTTGATGAACTGTGTTTTTGCCTTGATATAACCTGCACGTCTGACTGGGTTTTCAGTATCAGAATTAATCAATCTTAATATTCTGACCGGGTGAAGGGGTCCGTGGGAGTTGTTGTTCTTGTTGTTCTTGTTGTTGTTGTTGTGTGTGTGTGTGTGTGTGTGTGGTGTGTGTGTGTGTGTGTGTGTGTGTGCGTGTGCGCGCGCGCACGAGTAACACAAACACATACGCACACATGCACGCACGCACGCACACCCCGCCCGCACGCACGCACGCACGCACGCACGCACGCACGCACACGCACACACACACACACACACACACACACACACACACACACACACACACACACACACACACACACACACACACGCACAGACGGTAACAGCAAATTAGACAGAGATTATGACTATGCCCCCGGGTTTGGTCTGGGCAAGCAACATGCAAACTCTCATTCTCAGGTGATTGCTAATAAAGGCTGAAGCGCTGCTGTGTGCGTGCAGCTATTCCCTCTAGCAATATGGTGATTTGGAAGTTCGGCTTGGGACAGCCAAGCGAGAGGGGAAGGGCGGACGGGAAGGAAACCTGGAAAGAAAGAAAGACTCGTAGGGGAAATGTTTGAACCTTTCAGTCTGTCAGTTGGTACGGTGCTGCCTCTGTCTGTCTTTGTCTCTGTCTGTCTCTGTCTCTGTCTCTGTCTATCCCTCTCTCTGTCTCTGTCTCTCTGACTCTGTCTCTGTCTCTCTGTGTCTCTCTGTCTTTCTGTCTCGGTGTGTGTGTACGTGTGTGTGTGTGTGTGTGTGTGTGTGTGTGTGTGTGTGGTGTGTGTGTGTGTGTGTGTGTGTGTGTGTGTGTCTCTCTCTCTCTCTCTCTTCTCTCTCTCCTCCTCTCCTCTCTCTCTCTCTCTCTCTCTCTCTTATGTTTGTAGTATAGTCGTGATTGCTGGGTTTGTAGCATAGCAAGGACTGGCTGTCAGATATGTCCAAATGTACATAACGCTACTATCCTTGAGTATCAAAGTTTTCGAGTTCTCTCTCTCTCTCTCTCTCTCTCTCTCCTCTCTCTCTCTCTCTCTCTCTCTCTCTCCTCTCTCTCTCTCCTCTCTCTCTCTGCTTCTGTTTTCTTTTCCGATACTAGTCATATGAACTGATCAGATGTTCTGCTGCTTCATTTGCTCGTAATATGCTCACCGTATGCTCATAATATGTAACTGAATGATGTATGGCATGTGTTCATCTGGCGCTGTGAGCCACGCAATGTTTTTGTGTGGAGATTCTCATGTATAACGTTTCACTCACTCATTCATACCTATATGTATATAAATAATGCCTGTAATTTTGATATCTGTTCATCACTAGCTTAGCAAGGACTAGTTGTTAGGACAGGTTTTGACTGAACCTAAACTACAATCCTTGTATAAATAAAGTTTTCGAGTTCGAGTTCTCCTCTCTCTCTCTCTCTCTCTCTCTCTCTCTCTCCTCTCTCTCTCTCTCTCTCTCTCTCTCTCTCTCTCTCTCTCTCTCTCTCTCTCTCTCCTCTCCTCTCTCTCTCTCTTGAGTCGGCGTGTTTACTGTTAACGGTACCACTGCATAAAGCGACTATATTAGTAGCCAGTAAGACAGGATGTGTGTAAGTGTGTCTCTGTGGGTGTGGGTGGGTGGATGGGGGGGGGGGGGGGGGTTTGCGATGAGCCCGCTGTGCATTGAGTCTGGGGTAGCATCCAGATAAACGGGTGGATCGGGTGCAGATCAGGGAGCTTGAAGACTGTCAGCCAGCGGCATTAGGAAAGAGGGTAGGCTGGATGAGGTGGCAGGCACCCATACGGCCTTCGTGACACGGTCCCCTGTCCTGTGGTGCTGACCAGTGCGCGTGTCCTGTACCTGGCTTACGTATGATCCAGGTCAGTGTGACTGTCCTGTCCATGACGTAAGCGTCATGACCCAGATCAGTGTGACTGTCCTGTCCATGACGTAAGCGTCACGACCCAGATCAGTGTGATTGTCCTGTCCATGACGTAAGCGTCATGACCCAGATCAGTGTGACTGTCCTGTCCATGACGTAAGCGTCATGACCCAGGTTTTTGTGACCACCTTGCAGGTCAGTGTTTGTGCCCAGCAATCACACCATCAGTGACGTCAGGAACAAGGCCGGAAAGCGTGGCAAATATATCAAATACGACTCAGTCGTACCTTTTGTTGTTGTTGTTGTTGCTCGTTATTGGTAAAAAGCGAACCACCATTACTGCGTCAAAGTCGAAGGATCCCCCCTCCCCTTCCCCCGCTTCCCCCCCGCCCCAATTCGTTTGTATTAATACAAAAATATTGACAGAATTAGAAAAGGCAAATGAAGCTTGCAAATGGAAAGATTTGTACAGTTCTATGTCTTTCAAGTCGGTTCCCTTTCAAGTGGAAGCATGTGTAGACAAAGGTCATCCCTTACCGATAGCTTTTACGAACGACAGTTGGTTGGGAGGGGGGCGGGGATGCGGTGGGGTGGTATCTGGGGAGGGTGGTGG
>OY757550.1:12701006-12731489 GCA_963584105.1 Alviniconcha strummeri
CAAATCAGCCGGTTTTATAACTAAAGATTTCAATCTGTCTTCAACCATGATCATCGAATCAATCAGCCAAGCAAGCAAGTGTCCGAGCAAGTGCCAATCAACCCAACGATCAGCCACTCGTCCACCTAACGGACCGGTCAAAACACAAACAATTGACTGAACCAATTAAGCCAGTAAGCGGGCTGTCGAGCAACGAATCTACATCTAACCCGGCCCTCCGCAAGAGACTAGTTTGTTTTATGTGCCGGCATCGGTGCCAAAAACCGAACGGCACACGCGAGCGAAGGACTAACGCACCGGAGGAGACAGACGTATCCACGGCAGACGAAGATAGCGCGGGACGGCACCGTTTTAGATTATGATTTGTGGTGCCTTTTTCCTTCTTCTTTTCGGACAGTTCTTTGGAAATCTGCCTTTCTCCCTTGGGAGTCTGTCTAGCCTGCAATTTACGGTACATGAGCCGGCTGATTGGCCGATAGTGTCTGGTAGTATTTCGCTTTTATCATGTATTCGTTGGGTTGGACGTTCGGAAGTTATTCCTGAATATACGCTTTGGGGCTTTTTTAAAAGTGCAATCGAATCTGCCGTACATTCCTACTGAGTCACGTGACGAGAGGAAGAGAGGGAAGGGGAGAGACAGAGCCAGAGACAGCCAGACAGATAAACAGACAGACAGAGACGGGCTGGAGTGGGGGGGTGGCGGTGGGTTGGGGCTAAAGTTGCTGGTGCGTTTCATGGTGTGGTGGTCTACATGATAACAGGCGTCATCAACTCTCAATGACGATTATACTGAAGATCATTGCGATAATGGTGATTGTTCATTTCGATTGTTGTCGGTTGTTCGTTTCAGAGAGCCGAGAGTCCGTACTACCAGCACTACTGTGGCCTATCGTTTCAGAGAGTCGAGAGTCCACACTAACACCATCACTGTTGCTTTTCGTTTCAGAGAGTCGAAAGTCCATACTAACAGCAGTACTGTGGCCTGTCGTTTCAAAGAGTCGAGAGTCCACACTAACACCTTCACTGTTGCCTGTCGTTTGAGAGTTTGAGAGAGTCGAGAGTCCAGACTGACACCACCAGTGTGGCATGTCGTTTCAGAGAGTCCCGAGTCTGCACTAACTCAGCCATTGATGCCTATCGTTTCAGAGAGGGGACACTAACACAGATACTGTGGCCTGTTGTTTCAGAGAGTCGAGAGTCCACCCTAACACCCCCACTGTGGCCTGTTGTATCAGAGAGTGGACACTAACACAGATACTGTGGCCTGTCGTTTCAGAGAGTCGAGAGACGGCCTACATCTATGCAATCTCCAGCGCAGGCGTGATGTACGCTGTGACGCGGGCCTGCGCCAAGGGCGAGCTACTCAAGTGCGGCTGCGACAGACGGGTGCGGCGTCGCCACCCCACGGACGGTACCTTCGAGTGGGGAGGCTGCTCCGATAACATCCGCTACGGTGCCAGGTTCTCCAAGGAGTTCGTGGACTCCAACGAGCTCAGGTACAACGCCGAGGGTCTCATGAACCTCTGGAACAACGGAGCTGGACGAAAGGTGAGTGTTGATTGGTTAACACTGTGTCCAGCATACGGGTATGTCTCGTGTGTCTGAGCAGCTGTTCGGTTGCTTTGTGTGTTTGTGCCTCGTGTGTCTGTGTAGTTGTTGATGTGCCTCGTGGGTCTATGTAGTTATCGGCATGTGTCTATGCCAGCTGTCAGCGTGCCTCATGTGTCTGTGCAGCTGGTCTGCGCAGCTATGGTCATGTCGATAGTTGTAAGATACAGGATATTAGTGGTATTAGTCCACTGTACAGCTATCGCCATGCGTCATGTGTCTGTGCAGCCATCAGTTTCTCTCTCTCTCTCTCTCTCTCTCTCTCTCCTCTCTCTCTCTCTCTCTCTCTCTCTCTCTCTCTCTCTCTCTCTCTCTCTCTATATATATATATATATAGATAGATAGATAGATATATGCAGCCATCGGCATGCCTCATGTGTCTGTGCAGCTATCATCATGTGTCATATGCAGCCATCGGCATGCCTCATGTGTCTGTGCAGCTATCATCATGTGTCATATGCAGCCATCGGCATGCCTCATGTGTCTGTGCAGCTATCATCATGTGTCATATGCAGCCATCGGCATGCCTCATGTGTCTGTGCAGCTATCATCATGTGTCATATGCAGCCGTCGGCATGCCTCATGTGTCTGTGCAGCTATCATCATGTGTCATATATGCCTGTGCAGCCATCAGTTTCTATCTTGCACAGTGGACTAATGCCCCGACTTACAACTATCGACATGCCTCGAGTGTTTGTGCAGCTCTTGCCGCCTATGTCCATGCAGTTATCGTATGTCAAAGCAACCAGTGGTATTCGTCAAATAATGGGATGTTCCTTGTTCCCCATCACGATCGGTAAACTTTGGATGGCGCTGCTCATTGCATAGCTTTGACTAGATACGGCGACTCAACAAGGGACTAAAAAAACAATAACACACAAAAGATATGTAAGTGGGAACACGATCAAAACTGATGACTACGTCTTGGATGGGTTTAAGCTTCTCTCACTGCCCATAGCTCACATACCCTTTTATAAACATGGAACACATAGAACACATTTTACCACCAGTTAGGAGCATCTTCTGAGGTGGAACGTAGCTGGTCGCAGTTCCGTTTAGATTCTGCTAAGGGATGTGTCACGACTGGTTGGTATATAGATTGACTCTTTCACACCCTCCCCCCCCCCCCCCCCCCCCCCCCCCCCACTCCCCCATCCACAGTCAGTCAGAAGAGTGAACACAGAGAGAGAGAGAGAGAGAGAGAGAGAGAGAGAGAGAGAGAGATCAGGAAAATCTAGAAAATCAACAAACAAGGGAATGAATTAGCGGTCAAAAGACGTCAGATGAACACAATAACAAAGACCCGAGACGCCTCTTACCTGGCATGCGAATAAATACAGTATACATAAACTCCGTCAGAGGTACATCCGTAACGTACAATTGAGTAATACACAGAATTACCCCCCCACCCCCACCCCACCCCCCTCCACCCTACAGTTTCATAATGTCGCAAAAAAAGAGGATTTACCTCTGATGAAGTTTATGTACCTTGTATTTACTCGCATGCCAGATGAGTTACCGCTGACGACCCAGGTCTCTGTCGCTGTGTTTGCGTGACGTCTTTCGAGCGCTATCATATGATATAACCACACCGGTTAACTGGGCGTAAAACACCAAGTCACTACTACTTCGAGCGCTAATCAACTCCTTTGCTTGCTGATTCCGCACAGGCGCTCTCGGCCCCGTTCTTGTTCAGATCAGTAAAACCCGGTTCAACTTTCTCTGTGTTTCAGACGGCGAAGGACACCCTGGACATCGTGTGCAAGTGTCATGGCGTCTCGGGCTCCTGCTCCGTCAAGATCTGCTGGCGCAAACTCAAACCTTTCCGCGCCATTGGCGCTGACCTCAAAAAAAAATTCGATGGCGCCAGCTTCGTCCGCTTGGACAGCAAGCGGAGACGCTTAAAGCGTGTGACTAAACACCAGAAACGACCCCGAAAGAATGACTTAGTGTACCTGAGAGAATCGCCAGACTTTTGCGAGTACAACCCTGAGATTGGGTCGCTAGGGACTCGAGGTCGGCGCTGCAATAAGACGAGTTACGGACTCGATGGCTGCACGCTAATGTGCTGCGGGCGAGGCTACTACACACTGATACAGGAAGAGAAGGACGACTGTGATTGCAAGTTCTACTGGTGTTGTAGAGTCGAGTGCAAACAGTGCACGCATGTGCGTGAAATGAACTACTGTAACTGAAGCTCACGCTGAAGAAAAGGGAGACTGTATCTTCTCCCCACACTTGCGTGCTGAGCAAACAGTCTTGTGTTAAACAATGCAGATGCTGTGTAATACTGGAAGTTTGTTTGCTGTAAGCTTCTGCGGCGTAATATGATGAACCTCGATGGAAAATTCCACGCAGCCAGCGCATTCGCTGGACGACTAAGGGATATGGCCGCGACATCGAATCGTGCGTGTCATCGAGCGCTTGGTGACACTGTCGACGTTATAGACGTCACCTTACAGTCAATCACACTGTTGGATCACAGACGTCACAGTTAATCGCTGTTTGGACAAAGGCGTCAAAGTCAGTCACACCGCTTGAATATTGGTGTCACAGTCACATTCAGTCAAACCATGAAACCGCAGACGTCGTTCGTTAGACGTCACAGTCAGACAGTCTCTTCATTATAGATGTTACATTCAGTCACACTACCAAAGCAACAGCGTCACAACCGTTCAAACCACTGTACAAACAGGCTACCAGTAGACCACATGCATCATATTCAGGCATCACTAAAACATGATGTTACAGTCAGAACGCTAGAATATGGATGTCACTGTCAGTCACACTGCTAGAAAATGGCGTCTTTGTCAGTCAGACCGCCATAACATGACTTTACACTCGTTCATACTGCTAGAACAGGGATGTCACTGTCAGTAACAGTGTTAGAACATGACGTCGTACTCAGCCACACTATCAGAACACGACGTCACGCTCAGCAACACTATTAGAACATGACGTCAGAGTCTGCCACACAGACGAAGCAAGACGTCACAGCCAGTAGACAGCTAGAATGTGACGTCACATCAGTCACACCACAAGAAAATGGCATCATAATCAGTCACATCCCTAGAAAACGGGCGTCACAGTCAGTCACTGTCAGTCAGGCAGTCACTGCAAGAACATGAAGTCACAGTCTGTCGCACAGCAAAACCGTGACGTCACAGTCAGTCACTGTCAGAACATGAAGTCACAGTCTATCACACAGCTAAACCGTGACGTCACAGTCAGTCACTGTCAGAACATGAAGTCACAGTCTATCACACAGCTAAACCGGGACGTCACAGTCAGTCACTGCCAGAAGATTGAGTCACAGTCTATCACACAGCTAAACCGTGACGTCACAGTCAGTCACTGCCAAAAGATTGAGTCACAGTCTATCACACAGCTAAAACATGACGTCACAGTCGGTCACGGTAATTCGCAGTTTCAAAACTTTGACTTCAGAGCCAGTGGCACCGCCCAAGCATGAGTATCACACCGGCAGGAGCAGAACATGGACGTCACTTGGGAGAGAGGACACAGACAATATGTACACTGTACGTCCGGGACTGTGCAGAGTCGGTCACGGTCAGTCGCACTTTTAGAACATTGACTGGCTCTGAAGCCAGAGGCGCCGCCCGAGCATGAGTATCACACTAGCGGGAGTGAAACATGGACGTCACTTGGGAGAGAGGACACAGACAGTACGTACTACACAACTCCGGAACTGTGCGGACAAAGCGCGGATCCCTGTGTAGGTGACACTGGTGCTGAAGGCACGGAGTGTGCAACGTGGATCATGCAGTCGAGTTGCTTTTGGGATGTTTATCAATTTCCCGTTTGGGGAGTTTGTTTTTTTTTGTTGTTTTTTTTTGGGGGGGGGGGGGGGGGGGGAGTTAATCTGAAGAAAAATGCACTCAGTATACATTTACAAGACTACTTTTTATCCGAAGATTGTTGGAGTTAGCCAAATTATATAAATATATATACTCGTGTGTCGCCTTTGAGACTTTCTGGGTCTTTAAAAAAATAATCTTGTAACAATGACGCATGGCACTCTCTGACGTCATCGTAGAATATGTAGATGCACTCAAAAAGTGCATGTGATTTTTCATAGGTGTCTTTGACACCTCTGACAGTTACCCTTGTCAACATTACGTAGGCTTGCGAGATATCTCTGTAACACTTAGATAACCTGCATCTGTTCCGGAACGTCAGCAACACGTAGATGGGCTTACGTGACATAGTTGTAACATAACAGAGTCGTCATTGCTAGGGATGCGATGTAAATATCTAGCATTCATCGAAACCAAAGCGTAAATTTTCTGTTGCACATAAAGGCTACAAAATCTGTTATTTATGCTGTTAAAGAAAGTCATACACACACGCGCGCGCGCGCACACACACACACACACACACACACACACACACACACACACACACACACACACACACGCACGCACGCACACGCACGCACGCACCCTCACATACACACACGCGCGCGCGCGCACGTACTCTCTCTCTCTCTCTCTCTCTCTCTCTCTCTCTCTCTCTCTCTCTCTCTCTCTCTCTCTCTCTCTCTCTCACACACACACACACACACACACACGCCCCCCCCACACCCCCCCCCCCCACACACACACACACACGCTCCACACACACACACACACACACACACACACACACACACACACACACACACACACACACACACACACACACACACACACGCTCAAACACACACACACACACACACGCGTGACCAGACAAGCAAATCGCTGCATCTGCTTCTATGACTGGGTGTACATAATAACAACAAAAATATGACGAAGACTGTGTACACTATAAATGACGCATTGCTCCGGGCTTTAGGTCTTGAAATAAAAGTTACATCAAAAATAAGATTATTTTTTCTTCCAACGGCTAGAATGGCCGATTTGTTTTTATTGTATCTAAGTTGCATAAGAGCATATTTTGGCCGCTGTGTCCTTTTTCTTTTGTGTACGCTGTTCGCTGGACACCCGTTTCGTATACAGCAGCTTTCGCTTACGTGTAGGCCCGCGTGAGTTCATGCTTTTTCAGCTTAAAAAGCACGAAGATGAAACCAGCTGCATTTTTTGGGCAAGAATAGTGCAAAGACAGACCATGGAATACATACCAGAAAGCATTTCTTTACCCCTTCATGCGATGGGGTCAACATTGGACGCTACAGATATGACGTTCCCTATTGTCGAGTGGGCACATCTTGTACCCAGGACACGCAGCGCTGCCGATGTAACTTTCTAAAAGCGGAAAGGAAACAAACTCGTTCGGAGCTATTGTTCGAGACTTGATTTCCTTCGTCGATGCGTGTATACTTCAATGTCAACATTTGTCATTGGTGTCTGCATCCGGGCTTGCTGTGAACCAATGAATATATAAACACTTGGCAATTTGGTATACTACTGAGAGCTCATTCATACCTCAGTTTACTTGAAGACTTTCTGTGAGAGCTTGCCGGAAGGCTCCGCGTGAGTAGTGTTGGCTGAACAAAGGTTACGGGTCCTTGAGAAACCGTCAAATAGGTCACACTGACCTAGCTGCGGGACAATTTTGGTGTTTTTATGACAAGAGCCTTTTTACAGAGCTTCAGTAGCATTATTGTGTGTATATGTGTGTACTAGTGTTCTCCTAGCTCCACGACTTGTATATTATATGGAAGATTCTTTCCCTCTATTCTTAGGCCTAATTACTGGCTGTATAATATGCTGCTTTAACTTGTTGGAAGTCTGGAAAGAATTGAAGAATGGTTGGACGAAGACAGTATGTCTCATGGAGTACTGGAAGAGAGATTTTAAACGCATTGTATCAACTGTTATCTGTACTGTGTTGCATATTGTATATATGTATACATATGTGTGTATGATTATTGCAGCTGTAGGTCAACTGTCAGCTTTTTGTTTTAATTCTTCTAAACGTTTGGTGTAGCTTACTTTTGGCACTGGTGTTAATCGTTCTTTTTATTTTTATTTTTATTTTTTTACCAACAGTAAACGCAAATTGTTTGTTCTTATGTAGTTTATGCTTAGCCCCCACCCCCACCTCCACACACACATCTCTCTCTCTCTCTCTCTCTCTCTCTCTCTCTCTCTCTCTCTCTCTCTCTCTCTCTCTCTCTCTCTCTCTCTCTCTCCAGATTATTTGCTCTAATCGCCATCCTTCAAGACTTTTGTTTACGACGTTTTCTTCACCGCGCATTGTGTTTTGTTTGTTTTATCTGTGTGATCGAATGATTTTGTAACAAAACAAGCAAACATAGAGACATGCAGACAAACAATTGCAAGTGACCAAGTGAACAACAAATCTATGCTTGGTCAAATGAATACGTTCCCATATATATATAGACGTAGTGACAAACAGAAGACAAATATCCGGGAAGTGTGAATGTGATGCACAATAATTTCTGGAATTCTCCTTTCGAGGTCACTGGCGCGCGCGTGTGTATGTGTGCGTGCGCGAGCGTGTGAGAAAGAGAGAGGGAGGGAGGGAGGGCGAGACTGGATTTTTTTTTTTTTTTTTTTTTTTATCTTTCCCTTTTTGTGCATTCTGTGATGTGACGTCAAATCAGCTCAAACAGGTACCCAAAAACAAACGTCATACAAATCTGCACATTTGACAGACATCTAGTAAATGGCTTTATGTAGAATGTGATCTCTCAGAGTTTTTCTTTTTCTTCTTCTCCTTTTTCTTTTTAGTTCTACAAATCGGTTTGGAGGCTTACGATTTTTTTAAATTTACTTTGAACCAGTTTATATTGCTTTGCTTGCTTTGTTGTTGTTGCTTATCGTTCTTTCGGTGTAACCTGCACATCTCAGTGCGGGCGCGAGATATAGTTTGATTAGGTGGTGATATACAATGCTTGTTTCTTGGTCATTTTCTAATGGTTGAATCAGTGCAACCCGAAGATGATTGTGACGGCCCCTCCTCTTCTTCTTCATTTGACACGTGACTTGTGTACAAATAATTATAGATTTATGGAGTAATAGCTTCAGGACAGTTTATAATCAACATGTATATTAGTTTTACTGCCGGTAAGATATTTGATAATTCTCTCTTGTGTCAGCATTTTACTCCCCCCAAAAGAAGACGCAAGAAAAATAAATAAACAAAAAGGATGTCTCAAAATACGTCGTCGGAAACAGTACATCATGGTTGTGAAATTTTTCTCTAATGGTTATGTAGACGAAATTATTATGTGTATTTTGGGCTTTTCGTTTTATTTCGAACAATTTGTTGTTGACTGATTTTTCGACTTCGAAACTGAATATCGAAATTCAAAGTAAAGTTATATATACAACGGGCGACTTGTCTCTTTCGCAGTGTGTGTGTGTGTGTGTGTGTGTGTGTGTGTGTGTGTGTGTGTGTGTGCGTGCGTGCGTGCGTGCGTGCGTGCGTGTGTGTGTGTGTGTGTTTGGTTTAGTTTGGCTCCACATCGCTTAGCAAATAAACGTTTTGCACGGGCGCTGTTTACAAACAAACAAAAACAAAAACGAAAACAACAAAACTAATCCTTAACAACGTGGACCAGAAACCCACCTCTGAGGTGAACTTTTGGCATATGACGCATAGGGTAAGTCATGGGTAAATCAGTCAGTAACTCCTGCTATAATTTCATATTGATGGTAATCCTTCAGTGGCTGAAGAAGACGATTGCGTTACATTGTCATCAGTGAACTCTGATGTGGCTCTGCGGTCCAAACCATCGATATATGAAAATATGCAGATTCAACACTGATATATTCAAAATTAATCAGTCAGGACAACAACAACCCAAAAGCTTTTGTTAAGCAATGTCGTTCTTTAGTTTTTTTAGAAATATTTTTATAATGATTTCTTAAGTCTGTTTTAATTTCATTCGCAAGCACCGTTGTTTGCATGACGTCAAACAATCCATACAAGCGACACGAGAGAGAGAACTGTTCTTCTACGCTCAGTCAACAATGGTAGCGACGAGAGAAAGAGAGAACCTTTTATAACGCCCAGACACCTATAGCAAGCGAATATCAGGGCGACAAGAGAGAGAGAGAGACGTCGGAGAGAGAGAGAGAGAGAGAGAGAGAGAGAGAGAGAGAGAGAGAGAGAGAGAGAGAGAGAGAGAGAGAGAGCTTTCCCTTTCGTTCTGCCTTTCATTCCTGTTTATCTTCATGCCTTACAGGATGAAAATGAAATTGAATCTCATCCCACGAAAACTCGCAGACCTATGCAAATGTCACTGAAATGTTGGAATGCGATCAGGTTTAGAGCGCAAAATAGTTGACATTGCAGAGCGGGTCGCTATGGCAAACCACCGCGAAGCAGTTGTTGACGGTAGAGAAAATTACATTATACCTTTGCAAGACGCGTTACTTCCACCAGAGCTGGCCAATACTAATTTACACAATTCTAATTTATGCTAAAACAGGACCTTAATTGAATACGCCGTGTACGGGTTCAAAGGGTCTTCTTCAGTTCATTGTGCTTTGCCTCCGACCCGTTACAAATTTTCCATTGGTCGATTTGCTCAAACGGGAACATGTTTGTCCGAGAAAGGCCGGGAGGAATTAAAGGAGACAGGACGCTGGTCTTCGCACACGCTGGGCAGTCCAGTTGGAAAGCAGACAATCCTATTTCGGCGGCTGGGACGTGCCATGTTTGAAGAGAAACACTCCCCCTTTGCTCTGGAGAAATCGAATGACTGTCTGCTTGGACCCAGACGGTCTTTGGCGAAAGCTGGCCGCCATTACGCCGTGAATTCCGCGCGCTCCCAAGCTCCGTGGTGCCGCTTCTATCTCCCCGTCCCTTACCCTGTGTGCACGCGCATCGTCAACCAATAGTAATCACTTTAGGCGCGTGCTGTCCACGCTTGCACGTGCTTCACGACGAAAGGCAGGCGCGCGCGAGGACGGGTGCCTAGCTCGGGGCAGGAGGGGTGGGGGTGGAGTGCAGCTGGAGGATGCTGTCGAGTTCGTGACCCGTCGTCCACCTCCGGGAGCGAGGCGTTGACGCGACTGAAGACGAATGGCAGGGATTAGGGAGTTAGCCCCTCAAAGCGAGGACGGGTCTGACAGCTTGATCCACTGACCACCGTTTGAAGCGAGTCAGGTGTGGGCAGACTGAGGGCGGAGGACCCCGACACGATGGAGTAAAAGGGACGCTTAGAACGCCATGTGTCGCTGAACGCAAAGCCTCCAACACAAACGGGCTTATAAAAAGGGAACAAAGGCTGGTCAGTTACTTAGATCTTAGATCTTACGTCCTGTCAACCGCACAGGGTCACCTCAGGACGAATCGCACATTCACAGTTCCTCCACACCATTATTAGGTCTAAACGCGAGTCAGCAAAACACAACTGAGTATTCGGCTGGTTCACAGTTCTACACTGACGCAACAGTGACAATATATAGCTGGCTCACCGTTCTACACGCAACACAATATATAGATGGCTCACCGTTCTACACTGACGCAACACAATATATAGCTGGCTAACGGTTCTACACTGACGCAACACAATATATAGCTGGCTAACGGTTCTACACTGACGCAACACAATATATAGCTGGCTAACGGTTCTACACTGACGCAACACAATATATAGCTGGCTCACAGTTCTACACTGACGCGACACAATATAATTATAGCAAAACCAACCAAGCCAAAACAATCATTATCACGTCTCGGTATTTACAGTTGTTTGCAATCAAAAAGATACCTCCAGAGAGATTTATGATACATATTTAATACAAAAACGAACACATCTGATCAGATCACAAGTATGTCTAAATCATTGGTAAGATGCACAATAACACATCTTTAGGTGCCTATTTATATTCCTCAGGCACTCACCACGGGAACCTGCTTAAATCGTCTGTGGCTACGAGCCGGCCGACCTATCTGATTCCGCGGGCCCACTCGGGACACTGTGTTAGCCAAAACCTAACGCAGTTAAATAGCAGAGAGTGTGAGCCGGTTTGGCCTAGCGGTAAGGCGTCAGGCTGGTAAGCGGAAGGACTTCGGCTCGATACCGCTTCGGCTTTCCTTTCTCTTTAAAAAGGTTGTGGTTTGTGGACACTGTCTCGTGTCTTTGTCCATCGCTTCCTACTGAAACATTCAAATGGCTCTCATCGCTGCCATCTTAATGCAGAAATCATTCTTGTGGTGACAGTGTAGCGATAGGTATATAATCTCCATCTCCCTCTCCCCCCACCTCCATACCCCCTCCCCCCCCCCCTTCTCCCCGTCCCTAATAAGCCTAGTTTCTGTGGACGCAAAGCAATACTTCAGCCATAGCAGACAGAGGATTTGGAGAAAGAAAAAGTGAGGGTGAATGGACCGGAAAAGTAGAAAAATATGACAAGGCAGAAATTCCTGTTGGTGAGCGAAGCAAACGTGGCCATATTCTAACCTCCTCCAGGCTTTAAAGGGAGAACATTTGTCAGCTCTGGGTTCTCAACAGAGGGTACCTTAATTTCTGCGTCCTCGGTACCCCAGAGTGGGAACAAAGGAAGGTGTTGGCAAAGAGAACATTTTCAGCACAAGCGAGTAAAACGCAACAAAGGGAACTCGAAATCAGACATTGGCAGATGGAAGCAAAGGCTTGAATACAATCGAGTGAAAAGGACCAAAGTCAGGTTTTGGCATAGAGCACGCCTCTAGCACAAACGAGTAAAGTCTGATGTCAAAGTCTCCAACTGTGTGTGTGTGTGTGTGTGTGTGTGTGTGTGTGTGTGTGTGTGTGTGTGTGTGTGTGTGTGTGTGTGTGTGTGTGTGTGTGTGTGTGTTTAATATTACCTAAAGTAAAACACCGACTGACTGACTGAAAGTCTCCAACACTGTATTTCCTTTTATTCGTGTAACAGGTAGCAAAGTTAGCTGATCGCAAAAATTAGCTGTGGGCAAAGAGAAAGCCTCCAACATAATCGATATAATTATATATATGTACATTATATATAAAGTCCCCTTGGAGCTAGATACAGAACACAAAATCTTTATTGTCTATAAATAACATCGAAATCTGCCTTTCGACTACATATAAAATTACAACATAATACGTAATATACGTATATGGTAAAAGATCCAAACACATAAAAGATTCAAAAGAATGCTTATTTATTATGACGTAAGCACACACTCTGCAAATTTTCGGGGTTATCCCCTTCGTCAAGCGACAAAACGACACTTAAACAACATTTAGACGGTTAAAAACAACGAAAAATTAGATAAAAAAGGAAATATGTGTGGGGGCTGTGTGTGTGTGTGTGTGTGTGTGTGTGTGTGTGTGTGTGTGTGTTTAGTTTTTTTTAACCTTTTAATGTGTTTTACATGGGAACAAAGTTTAACATCGCTGGCAGCCAGTTCCGTTTCAGATTTTATCTCTCCCAGTTACAAAAAGAAAGAAGAAAGAACGAAAACAAAAAAACAAAACAAAGAGAAACGGTCGGCGGGAAACCCCCTTTAAACTGCCCCCACAGTCCCATCGTTAGAACACGAGTACAGAAAACACAGCCACCATTTTCGCAAATTGTGTGCCGAAGTGAGTGGGTCCTAAACTCCGCAACGTCACCTAACGTCGACAAGTCACGCACCCAAGAGGAAGATGCGTCAGGAAGCGTGGTTTCAACTCATTAGCGGCTTCCTCGCCAGCCGTATCAAACCGCGAAAACGTCACTGATTAGATAGACAAGTACCCGGACAACTTGAGTGCGACGTTTACACCGCCCCTGAATGTTCGCGGTGATTTTCATGGTGCCTTCTCTTTTATTGGGCATAGGGTCGTCGGGCAAACGTCCTGGGAAGTATCACCTTGTCCGATCGAGTCGCTAAAAAGAACTCATTAGAGGTTCCGGCTTGTCTCACGCTGACGGGCGGGTTCAGCCTGTTCCTGGAACCGTTGATTCCACCTGGGGGGTCAGTTTCTGGAATGAGACTGGATCTATTTAACTTGCAGTTGATGGAGTAGTTTATGGTACGATGACAAATTGCGCATGTTTCGAATTGTGCAATTTAAATAAGCGTTCTTTTTCATTTTTGTGTCATCTTGTTTCAGAACGCTAGCAGTCAACCATTTTGAGATTTTTTAGTTTTTTGTTTGGCAATATAAGAAGTGAGTGAGAAGGGTTGTGTGGGCGCTGCTCCAAAGGTGGAGTCTTGCTGTCACTATTTCAGCTTTCCGGACAAAACGGAACGCAACGCACGAGCGGCCAATTGTCCCAAAAGATGTTAAAACCTCGAAAAAACATAACACTATTTCCTCATCCCGCATGTCAAGGACGTAGGGGAGCTGGAGACGGCCCCTGGGGTGGGGGCCCTGGGGTGGGGCCCACAGGGGCCGTCTCCAACTCCTCTACTTCCTTGTTATTTTCTACCTCAACGACACCAGCAGGTAAGAACAACTTGAGACAACAATAACAACAACAACGTGTAACAATTTGTGATGATTATGATAACAACAACAACGTGTAATAACAGTTCCAAAAACAACCACATTCGGAGCAACATTGTGTCCGACACTTAACAACAACAACGTAGGTGTGGCAACAGGAACCTGACTTGTTACAATAGTGTGTAACAACAAGAACAACAACGTGTGAAACAAAAACATATGATAGCAACAACGCGCGAAGACAACAACAACAACAGCAAAGTCTGACAACAACAGCATGTGACAACAACAACAACAACAACAATCTAGTGTTAATAAAAACAACAGTAACACTTCATCCTGTTCAGAATTGTCTACTTTCTTGAAACCTTTCTCAATTAACTATGACTGAAGAATGCTGAGCGTTACAACAACAATCTGTGACAACAACAACAAGACGAACTTGTGAGTAAAACACCAAGCCTGTGATAACATCAACAGTCTATAAGAGGAAAAATAACTTGTAAGAAAAATAACATGTGACAACAACAGCGATAACAACAACAGCAAGCCTTTAACCTTGTGACTTGCAGATGTGGACTTTGTGAAGGTTCATTATGTGAAGTCCACCTGTTCGACCTGCCAAGCGTGCCGTCGTCGTCCTGACACTATGACGAAAGAGGGCCGTGGATGAACAGTTACGTGGTTTGTGTAAACTGCACGTGCAGCGCCAGGCGTTGTGTTGCGTGTCAGAGACGCCTCTCCGCGCCCAGCACCGTGACGTGTCACGCGGGAGTTGGACTGGTGAATGGAATTGCTAATGGCCAAATGGAAATGAGCCAGCATCCATCCTCCATCACACACTTGACAGCGAATGACTGAGAGACAACCATTACATGGGAGGGGGGAGAGATCGGGGAGAGAGAGAAGTGGGGTGGGTGATGGTGGTGGTGGTGGTGGTGGGGGGGGGGGGGGGTATGGGAGTAAGGGGGGATGGGGGGTGGAGGTATTCTGACAACGCGGAGAAAAGCAAGAAGGGTTTGGTTTATGGGGTGATGCTTGTCAGAAGACATTTTAATGCTTATACTTCCCTTCTTCTTTCTGTTTTCTTCTTCTTCTTCTTCTTCTTCTTCTCATCCTCCTACTCCTCCTCCTCCTTCTTTTTCTTCTTCTTCTTCTTCTTCTTCGTCTTCTTCTTCTTCTTCTTCTTCTTCTTCTTCTTCTTCTTCTCTTGTTGTTGTTTGTCGCCTTGATATAATGCTTGACTGGGCGTAAAACAGCAAGTTACTTACTTACTCTTGTTGTTGTTGTTGGGGGGGTGGGGGGGGTGAAATAAGGAAAGCTTTTTACATCATCATTGTCACTCTTCGTTTTGGTTCTTTAATACACAGTTATAGTTATGTCTCGCACATTATTGTAATTATGAACTTTTGACACAAATGAGCCGTTTCAAAAAGCACGAAAGCATAGATTACTGCAGTTATGGGGGCAACAGTTGGAACCGAAAGATATCATTACTAATTATTGTAATTGACCAGTTTTGTTGAGATAATGAGTAATTATTTTGACATAATTAGTCGTTATGTTGACATAATTACAATTGTATGCTTTTGACGCAAGTACTTATTTTAATTACGTGAGTGAGAAAGGACATATTTACAATTATGCGGATATACGGAATTCGAGGCTAGCAGGCCTTTTGAAGCAGAACATATGTGCACATAATTACAATTCTCACGCTGTGTGAGTCAAAATAATATATATACAATTATGTGGACGTCATTACAGTTACATGCACATAATTACAACTATGTGCTTTTGACGCTAGTAAGGCGCCATACTCTCTCTCTCTCTCTCTCTCTCTCTCTCTCTCTCTCTCTCTCTCTCTCTCTCTCTCTCTCTCTCTCTTCTTCTTCTTCTTCTTCTTCTTCTTCTTCTTCTTCTTCTTCTTTTTGACGCAGGATAAATAACTACTCAAGGGCATCATAGTAGGAAAACGCTGTTGACCTCTTTGTGGTCACCCCGGATGTAAAGATAAAGAGGGAGAAAAAGAACAAAAGAGAGGGTTTGTATTCCGTTGTTTTCGGTCGGCGCGACTGACCGTTAGTTCGTCCACCCCTGGCCTGTCCACCCCTGGCCTGGCATGTCCAGCAAGTGGGGGTACATGTCCGGGGCTGACAAGGTCAGCAAGTTGATGGGGATCGTAACATCGTCACATCCTGGACAGGGGTCTGCCGGGAAGCCGCACTGCCTCACACACACCTGCACGTATGCATTCACGCACGCACACACAAACACACCCGCGCGCAAACGCGAACACGCGCGCGCGCGCGCACACACACACACACACACACACACACACACACACACACACACACACTGACACCACGCTGGGGGACAGGACTGTTAGTCAAACCAACACGGTGATGGTTGGGTATAGCGTGGAATTTATGCTGTGAATGAGTACGATGCAGTTGAATACAATAATTATTTCGTGCATGCTTGGCGTGTGTGTGTGTGTGTGTGTGTGTGTGTGTGTGTGTGTGTGTGTGTGTGTGCGTGCGTGCGTGCGTGCGTGCGTGCGTGCGTGCGTGCGTGCGTGCGTGCGTGCGTGTGTGTGTGTAACTGACAGAGACAGCCGGTTTTAACGCCCAGTCAACCGTCTCAGTCATATGAGGGTGACAGGCAGGCAGGCAGACTCGGAGAGAGAGAGAGAGGATGGGGTGGGGGGGGGGGGGGGGGGGTGGGGGGGGCAGAGACAGACAGACAGACAGACACAGACAGACACAGACACAGAGAGAGACAGACAGAGAGAGACAGAGAGAGACAGAAACAGAGACAGGTGCAGCTGCAGCTGCTGAAGCGACCTGTGCAATCAAAGTCTGAAGTCTCTTCATTTGCAACTCTAAATGTCTATCGCTGCAGAGGTAGTTTTGTAGCTGCAAAACTGCAATCAACTTCACGTGACTTTGTTATGGGGGCGTAACTCCTTCATTTCATGTGACTACCAGTTTCAAAAGTAAGGTTGTCGTTGCCGCACACTGTACGTCACTCAACTCTCGGATTGCGGTAGCGACGGCCAACGACAGAGCAGAGAGCCCGTCTGACGATGTTTAAACTCGAATTTTCCACAACTTGTGATTGGTTGGCCACTACCTAGGCTGTGGCATGCATGCCAGACGCGGCACAGCCGAACGCAGTGCGACATCGCTTGACAAAAGAGTTGACAAGTTTTATTGGGAGACATAATGAGTGTCGTCAGCATCTCCCAACAGCGCCATTAGTTTAGTCACCTTTACGACGCTGTCCGTTATGACGACACTGTGAGGGGAATAACAATGAGACGTCTGGCAGGCGTTACGTCGCCTTGCGCCTGGCCTTGCAATCATTAATTACTGCGGCCACAGACGTGAAGGTTGATATGTAGATAGCGGCTTGTATGAGGTCTGTTTTCAGCTATCATCCGCTTCCGATGAAATGGTGCACATTCAGTGACGAAGGGATTAAGGAAAATGAATCACCGGAAGTAGATGTATAAAGGCTGAGAGAGAAAAACAACAACATAAAACACGTACAGATTGAAAACTAAATCACTACCATAGTATCTAACTGCAGTCAGGTGAGCGATGCAAAAGCAGCTGAAAACCAATCAGTTGTATCCATATTTGTAATAAGCAAAATCAGAATTGGAGCAAACAAGACCTACACGCCACATGATCCTTAACAACAACAACAACAACAACAACAACAACAACCACGTAAGTGAAGCCGAGTTATTTTACGCGTGTAATGAGAACTTACTTTGAATCCTGTAGCACACACGTATGTGGCTTTGCATGAAGTGACGTGACACGGTGTATGGTTCTCCGGTGTACACCGAACGCGCCGAGACGGCAGCAGTTTCATGTGGCACCAGCAATGTAACAACCTAACAGCGCTATAAATGCATCACTTCGGTGGATATGTAAAACATGCTCTAATCCTATTCGACAAGAGTGCAATGAGTCTGCTCGACAGCGCTATATAAAAACCAATCAACAACAACAATACTTACCTACGTTGGCCTACAGAACGGGCGCCTTACCGCAAAGCCAAAACCCGCTCTGGACAGAAAGAGATTGCCTGTCATCGGTCTTTGCTTGTGAGGGGCTGTGCCACAGGTGACCAGCATAATGAGTACATATTAAAGACTGTAGGCTCGGCGTTTTTAATAATTAATGATAATAATTAAAGTATCCATAAAGCGCAAAATCGTGTCCATAGAGACAATTCTAAGCGCGTACACACACACACACACACACACACACACACACACACACACACACACACACACACACACACACACACACACACACAAACACACGAGCATACTGACTACACAAAACTTTATTTACACACAACTAAACGGGAAGCAAACAGAGACTTGAGACGGAGAAAGAGATGAATGAAGACACCCTAAGGCAGCCTTCGTCGTAAAGGTGACTAAACTAATGGCGGTGTTAGGGAGATGCTGAAGACACTCATTATGTCTCCCAATAAAACTTGTCAAAAGACTTCAGCCTTTGCTATTTTTCTATGGCTTGTGTCAGTCCGCGACAGCAAACATTGTACAGTACGGTCTTTGGTGAAAGTGCCGTACGACAGTCTCTATCATCTGGCAGCAGGCGAAGCACGTAAAATCCTGGCCCATATTCTAACTTGCTCCAGGCTTAAAAGAGAGGCGCAGAGGAGACCTTGATTTCTGCGTCCGCAGCATCCCACTGCAGGAAAAGGGAGTCGTCTGATCCTTTCCAGCGAAAAAGAGTCGACGTCTCCTTCCCTGCTTCAGCCTCCAAGAAAACGGTCTGACGATGTTTAAAATCACACACCCCATCCAAGCCGTCAAAACAAGGGCGGCTTTACTTTGGCCAAAATGACAAAACACGACGGAAAGAAGCAAAATCGGAGCAAGAATGGATTCCACATTGGCGGGAATAGCTTCCGTTTGGTTCTAACTAAACATTGGCGCCATGGATACTCATGTATCCGATCCTCCTTGAAAGGAGAGTTCCCTCAAGAGAGGCAACTCTCACCTGCTAACACTGAGCGGGGTTCTCTGATGTCGACGAAGTGAGCGTGTATGTTACTGGGCGCGCGTCAAGTTAAACTTTCCACCTGTTGGCAGAATCTGGCAATGACCTCCAGCTTTTCCGCTGCAGCGCAACTGTGCAGTATAGACGTGTACATAACAAAAATCGAGGCACTTTTCGCGGAGCTTATATGCCGGTACCATGCCTTTATTTATTCGCGTGCCTAGTGAGAGTTACCGAGACTATTCAGGTCTTTGTTACTGTGTTCACGTGAGGTTTTTCGAGCGCTAATTAACTCCCTTTAGTTTGTTGTTGAGAAGGTTGTCGCGTGAATGATCGGTCTGTTCATAAATGCACTTCATCGGAGAGCAATAGGGATGCTGTGTTAGAACTACAGCAGGAGCATTAAAGTGGCAGGATACAATTAAGACGCCGATTACTCTTTTGACTCGTATGAAAACGGATGCGAGTCTATGATTGATTTTATTGTGTTCGTCCAGCAGTTTTGTTTAGTTTGTCCATTTATTTTCACGTGTTTATTTACCCATTTAGTTTTATACACGCTGAACGACGGAGATCTTTAAAACTTTGCAAAACAATAGCCTCCATTGCGCTTTAAACTTTCACGACACCAGTTTCCATGACCTTGACCTACTCCCAAGGCCAAAAGGGCGCGCGAAAGGCAAAACTGTTCATATGTTGTTTTTTCTTTCGGTAAGCTCTTCGACCAGTGTTAAAATTTTGCGCTGCTCATGGCTACCTACTGTGTGCAGAGCATGCACAAAATGATTTTCGTTGTTTTTGTTTCGTTTTGTTTTTTGTTTTTTGTTTGTTTGTTGTCCCCTGAGCAGAAATGAGCTGAAACATTTTAGACCCGAGCGAGACAGGTAAGAACTGAGCAAATTTGTAAAAGTGCAGGATCGAGTGGATTTCAGAAAGCTGAGAACTGAACGGATCTGAAACAGATGAGAACTGAACAGAATTAAGACAGGCGAGAGTACTCTGCAAATTTGAGGCAGGTGAGAACTGAACAAAATTAAGACAGGCGAGAGCTGAACAGAATTAAGACAGGCGTGAACAATGAGCAAATTTATCAGCAGATAAAGACTGAGCAGATCTGAAACTGGTGATATATGGACAGAGCTGAGACAGTTGAGACTGAACAGACAAGTGAGACCTAACAAATGAGAACTGAGCATATCGGAGACAACTAGGTGCGAACTCAATGGATCTGAGACAGGTAAGAATGAACCGATTTTATACTGGTGAGAACTGAGCAGATTTAATACAGGCGAGAACTGCACAGATTTGAAGGAGATGAAAACCGAGCAGATTAGATCTGAGACAGGTGAAAACTGCGCAGATCTGAGAGAGGTGAGAAGTGCGCGAATGGGTGTGAGGGAAGCCAAGGGCTTACCGATCCCTGTGAGTGACGGCAAGCAAGGCTGCTGTCTACACTATCTGTCCCAGTCTGTTTATTTTTCTACCACACTCCAATTAACTCCCAGCAGGTAGCTACACGTGAAGCTAGTTAAACACACGTTTGTATCTTTATTTTACCTTCTACCCCACGCCGCAGGCAGGGTGGAAGGCAGTCGGACTGAATTTGAATGTTTCTGTTTAAATTTCTCCGTCAGAATCTCCGTGGAAGCGGAATGACAGTGTTGAAACGAAGACTAGGCATTGGCATAATCCACGAGCTGCACAAGAGAGACGCCACCAGTCGGTGGTGCGGCTGGATTCTGCATGGTTACTGCGAGGTACACAGTGGATGCAAAGATTAAACAAAAACAATGATAATGCATTCTTGTATGTGCTGTTTCTCCATATTGGAGCACAAAGCCCATTGCAAAACAGAAAACACACGCATGCACACACGCGCACACACACACACACACACACACACACACACACACACACACACACACACACACACACACACACACAGAGAGAGAGAGAGAGAGAGAGAGAGAGAGAGAGAGAGAGAGAGAGAGAGAGAGAGAGAGAGTAGGATAGCTAGAAGAGATTTTAGAGATGACTTCAAAAATGAGAGCGTGCTTGATGACCTAACTTTAGGAATAGTGTTCTAGACAGACGGTGCAGTATAAGAAAGACACCTGACCAAGCGAGTGCACGCGCACAGAGGGGAGAAAAAGAATGGAAGCATCCGAAGAAGAGCGTAGCTGGCGGGTTGGTTTGTAAATTTTGAGGTCAGAAAAGTGTCGTTTGTTGAGAATCCAGAGCCATGAAATGGTCCTTCGATTAAACCGTGACCAGCTAGGTTATAACATAGCTTTACCTGCTTCACCTACAGGTTGCAAAATTCTGCCGTACCTTCCTAACGTCTGCTAATTTACCACACTAATCATTTTCGGTCTTAGTGTGACGCGTAGGCTACCCTGAACTGTGAATCAGACATTACTAGTGATTTGATTCGATGGTAAACTTTGTTTCTCCATAATAATTATGACCATCATGTTTGCTTGAGAGTGGGGGATCTAATAGACAATTTACTCTCTCTCTCTCTCTCTCTCTCTCTCTCTCTCTCTCTCTCTCTCTCTCTCTCTCTCTCTCTCTCTCTCTCTCCAACATTTAGCCTATATGCCCGTGTGTAACTGTCCATGCGTTCGGATCACACTTCGCCACAGACGACTTCAGTTGCTCGGGAAAGGTCATCAGCAAATTTGGACAGCATCAGCTCGGCAATAAAGTATAAATGATGGCCGGAACACCTTTTATTTCAGAGAAGCGACGGAAGTAAATAAGCATGTATACTGCAGAATTGGTTCCAAAAACTGTTTAAAACAATGAAATAACGCCATGCAATTTCCACTTTCCTCTTTGTTTCCCAAATCTAGACATTTCCGCCTTTGTGCAAGACCCACGTAAGACTGCTATTCGGATGAAACTAGAAACCGAGGCTCCTCGCGCGTATACGCATGCAGAAAGATTACATACACACGTTAAAGATCCTGTATGCTACGTCAGAGTTCGGTGGATTATGGAAACATCAAAATAGTCCAGCATGCATCAGATGTGTCAGGGTCTTCAAAATGTCGAAGTTGGACACTATACTGTATAAGGAAGAAGGCCAGGAGACGGTCGGCGGACACGTCAAGTTCTCCTGTTATTCGAATGCACAGCTTTACTCTGGCAAAGTCGCCCTGATATAACTGTACTGGTTGACTGGGTGTAAAAAGCCACCAGCCAATCTACCTGACATTGTTTATTACTACAATTTGTTCTGTTTCCTAGTGACTGTTTGTACTTTTTGTTTGTTTGTCTACGTGCGCGCGCGCGCGCGCGCGCGTGTGTGTGTGTGTGTGTGTGTGTGTGTGTGTGTGTGTGTGTGTGTGTGTGTGTGTTGTTTTTGTTTTTTGTTTTGTTTCTTGTTGTTGTTATGTCTCATTTACTATTAGCTTGGTGAAACTGTTCGTCCGCCATACATTTGTGTTTCTTTTTCAACTGTATGTAAATGAGCTCACCGCCTATAAGCCGCAAGCTTGTTGGTGAGCCAGTGACCACTCACTGTATCTTTATTTTATCACGAATAAATTCTTGTTTAAACCGAAAAGCTAAGTTACTTACAATGACAAAGTACGCGGCCATTTCCTACACTTTCTGAAGACTCAGTCGATGATGCAACTCAATAATTTAGTGGCTAGGAGTAGGAGTAATGACGCTGTTCATCGACTTCAGCTACAAAACGAACGACGTCAACCGAAAGACGAAGCAGCAGCCTTGAAAGCCTTGTTAAAGAAACCAAACAGTTCCAACCACTGCGCCGCGACTGTTGGCTGTGATGGAAAGGAAGGTTTTCACTGGCAAGAAGCCGCAGGTCTTTTATCTGGGCTCGGGTGTCACGTGCGCGCCGCACCGGCCACTAACACTAGCGCGTGGTGACGTCGGAAGCAGCCTTAATGAGCACGTGCCCCCAACAAGGGCGCAAGAGCCAGCGGGAAGGTTGGTGTGGTCTGAAACCGGGCCCCGGACCACCGTGAAGACGCCACAGCCACTGCCCCACGGATGCCGGTGCAAGGTCAAGGTCGTTGGACGATCGCACAATGAACTTCGCAAGTCGGTTTTGTATAGTGACATTATTGCAGCGCGTCACATCCGTGGGTCGTTCTGGGCAGGTGATGTTACGGTGTTCGCCTGGTGAAGAATTGTTGAGGTTCGATTCTGCTCCGGTCCGTTTTTTTGTTTTTTGTTTTGTTTTTTTAAATCTCTAGTGTTTATGAACATTGCCTTCTGTGATTACTGTGTGTGTGTGTGTGGGGGGGGGGGGGGGGGGGGGGGGGCTAATGGCTGGTTTAGCCGGGACATGACAGGGTGTGCATGCGTGTGTAATGTCAAATGTGTATGCAGTGTGGAGAAAGGAGAGGTGTGAGGACGACTGTGGCATTCATGATACACCATGCTGTCCAGTCCTGATGCTGAATTTGTGTCAGTCGTTGTCATTACAGACTAATGTGGTACCGAAAATATCCAAGGATGGTCAGATGGGGATCGATGTACCTCAGATAATACAGGCTGGCTTTGCATGGAGATCAATACTGAACAACAACAAACTATCCTACATTTGATGTGCTGAACAATCACACTCTTTTTTCTCTTTCTTCCTTAATTTAGTCCTTAACTTTCACAGTGCAGTCACACAAAGCAGCATATATCTCAGAACCTATGGAGATATATGTATATGTACGGAGATCAATACTGAACAAGTTTACCTATGGTGATGGGCTGAACTGTTTCAAGTTCACCCCTCCCCACTTTGACATGAAGCTGTGTATATCTCGAAACCTATTTATGCCATAGCCTTGAAATTTCAAGTTTATTATTGTTCACATATGAACTGTTGCTTTTTATGTGGTTGTTTACATAATAAAGGTGTAATTTGAACTGCACAGTTGCTAAATCATGGGTCACTGACCCATACCCTTTAGAGGTGAAAAATAAATAATCCTATATGACAAACATGGGTCCTAAACGATCCACAATGTAATAATTGTGTAGTCTCAAGTGACATACTGCAATGGTTAAAGGTTCCATTGAAGAAATGGCCAGCTTGGGTACAGCTGTGTGCAGTATGCCATCTTGTTTTAAACTGCCTTGCACTCTTTCCTTGCATTTAAATAAGCTAATACATCTGAAGCAGATATATAGATATACTGCAATGTACAAATGAATGGGATTTGTAGCTGCTTTGGGAAATGAAAACAAGGGAAAATTTCAGAATACATTTAATTCAGGCTACCCTCTCTCTCTCTCTCTCTCTCAAAGAAAACAAAAACTACGGTCTGTTTTGCACCCTGTTTATTCTTTTGTCACTGTTTCCTTCTGTATAAGCATCTTCATAAGCTCAGCAACAACAACAGCACCAGAATATCCTATTTGCAAAACAGAACTAACACTTTCACATACCAGTATATGGTTTTACACCTTTACCAATAGACGATTTCCGGAAATAACAAGCGAAGATAATTTGACAGTGTTTTCTTACTCTGGGAGAGTGAAGTCCCCTGAATGGAGGTGGCAGCGGAGAAGAGCCGATCTGCGACACTTTGAGGTCTTCAGGCATGGACCTATTATAATTTATACTAGACTACCAGCTGGGGGAACCTACTATCCGATCTGTACATTCCCCGTGAGCAGTGAGTATTTGATTGGCACTTCTGATGCCTTTTTGTTTACGGGTGCCGTCATCTTCCCCACGTGCTCACTGTACCCCCAACAAAAACGTGCCTACTCTGGGGTACACCTGCAGGCATGGACCTATACATACAGGTCCATGCCCGAAGGCTCTTACCGAGTGCAGTCCCCTGAATTTCCGAAGATTGTCTATTTCAGTTTTTAACAGAAGCTATGACTCGTATGAGCATGTCTGGCATCAGGTGGTGTGTGTGTGTGTGTGTGTGTGTGTGTGTGAGAGAGAGAGAGAGAGAGAGAGAGAGAGAGAGAGAGAGAGAGAGAGAGAGAGAGAGAGCTAGACAGACAGACAGAATTTGCACATTTAAAAAGGAAAAGTTGTGTGGATGCTGGTACACAAATATAAATATCAGCTGCATCATACACATTTGTGATGCCATTAGACTTTTCGCTTCTATGTACTTCTATGTGTGAGCCAACACTAATAATTCCCATAATGCGATGGGAAACAACACACACAGAGCACACACACACACACACATACATGCAAGCACACATACACGCGCGCGCACACACACACACACACAGAGTGAACTTGTGAACTCTTCTTGTTGTATGTCTACATTTTAACACATAAACACCTCATGAGGATCAGTAATTATTCAAAACAGAGAGAAAGGGCAGATCTGCAAATAATAACAATAATGCATGACTCCAGTTGAAGAAGAAATCAATGCTGACTAGATAATATCATTTATTGGACTGTCGCTGTGTCAGACTTTTATCAAGGCCCGTCTCAAACTATGTGACACTGACAATGAGCATACTGCAGCTCAAGACTGATGGCAACATTCAACTGAGAAATGGATCACTTTGCTGTTAATTTCCATCTGCATACCAGAGTGTATTTCATTAGTAAACAAAATCAACATGCCTAAATGTAACACATACATCAAACATGCCTAAATGTAATACATACCTCAGAAGAACTCCATATTGAAATTTTCACACACACACACATGACCCATCTACACACACACACACACACACACATGCACAAATATGACCCATCTACACACACATAAACACACACACACATATATATATGTGCATCTGTGCAGACAAATGCAGTCACCCATCTATACACATGACATGATGCACACACACAAAAATGACTGCACATAAATTATGCAACCCTGCAACCGTATGTCCACCCACATGGCAAGTCCATTCCAAGTCTCCTCATTTGGGAAAGATCTTCATGAACACAACCATGGCGAGGAAAGTGATGATGACAAAGAGGAGCATGATCCACACCCACCAAGAACAGGACTGCGTGAAGCCCTCCAGTCGCACGCTCTCTTTCTCCAGTTTGCTGTAGTTGGTGTCTGCCAGCTTGGTGCTCTCTCCAAGTTTCTGGGGACATCAACAATGTGGCAGAAGCCAAGGTTCAAACCAGTAGTTACTCGTACTTCAAATGGAGAAGAATACCAGGCAAAATGTAAGTAACTTGGTGTTTTATGCCCAGTCCACCAGTAGTTACACCAGGGCGACCCAGGCAAAAACAAGAAGAAAATGTGCTTGGTGAATAATTATAATAAGACAGTGTTGGGTGAACAGTCATCCATTAACACTAGTAGTAGTTTGTTTCTTATGCATACAGATTTCAAGATAGACTCCTCTCTCTCTCTCTCTCCAGTTAACATGATGATTTGTTTTTGAGTTTATTTTTGTTTTGGACTGTTTGTCCAAGGGCTGGATGTAAAAAAAATATAAATTTTGTACTTATTATATTAACCTCTTTACAAACAAATCTGTTCACTCTCTCTCTCTCTCTCTTGGCTGAACCTAAACTACAATCCTTGTAAAATAAAGAGTTCAAGTTCGAGTTCGCTCTGTCTCTCTCAGCTGAACCTAAACTATAATCCTTGTAAAATAAAGAGTTCAAGTTCAAGTTCTCTCTCTCTCTCTCAGCTGAACCTAAACTACAATCCTTGTAAAATAAAGAGTTCGATTTCTCTCTGTCTCTCTGTCACTCTCTCTCTCTTTCTCTCTTAGAGAGAGCATGTGTGCATATATGTTAAAAAAGAAAGAAAAAAGAGTAAAATATGTGTGTGTGTGTACAAGTGCAAGTGCATTAATACAAAAGGTAGAGCAGCTATTAATTACCCCTCCATCAAAATGATTACAGTAAGTAAGTTTTTTATTTTTTATGCCAGTCAGCCAAAATGATTACAGAAACTGTGTGGACAGACCTTAATGTCATCCCTGACCACCTGACCAGCATTAGTGACATTCTGCTTTAGTGCTCGCGCATGAGCCAGCATCTCTTCAGCAAGTCGTTCCTGCATGCGGTGATGATGCTGCAGGAGACTGTCAATGTCTGAATCATCCCCAGTCCCTCCCTTTGAACCCCGCTGTCGCACCTCCGTCTCTGCAAATAATCACATCATCAGCTTTTAATAACTGCTTTTAGTAGAAGGACATAGTAATTCTTATGAGTCAGACATTGAAGGGAGGCAATTTTGATGTGATATGAGCAGCATTAGTGTCTGCTGGATCTTTATGTATTTATTAATGGATTTTTACCTCAATGTTTGTTGTAGTTGTGGATGTTGTTTTATGACTGATGATGATGATGATGATTTGATGCTTAATGTCCTCAGATGTCATTTGACATATTAGGGACAAGTTGTGACCAATGCCGAAGCACGGTTCAATAAAATCCACATACGTAAGGTGTATGCGTGTTTAGCTGTAACCTGCCACCTGCACTTTTGGCAGAATGACCAGGATTTTTTACGTGCTACTGTGGTAACACGGGGGTGGAACGGATACCGAAATAAGAGTCAGCACAGAAAGTTGACCCTGGAGAAGAAAATTCTCCCGCCATTCCAGCAGGGATTCGAACCCGCGACCTTTCAATCACGAGTCCGGTGCTCTAACCACTGAGCTATCCCCGCCCCCAGTTGTTTTATGACTGATGATGATGAATTGATGCTTAATGTCCTCAGATGTCATGAGACATATTAGGGACAAGTTGTGACCAATGCCGAAGCACGGTGCAATAAATCTTTACGTCCACGGAAACCAGAAGGCTCGTTAGGACGGACAGCCCAGGACGTCCACCTCGACTCTCACACAGCTCCTGAACTATGTTTTATGACTGGCATAAATGTGTGACTGTAAGCGAGTGTACTTGGCATCACAAAAGGTTCCTGGTGTTGACACTGACACTTGGCAATATAGTTATATTTGTATTGTATGAGAAAAGTTTACAAGAGAGTGCCTTTCTGTTCTACTTAAGAAACCAATTTAATTATTGCATGCCGTTACTAAGCAAGAAACAAAAAGGCAACAACTCCAACCCTCACTCCTTCTTCACCTCACACTTTCTCTCGGGTACGCTTCTTTAAAAAAACTTTTGTTTGTTTGGTAAAATGCTATAAACAAAACAAAGGGGAAGACAAAACCGGCACTCCCTTGATGCAGGGGAAGTAAACCACTCTGACATGGCACAGGTACAGCTGTGAGAAGAAGTTCTTTCCCCTTGCTGCACTTGGGGGAGGGGGGGGTGGTTCTTGTTCCTTTCTGAGAGCACACAGTAACTGCGATGGTCCCATCCATCGTCTTCTAGGGTGTTCCACCATATCTACCTCTACAAAATTCACCAACACCATCTTCATGACTGGAGGCTTATTTGCTCATAAATCTATGTCGTAAATGCATCACAGTGCAAGAAGAATGTCATAAGCAACCTCCGCCAACAACTGCGCAAGACCTGGTCTGTTCTTGGATCCAAGCAGCTCCTGCCGCATGTCATCCTGGCTCTGGACCTTGGCACGTGCCTGCAGCTGGCGGGAAGGGGCACTGCTGGGGGTGGAGGCCACGGGCTGCAGCCGCTCCGTTGCCATCACCTTCTCTGTCCCTGGGGGCTGGAGGAAAGAGTTGAGGGAGGGCTTCAGGATGTATGGGTTTTGTTCTCATGTGCAGTGAGAATGTTTGGTCTGGCAGTAAGGCACTAGGCTGGTAAGCAGAAGGAACTCAGCTCTGTTCCACTTTAGCTCCCCCTTCTCTTCAATTGCTTGTCGTTTCTGGACACTGTCTTGTGACTTTATCCCTCACAATTAATGGAACATTAATGTGGCTCTCATTTGGCTTTTATGTTGCTTAACGTCCACGGAGGCGGGATGACCTATTAGGGACGGGGACAGAGTGGGAAAGGGGCCAGGGTGATTGGCTCGACCGCGGAAACCGCCCGAAAAAGACCGGAGAGACCGTGGACCGCCGCCAGAACAATGGAAGTGTTAAGGCGGTGTCCCCTTGCCATTGCCCAGCGACTTGTGCACTGCGCAATTGCTCTTTCAACTGCTGTGCTGGACAGAGTCACTAAGACAATGTCCGTTGCACCGCTGTTGACGAACAACTTGGACAACTCGAAGCAAAAGACGTCCAACTTGCTCAGCCCAGCTCCACCTCCCTACTCATGATCTCTTCTGGGCAAAAGTGAGGGTCCAGCTCCACCTCCCTCCTCTAAGATCTCTTGATCTTTTGATCTCGCCTGGAACCCTGGTGGCTCTCATTGCTGCCCACTTTATATATATGCAGGAGTCATTCTGGTAGTGAGAGTGTAGCGATATATAAATATATATTATACATAGTCTGCAAAAATGTTGACTCAGAAGAACTAGTAGATGGTCCTTCACATTGTCTTAACCAGAATCAAACCAGCTGTTGCTTCTTTCATCAGATCACCAGTACAACATGTTTAAACACTGAACCACAGCCACTGTTACATTTAGCAACAGGAAAACCTCAGGATTTTGGCTGAGTGCAAACACAAACACATTATAGATATATATTAAGAAGACAGAGAAGAAAGGAAAGGAAGAGAAATTATAGGAAGAAGAGTGAGAAAAAAAGTGGATGGATAGCTCTGACATGTGATCTAATCATTCCCTATTTTTGAATGGTTACAAATATGCTTAGATTAGTTGATCACTATTTTAGGTCAAAAAGTATATCTTTGACACATTTCGGCAATATAACAATAGGAAGAAGCATGAACACTCCTAGACTCTGGCAACACACATTCCCTGACTCTCACTTTCAAATAAACGTGGACAAATAGACTTAAGTTTTACAGAATATCAAAAGATCACATATCAGTTATTACTCAATGGGCATAAATATATATATATGTTTTGATTACATAGTAATGTTTACCTTTAGCTTAAAAAGTATACAAATGAGTTTGACAGACTTTGATCTTTTAATTAAAATACTAAATAACAATAAATCAAATGTCACCATTTTCTCGACTTCAATCAACCCCTTCAGCAGCTCCACCTTCTTGTGGTATTCTGTCAGGGTTTCCTGTGATGGGCGACTGAAACAAAACAAAGAAGTATAAATAATCAAACTTTTCTTTTTCAATTCTAAGGGTCAAAAACAACAACAAAAATGAGAGAAAAAAGCAGACTGACAAACTAAGACAGACTCAGAGAGGCAGACTGACAGGAAGACAGACATACACTGATACAGACAAACAGGGAGAGATACATTAATATGGTAGTGACTAATTCATTTACTTTTATGCTAACAGCTACTGATAAAGGGGAGTAGAGAGAGAGACAGAGGTTCATTGATTGTCTGACTGACTGATCATTAACACTCAAGGATAAAGATTTTAGGCTGATTCTTAGTCCTATCATCTGTCCTTGGTTAAAAAAGAAAGATCTATACATCTTTTTTAAAGGGGGGGGGGGGGGGGGGGGGGAGGGGAGGGGGGAAGTGGGG